>JAVJIX010000006.1:10652500-11042500 GCA_036785185.1 Paratrypauchen microcephalus | reverse complement strand
ATATGAAAAGTGGACACTATAGCGCCCTCTAGCATAGACATGAAACGTCACCATTATCGGATTTGTACCAAATTTGGGAATTAATTTGTCTTGTTATTCAATTAGTTTGTCTTGTTATTAATGTCTTTAAATAATAAATATATTTAAAAAGAAAAGAGAAAATTAGGGAACTATAATACTAACTAATAACTAATAACTGACTAATAATTGCTCAATATAGGCTATGTCATTACTCAATAATGAATTATACTGAGTATGTTGAGAATTACATTTTTGTAAACACAGTGAGCAGTAAGATAAAAGGTGGAAAGGACTATTTATCTTTGGATTGGATTTTAAATAATAGGGAAATCATAAAAGCTTTTTAATCCTCATAATGGTCACTATCTGTCCCTGTCACTTTGTCATTTTGCAAATACCATAAACTGTAACCTTTATGGACTACTGTGTTTTATGGACAAGCCTAATTATTGTCATTCCTTATTCTTGGGTTTTGCAACTTGACCAATGAACTCTTAAACGCCTCCCAAATCTTAGACTTTCCATTGGTGCTCACAGTACATTTCTAATTTCCCACAGTGCATTGTGTCTGTAAATAATGCATTTAAATGAGCCAATCGAAGGACTGGCCCTGCACAAACAGTAGACATAATGAAGCTTGACTGGTCCTTGTTATAGTGGAACAAGATGGTCAATAACAGCATGTACTGATCGTCCACTGTACAGATACCAGTCCACAAGGAACACATTGTATAAGGCTATAAGACAATCATCAATATACAGTATGCACGCGCACCTTATCTTTATTTCATTACAGGCCATGTTTGCACTGAGACGATAATTGAAAGCCAAGTATTTTCATAATGGGGATGTGTACAAACAGGTACGTGGTAATAAAACCAAATGTGGAAAAAATTATGTATTTCACTGGCAAGCCAAACAATACAGAGAATTAAGCCACATTTGTTTGTAGAACAGTATAAAAAAAAACATCCGGTCATTATATGTGGTTTTTTTTTTTTTTTGGCACAATATTTTTTGTGACAATGCCAAGTATTTTCATACTGAGGAATTAAGCCACATCTGTTTGTAGAATAGTAAAACCATTCAATCATTATATGTTTTTATGTTTCTTTTTTAGCTTTACAGAATTGTTACATTTATTTACTGCTAGTTTGTTAACTTCTTACGCTGTGACCGGCCCGTGCACGGGCTTGTTCACTGTTTTTTTTTTTCTTTCCATATAAGAGCACACATTCCCAAACGTGTCCCATGACATCTACACATCAAATTAAACCTTACAGTCTCCTCTTTTTGACTATGCAATTCATTTCCCGGCACAACAATCAGTCCTCGAGCACATGGGGCTTTTATACAGAAAAGCACAAAACGAGGTTTTTTACTTTGCTTACCTTTGAAGGCTCTGGACAGGTCAAACATCTGTATTTCACCACAAGCTTGGTATCATTCTGTCAGTAAGGATCCAGCGAATAAAATCCAGTAAAACAATTTAGTCCAAAACACGTTTTAGATCCAATACGATGGCGAAAGTCTTCCCAACTTACATAAGCGCCAGTGTTTTTTTTCCACTTCTTTAGCCTAAATCAAGCAAAATATATCTTTCCTCGCTAAAACCGCGCTCACAGCAGCTAAACACGAGAGTATACTTAAAAATGACACCTAAACCGGCCAGTAAGAAGATGTCTGCGCTGGGCTAGACCTATAAAGGTCCAATCATGTGTGACGCTCCGGTAAATATCAAGTACGACGTTCACGCTTGCTGAGTCAACAAGTTAGGTTACACAGGATGATTGACAGTTCAGGCGAACAGCCAATCAGGAGCTGAACAGGAAGACATATAGTTTGTTAGGCCTTTCACAACAAGTTCCACGTGAAACAGCTGCGTAACGCGAAATTGCGGTCCGTGCGTAAACGGTGCGTAATTTACGCACAGCGCCATGCGTCTTGCGCCTTTGCTGTTGATTTGAGTTTCCTTGATTGAAAATATGGCTAAAAGGACTGGAAAGAGAAAATATTTAAGTTTGGAGACTGCACAAGTCGATTTCAGCTCTGGAGCAGTCGGAGGTGGAGAATCAGGAAACAGATATGGACTGTGAGGAGGCGTTGTTTATGAAGGATGTACTTCTGAGTGTGTAAGTATCATTTTATTATGTATTTGATGTAGTATTTGAATAAAAATAAAACAATAAACATTACATTTTTTTGTGCATTTAGATCACTTTTTGTAAAATAGACCTACTATTATTTATTGGGTGTTTAGATAAAATAAATAAGAAAATAAATAAGAATAGATTTTAGTTTTTAGATTTAGATTTTTGTCTTAGATAGTTTTTGTTTTGTCTTTATTGTATTTTGTACACTGTTTTTGCACTACTTGGCCAGAGAGAAACAAAATTTCGATTCACTATGTTGAACACATATGGGAGAATTGACAATAAAGCTGACTTTGATCTTTGAAAATAACATTTTAGAAAGCATATTTTGAGCTTATTTCCTATTATATTTTTTTGTTTTTCTTACTAGTGTCATCACTGTGTACCAATAAAGCCCAACTGCAGATAAGGAGCCCTACCACGACTGGAGCAACAAAGAATGGATGGGCAGCAGTGGTGACCGCACAAATGGCAGGCTGAAGTGTAGAAGATGTCAGTCAAAGACAGCTGTAAAATGTTCTACCTGTGACACTGCACTCTGCTTTATTCAAACAAGGGACTGCTACAGTCAGTGGCACACACCAGACTCTTAGTGTGTAAAATACCTGTAAATATGTGTGGAACGTTTAGTGTCCATGGTTTTTTGAAAATGTATACAGTGTGCAGTGTTATAGAATTTTTCAATACATATTTTCATTTTCAGCACTTGTTTGGTCTATTTTTGATAGAAAAAAACACTTTTTTATAGAATGTAATTCTCAGGGACATAATATAGTGACCTTGTGTGCAGAAATGGATTCCTCTAGTTGTAAGCTTTCAGTAGAGCCCTCAATGATGTCTGTAGGTTGAATGAGTCAAAAGTTATTAAACGTTTTCTAAATGTTTCCAATTTGGATAGGTTTGGATAGGTTTGGATAAAGGCATGATCCCTGTATAAAACGCCTGGACAAAGTATAACAAAAAGTGGAGTAAAAAGTTTATTTTTTACAGCTATTGATTCCCAATTTGAAATTTGTGTCGTCAACAACTTATTGTATTGAAAGATAGTGTATTTTAGGCCTCAGCTATGAACAGCAGCTATAGACACCTTTTATATTTAGAAAAAAATTAGGCGAGGATAAAAAAAACACTTTTTTTTTGGTGTTCCAAGGTGTGTAACTTTTTTCCAATCACATTTGGAGTGAATGTAAATGCTGAGGGTAAAACTAGAGAATGTTCCCTTTACACAGAGACCAAACATTTGTATATAATCCATATACTTCAATAACAGGAATGATTTTAATTTGGAGAGGTCCTTTTAGGGACAATTGCTCAAAAAAGGCCCTCCACTGTAAGGGGTTAATGGGCACATTAAGTTGTTATAGTAGTAATGATTTTTTGTGACAACTTCTCTCATTTAAGAAGACAATGAAGGCAGTACTGAGGTGAAGAGAGCAACAGCAACAGCTGAAAGTCCAGTTAAGGCAGGGCCTGGAGGCCTATGGGAGGAAATTGGAGGCTAAACTCAAACAAAATAACACCAAAGATGTGTGGAGGGAAATGAATGTTATTACTGGTCTTTCCAGATCCAAGTAGGAGGACAATAGCCCAGACAGGTCAAACATACTCAATTTGCATTTTAATCGTTTCTCTTCTCCTGGCACCCCCATCTCTACAAATCCCAGATGCCCAACCCACACCTCACCACACACCACTCATCAGCCCATCACCTCTGTTCCCACACCTGCCCCCACCCCCACGGAGGAACCCAGCTCAGTGTCCTTGTCACCTGTGCAGGTGAGAAGGCAGTTGGAGAAAGTACACCAAAACAAGTCTCCGGGACCAGACAAAATCAACCCCCGTGTGCTGAGAACATGTGCAGCACAGCTCACTGGGATCCTGCACTTTCTCTTCACACTTAGTCTGAAGCTTGAAAGGATACCGGCGCTTTGGAAGACCTCTTTCATTGTGCCAGTGCCCAAGAAGACTATCCCATCAGGACTTAATGACTTCAGACCAGTTGCGCTGACATCTCATGTCATGAAAGTGTTTGAGAGACTTGTTTTGGCTCAGCTCAGACCCCTGGTGGCACCATCCCTGGACCCTCTACAATTTGCCTATCAGGCCCAGATTAGTGTGGAGGATGCTGTAATCTGTCTTCTGCAGCAGGCTCACTTTCACCTGGATAGTGTTAAATGCTCTGTGAGGATATTGTTCATGATGTGGAGATTGTGGACTGCTACAAGTACCTGGGGGTCCATGTGAACACCAGGCTGGACTGGAGGGACAACTGTAATGCTGTCTACAAGAAGGGCATGACTCTACTTCCTGAGAAAGCTCAGGTCTTTCTAGTTACTGGAAGATGTTACTGGAGATCTTCTACCAGTACTTCGCTGTGGTCTGTTGGGGGAGCAGCATCAGTAAAAGGGACATTGGATGGTTTGACAAACTGATCTGCAAAGCTGGTCACGTGATCAGCTGTGAGAAGAAGAAGAAGAAGAAGTGAACTTTATTGATCTCACACTGGAGAAATTCTTCTCTGCATTTCAACCCATCCTATATATATATATATATATATATATATATATATATATATATATATATATATATATATATATATATATATATATATATATGTATATATATATATATATATATATATATTAGGAGCAGTGGGCGACACATTACTGCGCCCGGGGACCATCTCCATGATCTTCTTGCTTAGGTTTGGTCAGGACCTAAGCTGGAGGATTTTACCTGAAGCATGTTTTGGTGAGGTGGAGACATTTGTCACAGTGAGGGACAGGAGGACATTGGACATTGGACAAACTGCTCTCCATCATGGACACTCCTGCTCACCCACTGCACCAGACCATAGAGGGACAGAGGAGCTCATTCTCCAACAGGCTCCTACAGCTCAATCAGGGAGACACAGGACTACATTCATACCATACAACTGTACAACAACTCACCCTTGTGCAATAGATAATGCTCCCTACAACTGTATATAGCTGTGATTGGACATCTTATTTGATATTGTATTTTAACCTTTATTACTTACTTTTCTATTTAATTCTGATTTGTACATATACATTTATTATCTTTTTATTTTTATTTTTATAATTATGTCTCATTTGACACTGGTCTATTGCTCTTTTCTTGCTATTCCATCTATTTTTTGTTACCCTCTGTTATATATTATAATATAATATGTAACAGATATTTGATGAGTGAGCTACTGTACCCAAAACAATTTACCTTGTGGATCAATAAAGTTTGTCTAAGTCTAAATCTAAGTCTAAGATTACTTTAATGTCCAAGGAACAACCGGTTACCACTAAGGCTGACGTGTAATTTACTTGATCAAAGCTTGGCGTGTTTTATTTAAGAAGAGGTTTTATGCGGCTCTTGAGGGACTCAGTGTTCTTCTCACGCTGCTAACATGTCTGATTCACACCTGGCTGCTCATGTAAGCTGCGTCTGATTGGATGGACTCTGGGAAAGTGCATTTGAGATGTGGACAGCTAAGGACATTACAAAGGGTAGGAGAGGCTAGGAAGTTTAGGACGCACATAACAACAACACTGGTGAGGCTAGTTTAGGGACTAATAAAGGCATATCTTATCTTATCTTATCTTATCTTATCTGTTAAATACAAATTATGGTATTAACATTGTAAAATATTTTAATACCAAAAATAAATAATTTTAGCATGGACAATAATTGTCCTATTACACAAAATTGACTCTTGGTGAGCTTTTTACCACATCAAACCCATACCTGGAGCTGTGTTTTGTTTCATTCATACATTTTAAGGAACCCTTTATTATTAGTCTGTCTACATCGCCAAAGCTAAAAGTGCTCCACCTTGCGATGTCACATAGTGATAGTTTTCAAGTAGAAACCATTTTTGCCTTTAGTTCAGTTCAATTCAGTTCTGAGATTGGCCATTCTAGGGCTGAAATTATCCAAATGATTCTAGTGAAGGTGTATGGAATTTAAAAGTACAGTGGAGCACTTCTTGTATTACCACATGACATCACAAGGTGGAACAAAGTGTGAAGACAAAGGTTTGTGTGTTAAACATGTGTGAATGAAACAAAACACATTAATTATTGCATTTATATAGCGCCTTTCAAGACACTCAAAGCACTTTACAGTTCATTGTTCATTCATTCCACACTCAGTGGTGGTAAACTATTATTGTAGCCATAGCTGCCCTGGGGCATACCTCTCCAGGTATGTTTTTGAGGAGGAAATAACATTTTGACATGTTACTAAACTCAAAATTTCCTTTTTTTGCAAGGAAATTGTAGAAGGCATTTTAATAGCATTTTAGCTCAAAAATGTCAATTGGCAAATTTGTGACTAAAAAGAGTCTAAAATCAAATGTGTGCTGCCAATTATAGTTAAAACTCTGAGGCTTGTGGCATCAGTCCTCCAGGTACTTCCCAGTTTGTTTATTTGTTATTAGTGGATTTTAGCCATTTAATCCCACTTTAAGACAAGATGTGTGTTTGTTTACCTTCCTTTTTGTAGAACACCAGCTCAGTCTTGAACTCCCGCCTTTCATCTAGCGCCCCCTGGATCTGAGCCGTGAATCTGTCGCTGGTCTCAGGGCCATACAGGAAGTGACACGCACAGCTCTTTTGCATGAGCTCAGCCCGGGCGTATCCAGTCAGCTCACAGAAACCGTCTGAACAGTACACGATGGGGTACAGCGACTGCACCTGCGCGTTTCCCAGGACAAAGTTACTGTCTGCAAAAAGAAGATCGAAGAAAGATTGTAAATAAAACTATAAACTATTTTTTTAACAGTAAAAAAGAAACATCACAATAGGATGTAGAAATATGACCTCTAGTTATGAAGATAGAAAGGTTTAATGTCATACTGTGAAACATTCTAGACGAAGCAATAACATCTCCATGGAGAAAAGGATTTGACTCTTCACCAGAATAGTTACACAATGCAACTTAAAGTAGTTAAATTATTGCCATTTTCAAACCATTTTAAAGCATTTCACAAGATTTGGGGATAAAAATCATTGCTAACAGGAAGAAATTAGTTCTTTCTGTTAGCAATCAGAAAATCAAGACCTTAACCAGCGATGGCCCTTACTCCATTATTCTTTTTGATGTCAAGTTGTTGTTGTTCTTTTTATATTGATGTTCAGATAGAAAAGCCTGTCTCCCAAAGTGCATAAATTAAATATTAGATTCTTTGCAGGGGCCTTGGCTCTTATAAGTAAAATTAGACAGAGCAATGTACCTTGAGCTGATCAAATACCAATAATCTATTTTAAAAAAATAAAATTAATAATAATAATAATAATAATAATAATAATAATAATAATAATAATAATAATAATAATAATAATAATAATAATAATAATAATAATAATAATAATAATAATAATAATAATAATAATAAATAAACATGGTTTTATATTATAATCAAAGTTTTCTTTTGTTTCATTCACACATGTTTAACACATAAACCCTGCATATTTAGGAATACTTCCACTGTATGATATCATGTGGTAATACAAGAGGTGCTCCATTGTGTTTTTAAACTCCAAACACCTTCACTAGAATAATTTGAATGATTTCAGCCCTGGAATTGCCAATCTCTTCTGAGTTAAAGGAAAAAGGTAAAAACTACTGTTACAAGACATCACATCACAAGGTATTTTTAGCTTTGGAGATGTAGACAGACTAATAATAAAGGGTAAAGACATGTGTGAATGAAACAAAACACAACTCTGGGTATGTTTTTGAGGAGGTAACAACATTCTAACTGTAATATAGGACCTTCAACAAAAATACATTTGGAAGAGTTGGAGAAGAGCACAACTGAAAAGTGCTGATTATGTTATTGCTGACAGAATTCTACAAGCAAAAAAAAACAAAAAACAAAAAAATTAACATTATTCTGGCTGATAGGAGATACCATGAGAGTGCTCTAGGCAGTTCATGCACCCCACTCCTCAGACCACTGATATAAACACTGAGCTGTGCGTGTGCATAAAACCTAAGTGGAAAATTTCTCCAGTGCTGTGCTAAGCTAATGGCCCCAGGCAAATGAATGTGTGAACAACTAAAATAAAGAATTTATTGCTGTGTGCCCAAGCCTTTTCATTGATCCATCAATTCTGAAGGCTCTCCAGACCTCTACATTAAATATTTAATGTTCGGCTTTGAGCTCTTTTCAGAAACGGCCAAAACAGAAGAGAAAATATCTGGAGGAGGAGGAAGGATATACATCTGTATTCAGTAATAGTGCATACTTTATTGAATATTATATGGTAATATTTTTCTGACTGACTTTTTTCATAAAGTGGTGTCTTTTGTTCATGTAATGATGTCTGTGTATTAATCTTCAAACAGGAATGTGGGGCTTAGACATCATTTATCTCCTATTTATAACTGCATCCTGAGACCTAAAACAAAACAGGGAAAATAAATAGTGATAGCCTTTGTGCTAATAGATGTGGGAGCACCCATCGGGGGGCCAAACCATCATGCAATTTGATCAAAACTGAAGAAGCTGCTTGGATGAAGGGAGAAACGTCTTCACTCTTAAACTTTTGTCTGGTAGTCAGAAATGAAAATTTCTTTTGTTATCCAACAACAAACACAACAGGCTAATGAATGAAATAGAAGGTGATTTTTCAACAATCAACAACAAATCTAAGGACTCAGTTCTTTTATTCATTACATTTTTCATAGAGGTTCTGTCTCTGTTTATCAGACTTAAACAAAAGAAATGCCAAAACAGTGGTTTATAAACCTCTTGATTTAATAAAAAAAAAAAAAACACACTAATATGATCACAAACAGGATGTTTGCACCAGGAAGGGCATCTGATGTAAAAGCAAGCTCAAATCAGTAGGAGACATTAAAAAAGAGAGACATTAATATTTAAAATGCTCTCTAATTATTATTGATCTGTTAATCCTATTGGTGTGTCATTTAAGGGTGCAGTTTGTAATGCTGCACCAGGTTGTGGACCCTCCACAACCTACTTTGCCTGGAATGTTCCACAGTATGGTATAAAAATGATCTCCATGGTGACAATCAGGTGGCACTTAAATTCTAAATAATAGAACAAATTACAAGTAGTAAAGTTGTGTTATGGCAACAATAGCAGCATCTAAGAGCTGACAATAAAAACAAACTAAAGACACAACACAACAACTCTCTCCTGAGTTTGTGTGAGTAGTTATCCATTGGAGAATTGGATGCTCTGATAGTATTCCATAAATTTGTCTCAATCAGTCACAACAAAGAGGCCTCCATTTTGGCAGCTAATTGCTCCCTTGTCTGAACAAATCCACACCTCTCCCCTTTCACTTCTCACTGTGTGGCCTTCAGGGACAGAGGAAAACATCCGACTAAAATGTTCTGAGCTCACAGTGAAGAAACCTGACTACCTCTTCATAAGCTGGAAGCCCATCTCTTTTCTCCGATTGTCCTGGGAGGCCTATGGTGATGTCACTGTGTGCACTGTGCTTGGATATGTTGCCAGGACTGAGACTAAAGACTTCTCAAGACATTAGCACTACACAACACAAACAACTGTTAATAGCCAATCATAAAATATTTTTATTACATCTAGAAGGAATGCAGTTACACTTTATGAATAGGCTACAAATCAATTTAGCTAAATAAAAATAGTTATCAAGAATTATGTTGGTATGATGCAAAATGCAAAATTCTACCTCTCATAATCAGGATATATAGATTATATAAGGGCAAAAGTATTTATCAATTTGTCAACTGGACAAAAGTTTATTTGGTCGAATACATTTTTCAGCTCATCCAAGCTGCTTCTTTAGTTGTGGTCAGACGCTGGTGGACACTTCCTTCATCTGCCTGAAGGGAGGAGCTAACTACAATGAAATTACTTTGAAACTACCACACCTACTTGTTTTAAGTTTTAAGTTAGTTAGGTGGGCCTATTAAATATGCAGTGGAAGTGGAGTGTGGAGGTCTTGTTAGCATAGCCATTCAGGGCCATAATGGGTATTTTCACACCTCTGGACCTGACCTGGCTAACACTATTGTTTTCTTTGTTTGTTTTGATTTAGCTTTGAGGATAGAGTTATAGATGGGAGACAAATTATGCCTGAGACCTCCATTTCTGTTCAAGGAAGGATTCTCTTTCTTGACAAAAAATAACCTCTTTAACTCCCCTCTCAAACCAGTTCTTTTCTCTGGCCAAGATCTGAACCTCACTGTCCTCAAAGGAGTAGCCTGTGGCTTCTAGGTGGAGATGTACGGCAGATGAAGGTCCACTCTGGCTCTCTCGTCTGTGTTGGTACATCCTCTTGTGAAGTGTCTGTTTTGTTTCTCCAATGTAGCGCTCACTGCAGTCTTCACTACACTGAATGGAGTAGACCACATTGCTTTGTTTGTGGCTTGGTGTTTTGTCCTTTGGGTGGACCAGTTTCTGTGTTAAAGTGTTTGTGGGTTTGAAATAGGCAGGAATTTCATGTTGTCTGAAAATCCTGTGTAGTTTTTCAGAAACGCCAGCCAGGTAAGGAATCACTACCCCTTTCCTCCTGGGTTCGGATTCTCTGTTGTCTTGTTTCTTGCCCTTGTCTCTCTTGGTTTTATTGAAAGCCCATTAGTAAACCATTGGTAAAATCCTCCAGCTCAGGTCCTGACCAAACCGAACCAAGAAGATCATGGAGATGGTCCCCGGGCGCAGTAATGTGCTGCCCACTGCTCCTAATAACAGGATGGGTTAAATCAGGGGTCGGCAACCCGTGGCTCCAGAGCCGCATGCGGCTCTTTGATCCCTCTGATGCGGCTCAGTACAGCGGTCCCTCGTTTATCATGGGGGTTACGTTGTAGAAATAACCCACAATAGGCAAAATCCGTGAAGTAGTCAGTTTTATATTGCGTGTATAAATATGCGTGTATTTCACAGTTCCTCTAACCAAGGCGCCTGGCGCCGCTGCGCTGTTGCGGGTTTTGTTGGGGAGAAAACTTGCAAACATACAGCACTTCAGAGCAGTGACGGACTGGGATCATCGGCCCTGGCAATTTACACCTACAAGCGGCCCCGTAGTCTGTGGAACGGGGGGAGGTGTTCTACAGCTCTGCACCAAACACAGAACTGTAGTGAGAACGCATCCGTGCGCTCTCAGGACTGGTTCAGCCGCCTGGACTCCAGGTTCCACCAGTTCGTTATGCGCAAACATTGCCGCTACTTCCCAATGCGCATTGACCCCCCGGAGAAGTGTGCACGCGGACACGTGGTCAAATCCGTAATAGAGCACGGCCTTGGTCCTTCTGGCATGTGCTCAAATGCCAGACCGCTCAGTCCTCACTGCTTCAGAGTTACACTGCTCGTGATCGAACATTTAAATAAATTTGGCAAACTAAACGCATTCTGTACAGGAGACACGGAGGAGAATGACTGACAAAGACAAAGGTCTACAGTCCTTTAGCCAATCAGGATGCAGAACACAATACGCGTTGACACACTATAAAAAATCAGCGAAACAGCAAGGGACCACTGTATTTAATTAAAATGTATTTTATTTTAGTTTGTTCATATTCAAAATGTAATTCTATGTCACAATGCTAAAAAAAAAAAGCCGTTATATGCAGTGTTATTTCATTTTAAATTTTAAAAGGGGTTTGCGGCTCCCAGTGTTTTCTTTACTGTGTGAAACGGGTGCAAATGGCTCTTTGAGTGGTAAAGGTTGCCGACCCCTGGGTTAAATGCAGAGAAAAATTTCTCCAGTGTGAGATCAATAAAGTTGCTTCTTCTTCTTTCTCAGGAAGTAGAGTCATGCCCTTCTTGTAGACAGCATTACAGTTGTCCCTCCAGTCCAGCCTGGTGTTCACGTGGACGCCCAGGTACTTGTAGCAGTCCACAATCTCCACATCATGAACAATATCCTCACAGAGCATTTAACACTATCCAGGTGAGAGTGAGCCTGCTGCAGAAGACAGATTACAGCATCCTCCACACTAATCTGGGCCTGATAGGCAAATTGTAGAGGGTCCAGGGATGGTGCCACCAGGGGTCTGAGCTGAGCCAGTGTGTGTGTGTGTGTATATATATATATATATATATATATATATATATATATATATATATATATATATATATAGTTGGGTACTCTATTACATTTGTAACCATCACCTTTTATTATCATAGTTAGTTTAAAGTGTGCAAAAATAACCACTAATTGCTATATAACTGTAAAATAATAGAAATCATTTAACCCAATAAAACAGTGCAGCTGGACAAAACCAGATGTCCCTTTTGGACAGTTTGGCCTGAGGCCAGGTCTAACTCAGACGGATGTGGACCCTGAACAGAGCGCTGACATTACTGCCTCAGTCTCATCAAACTGTCACACACACACACGCACGCACACCGCACACACACACACGCACGCACACACACACACACACACACACACACACACACACACACACACACACACACACACACACACACACACACACACACACACACACACAGTGTCTGCAGGTCCTATTATGTGACAGACCAGCACAAAATACACCAACCAATGAACAATAAGCTTTTGTCCAATAATCAAAAAGACATTTGTGTAACTACCAGTAAATAAACTGATGAGCATTTGACAATTAAGTTCATTTTAATTCAAAACACTGAATGAAATGAATTAAATAATATATATCAGTTTCTTCATAGCATAAGAATCATTTTTTATTTTTATTTTTTTATTGGTTCACTACTGAACCACCAAACCACTTTAGATTGAACTACAAATGCAAAAAAAAATAAAAAAATTTAATTTAAAAAAGTTTAAAAAATGGCAAGCCCATTCATTTGTTCATGCATTTATTCATTAACAAAATCTGGATTTGAATGCCTGTTTTACAAGGCTTCACCACAACTCTCCATACCTACATCTTCAGAATGATAAATGATTGGCCTTTCTTGTCTAACCACATGGCCAATTTGTTCAACACCATCAGCAAATAGATTTTCTGTGCTCCCGCCCACCAGCTCCACACACCATTTTGTTCACTCCAAACCTGATCACCCAGGGCTATGTGTCCCAACAGTGCCATAATAAAGCAGATTGAAAAACAACAAGACTTCTCTGTACTGGGGCACCATCTCCCAGGGTGAAAAAGAGGAGAGAAGCGCTCAGTCTACAACAACCAGCAAGAAACAAAAAAAGAAGGAAAAAAATAAATAATAAAAAATAAATAATAATATAGGGAAGAAAAAAGGGAATTTAAGATAGAATGGAGTTGTTGTCTGTGATGACAGCTAACCTTTTGTTTGTGTCATAAACACATATTTTTTTCAGCTTAACCACACACGCATAGGCACATACATGCACGCACATACACACACACACATGCATAGTGTGGATCCAGGTAAACAGCAGAAAATGGTGTAGAAGTGCTGTTCAGGTGATTCCTAAAGTGGATGAACTAAAATGGTAATTTAATTACTGTTTAGCTGTGCATATCTGTGCATATACTGTATGACTGAAAGTTTTTTTTTCCACACTCTTCTCTCTTCTCTTTTGATCTATGATCTATCTATGATCATGATTTATGTTTGTATTGTGATTTTAATGTGTTTTTATTCTGTAAAGCACTTTCTTTGTGTATGAATTGTGCTATATAAATAAACTTGCTTACTTTGCCTTGCCTAATTTAAAATCAATCTGTGTACTATCATTAATGGTACACTTTCCAAAAATGCAAACTAAAGAAGCTGTATGCAGCCTGCATTCAGTTTTAAAATACTACACCTGTATCTAGGTTGCCAGTGCCTTAACCTGCATTGAGGACACATTCACATTTTTTCCTCAATATAAGGACAGGCTGTGCCTCATGTTAAAGCTCAGAGGCTCCAGAATTCACTTCCTGTGTTGCAAAGGCTACACTAGATTAACAACTGGCTGCAGGTGGTTTATGTAGTGGGACTTCTGATCAGAGAGAAGCCGTATCCCAATTCCCAGAGTGCACGGTTTGGAGCATGGTTTGAAGGGCATGTGCTCACATTCGGCGCGACAACTGCTGTCCCATTTCTTTTTTGTCCCCTGCACAGTTAACACGCGGTCCGAAGACCGCAATCGTTTCCATGGAAATCGGGGCATGGACCAAGCGCGTGAAAATGCACGCTTCGCGCAGTCATATATCCCAGCATGCACCACGCGCTACTTCATCTACGGGAGAAAATGGAGTCGGCGGCTGCTTCCCGTAGTTGCGAGACCTGTCGCCCCTGAGCCCCCTTCAAACCACGCTCTGAACCGTGCACTCTGGGAATTGGGACACGGTTAGAGTCTTTTTAGGCTTAAACCAGCTGGATTTAAGCACTGAAAGCCAAATGAGAGACTCATTCTTCTTTATGATCGTCTTGGAAATCAAAACACCAAATTATAACATAAACTTGGCCATCTTGTCTGTTTTTGCAATTATGATTAAATCAGCCTTCAACATTCACTACTTGATGTTTACCTCATATGTTGACACAGATAGGCCATTTATGGAATTTAAAATCTAAATCTACAGTTCTTGAAATGAAACAAAAATAAACATGATTGAGGCAAAAGTACTCAGTTGCTTTAAGATACAAAGATAAGCCATAAGCCAATAATAATAATTAAAAAGTCAACTGACTGAGTGTAGGGTAGATATTTCAAAGTCGCATCAAGTTTAATCAGTCCATCCATCACTAGACTATTGCCTTGAGCATTTAAAATTTGCAAACCCTCTGGATGAGAATGACAGAATAAAGGCATATATTCTTATCTTGTGTTATTTGATGGGAAGAAACATAGTAAGTGATACCTTAAAAATCATACTTGAATATTGAAGCTCACGTCAGTTTTATCTGCCTGTTACCAATACTCAAATCCAGCAGAAGCTTGGCTCTGTCTTTGTGTAACCTGTGATAAGGAGTCGCTGCTGAAGTGGAGTGGAGGAGGAGGAGAGGAGGGGGGAAAGGGGGAACTAGGGGAGAAGGAACAGAAGAGGAAGAAGACAGGCAGGGTGAGGAGAGGAACAGGAGAGGAGAAGAAGAGGACAGGAGAAAGAGAGGAGGAAGAAGAGGAGAGGAAGTGGGGAAGAGGAAAGGAAGAGGAGCGAAGGGTGAGAAGAAAAGGAGGGGAAGAAGAAAGGAGGGGGAGAGATGGTGGAGCAGAAGAAGAGAGGAGGACAAGAAGATGAGGAGAGAAAGAGGATCTATCTGAAACCTGAAGGAGCAGCGGATACAGTTGTGATGAATAATCTACAGCATAGCTCTGACATTAGCTCAGGATAGTTTCAGGAGGAGACCGAGAGCCTGTCTCACTCTGTTTACAGGTACAAACGAGAGCAAGGAGGAGGTGTACACACACATGCTAAAGCTTTGTTCATCAGAAAAGTGACAGAAATAGAACGTAAAATGGAAAGTGACATTATGTATTCAGTTAACAGAAAGATAAAGTACAACAAGTTGAATGCATTGCTATAGTAAAAGGCTGGCATTAAGAAACGCAGCACCACGTAATTCTACTTCTACTTCTCTTACTGTTGAAATTTGGAATTATTACTGCTATTGATACCAGTGTAAAAAGTATTTTGGCCAAATTCACACTTCACTTTTTCTGTAACAGCTATAAAACTGTGTGAATAATGAAATCGTGTTGTTGGATTTTTAAAATACTTACAAATACTAAATACAGATGTGTTTTCACTACAACATTTATTTCACTGTAAGGTAAAATAATACAATAATACAAACTTTACAGGGGTGTATTTCTTTTAGTGAGCGACATGACAGTTTCGTGTGATGGCAAATGCAGTTTAAACCTCAAAATCTCTCATATTTTCCAAAGAACCCCACAGAGGGCAGTCAGGGTGAACTAAAGCGACAGCCAGACACTGTGATGTGACTGCAAAGCTTTATTTTGTGTAGCTACACATAATAAAATACAGCAGTACAATATAACCAGGCTATTCTCCACTTAGCACTGTAATAGCATTTATTGGAAAGAGAGAAATTGCTTCAGGAAATAATTTCATTTTCTTTAAGCAATTTGATCTGCAATTAAGTCTTCCTCAGTTATAATTTCCTCAGATTCACAGCAGCAGACACACTGATCTCAAAGTGTTATTGTACTAAGGTGTATAACGATGGAAATATCAGGCAGGATCATTAAAAATATGTGAACACTGTTATTTCGGTTTAAAAAATGCTAAGGTTTTCTTTATTGTCCTAAAATGTGCTTGTTGCACATTCTTCAAAATCACAGTGTGACTGATAATTTGCAGCGACATCATGCTGGAGGTGTTTTATTTGTATGTGTACTGGCAGAACGTTCTCCAGATAACTTTGAGACACAACCCGCACATTAACAAATAAGTTGTAAGATTGTCTGAAACTCAAGAAAAACACAAAATGGATTTTTCAGGAGCCTGTGATCAATACGAGTTTTCATGGTTCTGTTTAGGTGTTTGACTTTCAACAACATAATGCTAACTAGCCTGTGATTGTATTGTTATTTGAGAGGGACTTGTTTAACAGCACAAATGACCTCACCTGTTGTAGTTCCAATGAAGTCAGATTTAAGTCTCCTGATCGCCCCTTAGGCTGCAGTCAGCTCCTTAGCTCCTAGTGCATTACACTAGCAAGCCTCAGACAGAGCAGTGCCTATAGTTAGCATCACACCCCCAGGGAATGTTGATGACATCAGCTGCAAAGTACAATAGGCCTCCACACAGCCGTGCCCAGAGGATTTTTTTAAGTGTCACATAAAAAGCCTCCATCCATAGTCAAAGTTGGAAATGCAACCCAGGCTATATTTTCAGCATAAAATAAAACCTGCAATTTAAGACTGTATTCCATAGATAGTAGCTCTTTTGAAATGTGGTAGATTAGCTGATTTTAAGCAGTCATTAGTATGCTATTTTTTCTGTTTTTAGTCCCACTAAATGCACTGCTGTTAGTCAGAGCAGACATACTGTATTTAAATCTCATTCAATCACTAAGTATGAAAATATTACTATTATTAGCTACCCACCACTCTAACGCTGGAGCTTGCACACACACACACACACACACACACACACACACACGCACGCACACACACTCACATGCACGCACACACACTCACACACCCGCCCACACGCACACACACACATAAAGGACAAGGGGTAAGACAGAAGATGGAGTACATGGGCAAAATACAAAACAACCTTGAATGAAAAATGTGTTGTACTCAAGTCAGTAGTGTGCATAGAATTCCTCAGTGGTCCAGGTAGAATTCATGGCAAAAGGAGTAATTCAATTTGTCAACTGGACAAAAGTTTATTTGCTCGAAATTCAACCAAATAGACTTTTGTCCAGTTGACAAATTGAATTTCTCCTTTTGTCAGGTCAGTAGTATTAATATTGAATGCTTGACTATCAGACAGTTTGCTTCTCTGCAGATCATCACTGTGTTTGGAAATGAAACTGGTTTATGTTTTAAAGTCAAGGTTCAGTTCCGGTTGCACATTTTAAACAAATGTAAACAAGTTTTAACAGAAGACTAAAATATCGCATGTATCTCCAAATATGTTAATAGAGGTCTAAAATAAAATTAAATAAATAAATAAATACATAAATTGTATGTTTTATCAATAAAAATATATCAAAAAATATATTTTGTTAACTACAGTCTTGCAGTTTGAAAACTGTGACCATTAAAATTAGAGATAGGCTGATATTTGAACTTTTTAGCGTATCATTGGCCTTTTAATCTCCAGCATAATCGCCAATATTTAGTTTTGGTCAATCTCATGTCGAAAACTATACATACGCTTTATATTTACACACACAAAACATGACTACACAGTTCTCTTATAGGTTTGTTTTGTAAAAAAGGACTCGGGTAGAGTTTGCAGTAAATTTAAATGACATAATACTGTATGGGGAAAATAATTAAAATTACATAAAGGCAGATCTTATTGGCCATCGGTTGCTCTGAATTCTAAATCAGCATCAGCCATGAAAAAACCCAGTCAATCTCTAATTAAAATGGCAATTTCTATTCGATTGTGTATGAACACTTGTTTTCCATGACATTGCATACAACTAGATTGCCAATTACAACAAAGAAACAACAATGTTCAAGAGCCATGCATTCAAAAAGAGGCAAAGGTCAAACCCATTCCTTAAATCCTGTATTATTGCGTGCTCTTTTATTGTGCAATGCATTATTTCAGTGGTCATTTCTGTGTGAGTGGTCACTGGTCACCACGGTAATCAGGGAGTCTTCAAAAGGCCCTTTGAAGAGACTTTGAGAACAACAGTGGATGCTGGCTGTTTGTGCATTTGCTCGTACAAGTGTGTATGGTACCATAGCATCTCCACATGTAGCAGTACTATATTGTACCACTCCCTATGTGTTTCCTTTGCTGACACAAATAATTAAGAAGCTGCAGAGACAGTGTGGTGCAGTCAGATTAAACAGGGGGCGGTTGATAGCAGGGGATGGTGTTATGAAGAATAAAATACACCTGCGCCTTGTGATGGCATATGAATTAGGAACAAAACAGAGGGGGAGATGGGAGGAATGCTTGTATGGGGCAAAATATGGGTCCTTCTGACATTCTGGAGGAGATAGACAAGTATGTGTTGTCATGAAGAGCAGCAGAAGAGGGCTCAAGTGAGGTTTTCATTAGGGCGGCAGTTGCGGTACCCATTGGACGAAAAGTCCGTACTTTTCGTCCAATGGAGTGCGTAGCTCGAGCTTTCAAGCCCCTAATAGCTTTCAACGTGAGTCTTTGCGCAACTCCATCTTCTTTCACGAGAGCAAATCAGGCCACGGCGTCAGTCCAATCAAAGTGCGAGCTGAATCATTTGCAAGCCAATCGATGTGCGTAGTGCATCTTGCCGTCTTTCTATCTTCGGCTCACTGTTGACAACAATCCCATGTGCTTCGCTGCTCTCAAAAGTTGGCTAATAGCTCCGTAACGTCACCGTACAGAGAAAACAGGTGGGTTGTACATATTTCATCAATGCAGTGGCTTAGTTTAATTGTTTCAATAGCTACCAGACACTATGTAGTGATTACGTTAATTCATTGGTAATTACGTCGCAGACAAACGTAGCAATAGACCTTCTCCCAGACAAAAAAGGTGGTATGATATGTACCAGAGTGATTCAACTTTATTGTATTTAAAATGGAACTGTTTGTGATATTCCATGTTATCTGTGTGCAGATAAAACAAGTAGATGATTCACTTAATACAAATGATACATTTTTAACGTAATACTGTGTATATGTATGAACTTCTGGCACACAAACTAGTTATATGCATAATATTTGTTTATGATTTTAGATAGAAAAGTGCCCTCTGCTTTCAAGTAAAAAAAAAGCAGTGTTAGACATGATATAGAATATATTAGTGTCCTAAATAGGCTTACTATTTGTCTGGTATATCTTCATGCACTTATCGCAGGGTCATCTGCCACCTAAAGTGGATGCCACCCCTGGCTTAGATTTGTCTTGCACCACCTCCAGGAGCAGAGAGCTGAGTGCAGAACCCACACCCTCCACCTCCAGGAGCAGAGAGCTGAGTGCAGAACCCACACCCTCCACCTCCAGGAGCAGAGAGCTGAGAGCAGAACCCACACCATCCACCTCCAGGAGCAGAGAGCTGAGTGCAGAACCCACACCCTCCACCTCCAGGAGCAGAGAGCTGAGAGCAGAACCCACACCATCCACCTCCAGGAGCAGAGAGCTGAGTGCAGAACCCACACCCTCCACCTCCAGGAGCAGAGAGCTGAGAGCAGAACCCACACCATCCACCTCCAGGAGCAGAGAGCTGAGTGCAGAACCCACACGCTCCACCTCCAGCAGTGAGCTGTCCACTCCTTCAAAAAGACCCACACCATCTATCCCCAGGAGCAGTGAGCAGTCCAAAAGACCCAGATTGGCTTTATCCATGGTTAGCAGCATGTTATTACATATACATACATACATACATACATACATACATACATACATACATACACACGCATATCTGCAGCAGTGGTGCAGGATTTAGACCCATAAATTTGACTGACAATGACCCTTTTGTTAACAGCTTGAAAAGCAGAGATTTGGGGGCTCACATGTGGTCAAATCAAATTTGTCTGCAGAGGAAACTCCCTCAGGTAATAACATCATTTTATTTAAACGGACAGTGTGTAGGATTGGTATCTTCAATTTCGGTAATTAATGGGTAAAAATCTTACACACTGTCCCTTTAACTGAAAATTAAGTAAATGTAAATTAAATTGTCGTAATTATACAACTTTATTTCATTAGGATGCGTGAAAAGTCCCTCAGTCGTCCAGGTAGAATCCATGATCAAAGGAGAAGTTCAATTTGTCAACTGGACAAAGTTTGTTTGGTTGAAAACGTTTCGCCGCTCATCCGAGAGGCTTCGTCAGCTCAGAGCTCAGAGCTGACGAAGCCTCTCGGATGAGCGGCGAAACGTTTTCAACCAAACAAACTTTGTCCAGTTGACAAATTGAACTTCTCCTTTGATCAACTTTATTTCACTAAAACATAATAATAATATTCTTTCATTTAGAGACTTCACAGGTTCCATAGACACATATCCCTGTAACAGTCTCATGCCCGCCCGCTGTTCCTCAGACCTTGTCTGCCCATCAGACCATCATCAAACCCTCCTCTTCCTTCTTTCTACCACCAGCAACACGAACAATGGTAAGATGCCCTGAAAAGTGCACATGCCATTATCAATCAATGTTTTCTTTGTTTCTTATACCTTTTTTCTCAATATAGCCAGAACCAGCGGACCTCCCGGTACTATGGCCACAGACCATGCCACAGCAGGACCGCAAGAAACACTTTTTATGTTGGGTGCAAAAGGGAAGCTGGAGCTGAAAATCCGCCGAGACCTGTAGTACCACCCCCCACCACCAGCTACCTTGTACCACCAGGCTCCAACACCAGAGCGTTTCTTTGCCCAACGGCTGCTGGATTTGGAAGGTCTGCCTCCAGTGTATCAAAACAAATTGTTCTGGGCATCAGTTGTCTGGTGGTGGTCTGCACAGGAGAGTTTGGCAGGTGCTAGATATTTACAGCTTGTATAACATGATCACGAAAACCCTCATTTGCACCAGATGTAGATCCAGGGTGTCATGCCGTGCTTCAGCAGTTGGATCGATCAGAGTTTAGAGTTATCCTCACATGCAAGTAATAATATTTGCCTATTCACTTATGTCTGAGGAAATACTTCTGCATGCTTTTGTTGGTATTTGGTGTATTAGAAAATATAAATACCTAAAAATATGTCCATTCCATTATTTTTGTAAGGTTTGACTGTGACCTGAAATATGTCATAAATGTGGGCAGTTTCACACTGTGGAAACAGTCACAGTCAGTAAAAAGGCAAGGTATATTGTCCAAACACAGAGCCAGTTACAAAAGAGGAGTGGCTTCAACGTATGAGAATATTGGGTTAGCTTTACTTACTTTAATATTAATAAATATTTTTATTACCATCTAGCGTTAATAACTGTTCTATTCCAATTATAATTATTATTATCCTATTACTGTTCTATTACTATTTATCTATGTACTTATTGTGGGTCTTGTATATCAATATCTTTATGTTTCTAATATCTTTATGAATCTAAAATTCATGTTTTTATATTCTGATTCATGATAAAAGGAGAAATTCAATTTGTCAACTGGACAAAGTTTGTTTGGTCGAAAACGTTTCGCCGCTCATCCGAGAGGCTTCGTCAGCTCTGGTTCTAGTGCTGGTTAGACCCTGTTTATATCTAGCTGCAGGGAGGAGCTCCCTCCCTACCTTTTGTTTTACGAATTCCTCTGGCGTCTAGTATTAGCATATCTATTCAGCCCTAGGAGGCGCTCACTACACTAACTTGTCTGTTTTTGACTTGGTTTGAGAATCGAATTATAAATGGGTTAGATAAACCAAGTCAAACCAAGTCAAAAACAGACAAAGAAACAGGCAAGCCAGGGCAGAGGGGTGGAGAGGGTCGTTAGGCTTGAATAGGGAGGCTAAACTAGACGCCAGAGAAATTTGAAAAACAAAGAGACAGATTAGTTGAGATAGTTTCAGAGCTATTTCAGTGTAGTGAGCGCCTCCTAGGGCTGAATAGATATGCTAATACTAGACGCCAGAGGAATTCGTAAAACAAAAGAGACAGATTAGTTGAGATAGTTTCAGAGCTATTTCAGTGTAGGGAGCTCCTCCCTGCAGCTAGATATAAACAGGGTCTAACCAGCACTATTACCAGAGCTGACGAAGCCTCTCGGATGAGCGGCAAAACGTTTTCGACCAAACAAACTTTGTCCAGTTGACAAATTGAATTTCTCCTTTTATCATGGATTCTACCTGGACGACCAAGGGACTCTTCACGCATATTCTGATTCCTTTTCGGTTAGAAAATAATCCCTGACCTGACTGAAATTACTGACTGCCAAGAAAATGTGAAATTTTGGGCATACTATTGTGTTAATAAATATATTTATTTGTGGAATTGATTGTGTTAATTTACAGTGAATTCTAGAAGCACTTATAATATCAAGAAGCTGCTTGCAGTTTGAATGAAACTTTAGAGTTACAATATGGTATGAATGGAATCCCAAAAGTTACCATAGGAAATAATTGCATACGTAAAATGCCTTTAAATGGACAAATATTAGTAGTTTGGACAAAGTTTTTAATAATTTCCCTGAAAAATGACAAAACATTATGAAAAGATAAATAACTGATTTTAAAATAAACAAGTTTAAAAATGAAATCTGTTCATTTGCTCTCGCTCTGGTCTGGATTCGAACCTGCGACTTGCTAAATTTTCTTCCCTTTTTTTCCCCCCTTCTTGCCCCCCCCCCTTCCCCCTTTTTATACGGACGAATGTTCCCCAGCCTTAGCTCAGTTGGTAGAGCGTTTGTCCACTGAAGAAACGGTCAGATCCAGCTCCCACAGATGAATGCTGCTGTTGTGTCCTTGGGCAAGACACTTAACCCACCTCGCCCCCGGTGTCTGCGTACACTGGTGTGTGAATGTGTGTGTGAATGGGTGAGTGGTTCCTTGTTGTAAAGCGCTTTGGGTGCCTTGAAGGTGGAAAAGCGCTATATAAAGATGTGACCATTCATTATTACCTTATTTTGGGCACATTTTGAAGTATTCCAATAATAAAAAATAAATAAATCTAATAGTGCCAGATTTTAAAATGTTGTACACAAACCTAAAAGATCCTATATTATGTAGACTCCACTGAACTTTAAGCCATATTATTATCTCCTTGTTATCTCCTCAAAAATATGTGGAGTTGTATTTTGTTTCACTCACACGTTTGAGTGACGTTTTGTTATTATTCTCTGTACATCTCCAAAGCTCAGCTCAGGGGAGCAGCGAGGGGGACCGCACGCAGTCTGAGCGCATGAACGAGACCCGTGCTCAAACCGTGCCTCCTCTAGACCTCCTCTAGACCTGCAGGTCTTGCATGCGTTCGTGTGTCTCGTTCATGCGTTCATGCGTTCAGACTGCGTGCAGTCCCCTCCTCGCTGCTCCCCTCAGCTGTGACTCGAAACGAAACCAGGAAATAGACCCGCGCGCGGCGCATTAATCCACCTGGTCAAGTCCTGGTCTAGTCCTGGTTTAGTCTTGGTCCAGTCCTGGTTTAGTCCAGGTCTAGACCTGCTGGCAGCCCCGCGCCGGGTCATGCTGCGCTATCACACGTGTCCACGCGCAGCTTCCCCCCCCCCCCCCCCCCCCTCCCCCTTCCCCCCACACTTCACTATTAATAATTTTGTTGAAAATCTATGAAAGTTTGAGTGTTTAAACGAGAGACAAATGTGAGAAAAGTTTAAATTCAGTCTGAGAAAAGCGTATAATGTGTGTGGCTGAGCGCGCATTATTTGCATTTTTGAGATTTTGCGTTTCGTAACTTGAATTTTCTTTCGTATCTAGAGACCAAAATTTACCGTGAAGGCGTTTCGTAACTTGAAATTTTCGTTTGTTGGGTCATTCGTAAGGTGAGGTACCACTGTATTCAAGTTTCATTCTATATATTCAAGCGTTCATTCAATATATTCAAGCGTCCATTCAATATATTCAAGTTTCATTCTATATATTCAAACGTTCATTCAATATATTCAAGTTTCATTCTATATATTCAAGCGTCCATTCAATATATTCAAGTTTCATTCTATATATTCAAACATTCATTCAATATATTCAAGCATCCATTCAATATATTCAAGTTTCATTCTATATATTCAAACGTTCATTCAATATATTCAAGCGTCCATTCAATATATTCAAGTTTCATTCTATATATTCAAACGTTCATTCTATATATTCAGGTTTCATTCAATATATTCAAGTGTCCATTCAATATATTCAAGTTTCATTCTATATATTCAAACGTTCATTCAATATATTCAGGTTTCATTCACTATATTCAAGTTTCATTCTATATATTCAAACATTCATTCAATATATTCAGACATATCCATTCAATAAACGGCATGCCATAATATATATATATATATATATATATATATATATATATATATATATATACACACACACACACACACAGTTGTGGTCAAAAGTTTACATACACTTGTAAAGAACATAATGTCATGGCTCTCTTGAGTTTCCAGTTATTTCTACAACTCTGATTTTTCTCTGATAGACTGATTGGAACAGATACTTTTGTGTCACAAAAAACATTCATGAAGTTTGGTTCTTTTATTACTTTATTATGGGTTAACAGAAAAAGTGACCAAATCTGCTGGGTCAAAAATATACATACAGCAACATGAACTAGTAATTTTGGTGACTTAGAAAGTTGTGTCAATGAAATGAGCTGCATAGCATGGCCTCTTAACTTCTTGTAAGTGATTTTGAATGACTACAGCTGGTGACTTCTCTGAGGCCATTTAAATAGGGCTCATTGGATACAAACGCCCACAAACGCTACAATGGGAAAGTCAAAGGAGCTCAGCATGGATCTGAAAAAGTGAATCATTGACTTGAACAAGTCAGAAAAGTCACTTGGAGCCATTTCAAAGCAGCTGCAGGTGCCAAGAGCAACAGTGCAAACAATTGTTTGTAAGTATAAAGTCCATGGCACTGTTTTGTCACTGCCAAGATCAGGAAGAAAATGTAAGCAATCACCTGCTGCTGAGAGAAAATTGTCAGGAGGGTGAAGAGTCAACCGAGAACCACCAAAAAGCAGATCTGCCAAGAATTAGAAGCGGCTGGAACACAGGTGTCAGTGTCCACAGTCAAGCGTGTTTTGCATCACCATGGACTGCGAGGCTGCCGTGCAAGAAGGAAGCCCTTGCTCCAAAAGCGGCACCTTAAGGCTCGACTAAAGTTTGCTGCTGATCCCATGGACAAAGATAAGACCTTCTGGAGGAAAGTTCTGTGGTCAGACGAAACAAAATAGAGCTGTTTGGAGGAGAAAAGGTGAGGCCTTTAACCCCAAGAACACCATGCCTACTGTCAAACACGGTAGTGGTAGTATTATGCTGTCGGGCTGTTTTGCTGGCAATGGAACTGGTGCTTTATAGAGAGTAAAGGGGATAATGAAGGAGGATTAGCTTCAAATTCTTCAAGAAAACCTAAAACCATCAGCCCGAAGGTTGGGTCTTGGGCGCAGTTGGGTGTTCCAATAGGACAATGACCCCAAACACACATCAAAAGTGGTCATGAAATGGCTAAATCAGGCTAGAATTAAGGTTTTAGAATGGCCTTCCCAGAGTCCTGACTTAAACCCCATAGAGAACATGTAGACAATGTTGAAGAAACAAGTACATGTCAGAAAGGCAACAAATTTAACTGAATTGCACCAATTCTGTCAAGAGGAGTGGTCAGTGGATGGCTATCAAAAGTGCCTAATTGAAGTGAAAATGGCCAAGGGACATGTAACCAAATATTAGCATTGCTGACTGAAGGACTGAAGGATAGGACCCGCGGGTATTAAAGCCCGACCCGGCCCGAGCCCGACCAATTAACTTGATTTGCAGGCCCGAGCCCGAAGCAAACCCGAAATTTCATATTTTATTTGTGAGGACTCGGGAGGAGGAGGGGTGATTTATGATAACAAATTAAAGCCTGTCTTTTGTAACGAAATCTAAGTTAAACAAGACTGTATAAACATTTACATCTTTTATATTTCTGTTTCTGCAGAGGGTACATTAACTGACAATTTTCCATCATTGACGGGAAAAATTTAAGGCCGTCCGTCATTTTGAGGGGTTGAAAATTGGGCCATAAACCACAGCAGCAGTACGTCCTTAAGAATCTAGCGCGGCACTTTAAAGGGATATGCCACCCCCAGGTCAAATTTGGGCATCTCCCCACAGTCCAGAGACTAAAATAAGTGGTGGAAAGCGTTTTCCTGCTCACCCAGCCATTGTCCGAGTCTGTCGCCACTGACCGCCGCGGTATCTGCAGCTCCTCCGCCTTAGACTGGAGTCTAACGTCGCCAGAGAAAGATTTCGGCCAAAAGGAATTAATTTGCTCGATGCGTTTCCCAATTACTTTCTGTATAGTGCGCATTCATATCGAGTGCAAATAAATGTGCAAATCAACACGGAGAGCTTGACTTGGTCATTTTGGGTGGGAACTATTTTCCAGTGCGGAAGAATACAGTCGAATCACGCAGCACGCTGCCAGGGGAATCCCAGTTACGCACCGGGAAGGGAGTTCCCCTGTTGCACAACGTGGTGCGTGATTCGACTGTATTCTTCCGCACTGGAAAATAGTTCCCACCCAAAATGACCAAGGCAAGCTCTCCGTGTTGATTTGCACATTTATTTGCACTTGATATGAATGCGCACTACACATAAAGTAATTGGGAAACGCATCGAGCAAATTAATTCCTTTTGGCCGAAATCTTTCTCTGGCGACGTTAGACTCCAGTCTAAGGCGGAGTAGCTGCAGATACCGCGGCGGTCAGTGGCGACAGACTCGGACAATGGCTGGGTGAGCAGGAAAACGCTTTCCACCACTTATTTTAGTCTCTGGACTGTGGGGAGATGTCCAAATTTGACCTGGGGGTGGCATATCCCTTTAAGAGAGAAGCAGAGAGACAAAGAAGAACAATGACGGGTGGATAATAGACAGAGACAGGAAGGAGTTCTTTGAATTGTCATTGCAAGAGTTTAGTACAGTACGTGTTGTGATGAGGCGACTTCTGTTTTTTTGCGAACCACGGTCTCTCGTGGCCAAAACTATTCACGGCCTATTCACGGAAGATTATTAAGAGGGCGGCGTTCACGTGCGCAGAGCATGCTCTGGCTCTGCGGCTCCTGTTTAGTAGTTAAATAGCAATTACATTACAGCGCCTTCTCTGTTTTATCCAAATTATTTATTTTAAAACAAGTATTCCTTAGTTTAGTATCCACACATCGTTTTAGTATACATTTTTATAAACATATATTTATTTTAAAAAAAGTCAGCGAGACCCGAATTTCGGGTCGGGTCGGGCCTAAAATGTCAATCATTGCTTCGGGTCGGGTCGGGCCGGGCTTCTCTCTCGCTGACTTTTTGGGTTGGGCTGGGGCTTGGGCTTAAGATCTTACCTCTAATGTGGGGCTGCTGTGTGGAGAGGGCTTTAACTTCAGAACCAAGTTTAGATCAGAGCAATCCTCACTTCAGATCACAAACAAGTGGACTCTGACACTTCAACAAGGAAGCAACATGTGACAAAGTACCAGCAGGGATGGACTGTCAGCTAGACCTTTGGGGCAATAAAAAACATACATATTATATATTTTTTAATCTGTAGTTTTGAAGATGATATGACCTAGTAGCCATCATAGTGGCTCTCTAAATCCTTATGTTTGTCCCTGTAAACTGCTTCATGTTATTTCAAATTCAAAATGTTTACTTGTTGCCATTGTATCCCACTAAAATGGACCAGAGACATTTTTTTCTTTGCCTTTTAGTCAGGGCTCTCAAGTTTTGAAGTTTGGTAGGAGTGAGATTTATATTGGGGGAGTGGGGTGGTGCGTGTGACTGCGTTTGTTGCGAGGAGTGTGTGTGTGTGGGGGGGGGAGATGACTTTTTTTTGCTGAAAACGTGCGGTGCCTGCATTAACTAACCAATTTTCTGGGTGTAGAAGCGCTGTGAACAGTGGCTACAGTTTTGAATTGCTTAACACAATTTCAGCGTGAGAAATACCATGTGTGGCGTGTGAGCGTGTGAACACGTCGAATTGCGTGTGTCACACTCTCAAAGCGTGAGACTTGAGACCGCTGCTTTTAGTGGTCAAATGCTGCTCGTTTGCATTGTAGATCCTCTAAGCTTTTATCTATTGTTGTTATGGTGCACCATCCATTTTAAAGGTCCCATGGCATGAAATTTTCACTTTCTGAGGTTTTTGAACGTTAATGTGAGCTCCCCTACCCTGTTTAGGGCCCCCCCCCATGGCTAAAAGTTGCGAAATGTCTAAACTGAGCATTTGCGGTCCTTTTCTGCGTTACAAAAAAACAGTGCTCAAACGGGCGAGTTCGGACAAGGCACCTTATTGACGTCAGATCGGCAAATGCAGCTCCAGCCCCTCCCTCTGTCTCCGCTCAGCGTCCCTGTATATCCCGCCCATAGAGTTTGGACTGCGAATGCGCTAGGCAATGTGAAATGCGTTTTTTTATTTGCCTGGAGGCACGTCCGAGTGTTTCTAGGCTCGCAAGTCCCTTACCCGACCCTCTGGACCTCTGAAATACCAGTGGTTTAATTTTATTTTCTGTGTAAATATGCTTTTTTTCATTGCAAAGTCTCTCATCTGTCTTCGTGCGTAAAACACGGAAGAGAGGAGACAGCTGCGCCGAGCTGCGCTGAGGAGCGGGGGGAAACCCCCCCCCCCCGCGCTCCTTAGCCAATCTCTCTGTCCTTCTCATTTGCATTGAAGCAGCAACACCCAGAATAAAGCATTTTAGACACATATCTAGCCTCATGAAGACTGTCAGAGTCATATCTCATGCAGTGAGTGTTGATTTTGAAGAAGGATTCATTTACAGTATTAGAGAACCATTAAGGAGCCATATAAAAGCATCAAGAAGTACCATGTCATGGGACCTTTAAAGTAGCACTATCCAACATGATTAATTTGAGCTTTTCTCCCTGTAATGTAAAAGACATACTTTGTGACTAAATAAGATAGCAGCACACTGTCAGCATCTAACTGTAAAACATTTTATCAAGTGACAACCAGAAACTTGTAAGAAACAGCCAAGTGTCAGCCTCCTTTATGCTTCTGGATGAGAGCACATTGCCTGTATATTGGTGGTCCCCCCTGCTTCACTTCTCTGACTGAAAAAGATGCTCTAAAGCTGTGCCCCTCACATTTTTTAAATGCACAAATATCCTTATTGAGGCCTAAATGGCGCTTTCCATTTAGGCCTCTATGTAATATTTATATACAGAGGGCTGTCGGTCTGGTGTTTATCTGAAAAGGTTTTCAGTCCTCTGTGAGCAGTGATATTTGTTTTGATACGTATGGACCATGCGTGTCCATAGTTGACTAATCCACCTGTCAATCACACCCAAAAGGTGTGATTTTGCAGCAATATAAAAAAATCCTTTGCTAAGTACAAATCTTTAAATGGATTGATGCATTATGAAAGGAAAACACATTTATAGGACATGATTAAATTATTTTTCTCACCGCTTCTATCTGAAGCTGGATCGTAAAGACATAAGAAGATAAGGTGTGAACGATAGAAGGAGCTACAAATCAATTCAGCGTCTCTGCAGTGGAGAGGGCACCCATCCGTGTGATAGGCCGCTATCAGGGATCTGCATCTGCTGCCGGGTCAGACTGTGAGGCTATGGGGAGACGGTGTGTGTGTGTGTTTATATAGGGCATATAAAAGGTAATAGTGCCAGGGCTAGAAGGACCCATGCATGCGCTGTGATCCACACAAACTCTCTGACCTGGGGCTGACCCTTCAGGGGAAGCAGGGGAATCAGCTAATATGTGAATTTAGAGCATGCCATAATGTGTCCAATCACTCATCCATCAACTGAACAGGGCACCAACAGGTCAATTCACAGTTTGTCCTGCCTGGTCAGCCAAGAGTTTTCTTCTTTCTTTTGAATGGTGAAAAGTCCTCAAACGTTGCCTATAAAATGTAGCTGAAACCCATAAATACAAAGAGCTGATGAGCAGGTGAATTAACCAATCAGAGAAATGCATGGCCCCTCTGTATGAAACTGAAATATATGAAAGTATCAAGAAATATTAGAGACAGTTTTGTTTATTGTAGAGAGTATGGGAGAGGAGAGGTTTTGAACTTTTACAGCAGAAAAACAGCTCTGACTGGTTCAGCATCAAACTTGTGGCAGCATAATCTATTACTTTTAGCATTCATTAAGTCATCATGAATGTATCCATTTCAGCATAGTTGGTGGTGCAAATAAAGAAATATATAGAATACATTGTGGAAAAATGACATAAACCACAAAGAGTAAATGGTATATTTGCCTTTTTACTTCTTGTATTATTGAAGGGTGCTAAAGGACAAGTTAAGTGTCAGTTATGTTTAATATTTAGATTAGATATGATATGATTAGTCAGATATGGACTTTGTAAATGATGTGTGCTTTGTAGACTTCAGTGGAGAGGGTTTACTATGTAACTACTGTCAAAATACATAAACACATCTTAATAGCTTTTAACTGCAGACTTCTCTCTTAATGCAGAATGGATAACATGCTAAACTAATACTAATTTAAATACAGCTCTGGAAAAAAATAAGAGACCACTGCATTTTTTTCTGAAATCAGCATCTCTACATGTATTACAGCCATTCCATTCCAGCGTCTGTTGAATTCAAACACAAACACAAAGCTGAGCTACTACAGTGGAGGCACGGTGGCTGAGTGGCTAGCACTCACGCTTCACAGCAAGAAGGTTCCGGGTTCGATTCCCGGGTCGCCCAGGCCTTTCTGTGTGTGTTCTGTGTGGAGTTTGCATGCATGGTCTGGGGTTCGATCCCTGGGTCGCCCGGGCCTTTCTGTGTGGAGTTTGTACACTCAACAAAAATATAAACGCAACACTTTTCCTGAGATGGACCCAAAGATCCAAAATTCACTCCAGATACACAACACTACCATTTCTCTCAAATATTGTTCACAAATGTGTCCAAATGTGTGACAGCGAGCACCTCTGCCCCGCCGAGACAATCCACCCCACCTCACAGGTGCGCCACATCAAGATGCTGATCCGACATCATGACCAGTGCACAGGTGCACCCCAGACTGCCCACAATAAAAGGCCACCCCGAAATGTGCAATTTTTTTGCTTTATTGGGGGTCTGGGGACTCAGAACCAGTCAGTATCTGGTGTGACCACCATTTGCCTCATGCAGTGCAACACATCTTCTTCGCATAGAGTTTATCAGATTGTCAATTGTGGCCTGTGGAATGTTGGTCCACTCCTCTACAAAAGCTGTTATGGACGAAGAACACAGGTGCATTTTATTGATGGCATTTTGAATGCACAGAGATACCATGATGAGATCCTGAGGCCCATTGTTGTGCCATACATCCATGAACATCACCTCATGTTTCAGCAAGATAATGCACGGCCCCATGTTGCAAGGATCTGTACACAATTCTTGGAAGCTGAAAATGTCCCAGTTCTTGCATGGCCAGCATACTCACCGGACATGTCACCCATTGAGCATGTTTGGGATGTACTTGACCGGCGTATACGACAGCGTGTACCAGCTCCCACTAATATCCAGCAACTTCGCACAGCCATTGAAGAGGAGTGGACCAACATTCCACAGGCCACAATTGACAATCTGATAAACTCTATGCGAAGAAGATGTGTTGCACTGCATGAGGCAAATGGTGGTCACACCAGATACTGACTGAGTCCCCAGACCCCCAATAAAGCAAAAAAAATGCACATTTCGGGGTGGCCTTTTATTGTGGGCAGTCTGGGGCGCACCTGTGCACTGGTCATGATGTCGGATCGGCATCTTGATGTGGCGCACCTGTGAGGTGGGGTGGATTGTCTCGGCGGGGCAGAGGTGTTCGCTGTCACACATTTGGACAGATTTGTGAACAATGTTTGAGAGAAATGGTAGTGTTGTGTATCTGGAGTGAATTTTGGATCTTTGGATCCATCTCAGGAAAAATGGGAGCAAAAACAAAAGTGTTGCGTTTATATTTTTGTGGAGTATATGTTCTCCCCGTGTCTGGGTGGGTTTCCTCCGGGCACTCCGGTTTCCCCCACCAACCCAAAACATGCATGATAGGTATCCTCCAGCTTAGGTCCTGACCAAGCCGAAGCAAGAAGATCATGGAGATGGTCCCCGGGCGCAGTAATGTGCTGCCCACTGCTCCTAATAACAGGATGGGTTAAATGCAGAGAACAATTTCTCCAGTGTGAGATCAATAAAAGTTGCTTGCTTCTTCAGTTCTTGTACCAGGAGTGGAATAAAGTCACCCAAGAACAATGTGAAAGACTTGTGGAGAGCATGCCAAGACGCATGAAAGCTGTGATTAAAAATAAGGGTTACTGCACCAAATATTGATCCGAGAGGCTTCATCAGCTCTGACGTCAGAGCTGACGAAGCCTCTCGGATGAGCGGCGAAACGTTTTCAACCAAACAAACTTTGTCCAGTTGACAAACTGAACTTCTCCTTTTATCATGGATTCTACCTGGACGACTGAGGGACTTTTCACGCATTTCCTTGTTCAAAATCGCCCGTTTGAGCTCTGATTTTTTCTAATGCAGAAAAGGATCGCAAATGCTCAGTTTAGACATTTCGCAACTTTTAACCATGGGGGGGGCTAAACAGGGTAGGGGAGCTCACATTAACGTTCAAAAACCTCAGAAAGTGAAAATTTCATGCCATGGGACCTTTAAGTCTAGAGATGTGTGAGCTTGCAAAGGAAATAAAAAAGAAAAACTAACGCAAACTTGTTCATGGTCAGTGAGTGTGTATTGAATTTTTACCCAGCGTAAATTAGAAGGTATATTGTGCACAGTTGAAAAGGCAGTGGAACAAACTAGCTCTGTCACAGCCGCTCTGTCCCAAAGATACCACGCCATGTTGCCAGGAGACGGGTTCCAATTGTGTTCCGTTTCTGTGGAGACTGTGGGCAGGGCGGGGCTTTGATGAGAAGAACACAGACTGTCTCACATCTACACACTACACAACTTCTAACAAATACACATGCACAAAAGGGGGTGAGCTAAACGGACCAGCGGCTGCCTTCTTGCATAACAGATAACATACAGTGACCTGCTGTTGACAGACATTGAGATAGGACTGTATTACATAATCACTATGTCCACTGTGGCGCATAGGTTTTACTGTAAGGAAGAATACATTATTAAAGACGTTCAAATGTGTATATGGAATTTTTGGATAGATACATGCAGGGCTGTGAAAAAACAAACACACCCTAGATTATATTCATTACATTATTCATTTCAATACTCCCTAGACAATGCTCCTCTTATTTGATACTGTATTTTATATTTGACTACTACTTTTCTATTTAAATCTGATTTGTACATATATATTTATTATCATTATTTTTATGTATATAATTATATCTCATCTGACACTGGTCTATTGCTCTTTAGTTGCTATTCCATCTATTTCTTCATTTCCATCTTCTTTTTTCTTTTATTTCTTTTTATTTTTTTCCTTTATCCTCTGTTATATATTACATATATTTGTTGAGTGAGCTACCGTACCCAAAACAATTTCCCTATGTCTAATGTCTAAGTCTAAGTAAAGTCTACAGGTGTTGCTCAACAATGATTCTCTTTGTGAATAGGGTTGCCTCTCCGTAGAGCTAACCTGTAATGTAGCGTATAGTTGACTCCCTTCAGATAGATTAGCTTAACGTCTACCGTGGAACATTCTAGACAAAGTAATAACATCTCCATGAAGACAAACATGTGACAGACCCTCCACCAGAAAGGTTGCGCAGTGCACCTTTTTATATATAAAAAAAATGTATTACATAGCTTTAATGACTCAATACAGATGCAAACTAAGTAAGTGTTTGTTTTGCTATGTATTTATTGCAGTTCAGGATTTTTTTTAACAACACTGTAGATATAGAATAGTTTTTGTGATTTAAATCAGCTTTAGAGTCATTGTGTTAGTGGGTGGCATAAATTACTATCAATATTATTGTTTATCATCTATTTACTTGATCTGTATATCAAAAAAGGCCTAATTCTGAATAGTTTTGAATACCTTGACTTACATCAGATATAGTATGACCATGCTAACAAAACTACTGTTATTTTTTGTCGAAAATTTTACGCTATTGCTAGAAATGTGTTTAGTGTGTAATTCTAAATCAAAATCACTAAATCACTTCTTCCTATCAAAATCAGGTTTGAAATTGAGGTTTGAAATGTTGCTTTAGGTTTGAAATGTTGCCAACTTTTAACTTTATTATTATCACTGCTTATTAGCCTCAGCATGTAATTGCAGTTGTTAAATACATTATGGGAACAGTGCATAAAAATGCCATCACTAGTCACACCCAAGCTCCTCCTCTTTCATCTGTGCACTACTTTTAAATTGGGAGCGCTCTTCATTTCACTCATCTCATCTTCATTTCTGACATTTCTGAATTTCCACTGAAGCGATTATTTTGTTGTTGTTGTTTCCTAGCTGTCTGTGAAGTCTTCTTTCATATAGTGGATGACGAGTCAAATAGTCAATTTCCTGGCCAATATTAAGTATCAAACTATCAACATCTGTCAAGTGCTAAACCTTTTTTCCCGGCTTGATCTCTTGATTATTTAATCTTTTTTTTAACTTGATTCATGGAATATTAAAGGGCCTATACTGCACTAATTTCTGATCTCTGGAAAAAAATAAGAGACCAATGCAAAATGATCAGTTTTTCTGATTTTACTACTTATAGGTATGTGTTTAGGCAAAAGGAGCATTTTTGTTTGAGTCTATAAACTACTGACAACATTTCCCCCAAATTCCAAATAAAAATATTATCGTTTAGAGCAGGGGTCTTAAACGTTTTTCAGGCCAGGGACCCCCAAACAGATGGCGAACTGGGCCAGGGACCCCCTACTATATATATAGGGCATAGAATTGTGTTTTATATTAAATTGAGCTTAGTGTCATGTATAAACATTGCTACTCTGTTATGGTACATCCAATACCATAACAGAAAATACCATATATTATAGTGTAAAATACAGTATTAACCTGTGTATTATTATACACAGGTTAATACTGTATTTTACACTATAAAATATAAAATTATATTATTTTAAAGTGAAATCAAAAGATTTCGCGACCCCCCCTGCAGTACCTCCGCGACCCCCCTAGGGGTCGCGACCCCCCTGTTGAAGACCTCTGGTTTAGAGCATTTATTTGCAGAAAATGACAAATGGTCAAAATAACCAAAAAGATACATGTTTTCTGACCTCAAACAATGCAAAGAAACAAGATCAAATTCATTTTAAAACAACATAATACTAATGTTTACACTTAACAAGAGTGTAAGAGCCATTTTTGTGTGTTTTCTATGTGTGGAGGCCATGTTATGAGTTCTATGTGTGGCAGCCATGTTATGAGTTTTCCAAGTATCTGTTTTCTCATTGGACGTCAGTTCCGCTTTGATGTTGAAAACGCGTTCTGATTGGCTCGCTTTGATGTCCTTTATTCTTTGATCTTTTATCTTTGATCCTGCTTAGTATATAATCGGAGAACGCACAGCGCACAACACAGGACAGAAGACACACCAGAAGACAGAAGACACACCACACCAAGACACACACATATACACACACAAGAAGAAACGACTACGCTACGTAAGTAGGGTGGATAGAAGCCGCGGTCTGGTGGCCACGAGGTTACCCCGAGCCGAGAGAAGACGGGGTATTAGGACGTCCTGGACCACAGAAGCTACACAGTCTTTTGACCGTCACGTAATTGTCACGTAATAACGTAACGTGGGATGTATCATAGGACGGATTCGGAGCATACGAAGCACGGTCTCCTGAGCAACAAACGGGAATACGCGTCGCCACAAGGCACGAACGGACGTCAAGTAGTACCGTCGACATAGAGACATAGGGTGAGTCCTGTCGGGAGTCAAGAAGTACAAGAAAGCCCGGTCTCCCAGTGACAGGCAGGAACTCACCACTAAACGACACGTAAGGACGTCAAGAAGGACGTCACAACACATACAGAGCCTTACACAACACGCATGGGAAAACCACAAGTCTCAGAAATTCTTTCTTCCGTTTCCTTCTTTATTCCTTTTTATCAACTCTGTATGACCTTCACTTTAGTAAAGATAGAAAAGACAAACTTTTTTGATTTTGTGTTACGTGACGCGTCGGAAAGAAACTTCAAGAGAGGCCGAGGCTAGTGAGTCGGTTCGCTGCACTCACACTTCAAGTCAAAAGACTAATAAGCAATCTAAAGTCACGAAGTCTACAGCATCAGGTTGAAAGACTAAACATCAAAGTCAAAAGAATCAGCATCCAATCAGGAGACTTGGTTGAATGAAAGAACCATCTGAACCAGCAAGAAACTCCATCCACGGCTGAAGCAAGCGTTCCCTGGGTCAGGTATGACAATTCTCTTCTCAGTTTTACTAGTCTGCTATCCACCGGAAATAGAAGTATGTGCCCTAAAGACACATCCAATAACTCCTTTCCTGAGTGTCGATGAAAGTTAGGAAGAGTTAGAAGCTGTGAGGAATTCGAGGAATTGTCACAGGCTAAGGATGTATACGGGAAACATGATGTCAGGATCAAGTGCTGGTGCGCTATCTGACTACTACTATAAAGCAGATATTGAGCGGAAAGTAAAGCAACTAAAATACGAGAGAAGCAGAATCTTGTCACAGCTAACCAAGCAACGAAACGACAATGAAACGAAGGAATGGATCGCAAATGCTAAAAGGGCCACGGATAAAGAGCAAAATGCAATTAAACCGGATGATAGCATTTCTAAGGTTAACTCAGTTACGAGTCGCACATCTCAACGTTCCACTGCTAGTTCGGTGTGGTCAAAAGTCAAAGCTGAACTTAAAGCTCTGTTAGCAAGCCAAGCGGCTATGAGACAGAAGCAAGAGCTTGAGCAAGAAGAAAGACCCTTGCAGCATGAAAAAATACGCCTGCAGCAAGAAAGGCAGCAAGAGGAAACGCGCTTGCAACAAGAAAGGGCGCGAGAAGAAACGCGCTTGCAATAAGAAAGAGCGCGAGAAGAAATTCGCTTGCAGCAAGAATTTGAGCAAAAAGAGGCGTGCTTGAGAGCTAAAGAGGAGCGGTTGCAGATGGAAGCTGACACTGCAGTCGCGAATGCCAAATTAAGAATTTACGACCAAATGAAAGATGCTCGGAAGTCAAGAGCTGGATCGAAGCGTACGACTGGTGGAAATGAAAGGTTCACCAACTATAGCAGCGACCATGTTGGAATTGAAAGGCCTTTGCAGGATGTCGGGCTGCTGCAACTGCTGCAACTGTCTCACAGGCGCAGCCAAGCGTCCCTTCAGTCAGAAGAAAATCTCCAAAAGGCAAAGGCAAAGCCCATTGTTCAAAGATGCTGGGTATGCCACCTCAGCCATCGATAAACATGCAAACACAGAAAAGAAAGCCAACTTAGGAGAAGATGAGATCAAAAGAAGCACTGTGACTGTGACTGCTGCTGATAAAAACGACGGTAAAGAACAATTCGAGAAGAAAGCACCAGCAGTAAAGTCAGCCAATGCCTTCCAAAGTCCCTGCTTATACTGTAAGGATAACCATGCCTTGAACGTGTGCAACAAGATCAAAGAGCGGCCTTTGAATGAGAGAACTGACTTCCTGAAATCTCAAGAGCTTTGTTTTAGCTGTCTTACGCCTGGCCACATGTCTGAGGACTGTAAGAAAAAGAGCTCTTGCCCTGTCTGTTCCTATAGGCATCCTGCTATCTTGCACGTCGCAGAGCAAGATCACTCACCGGAAGAGACCAAAGCAGATGACAGCTCAACAGGTACGGCTGTTAAGCGTGGTGCTCTTGTACTTGCAGGGTGTAGAAGCAGTGAACAAACCGGGGTCGGGAATGAAGACATTCCAAAGAAGCTACAACAGGCATGGCAGAAGGAGCCAGAAGACCTTGACAAACTGTCAGATCTCAGCGTGAGTAAATGTTTTAAGTCCAACACATTCGGGCCCACAAAGAGTGCACAAATCCATCACTTCTCAAACGCAAGTCAAGATGGATATGGGGTTGTGTTGTACCTCTTGTTGACGAACGAGCGAGAGGAGAAACATCTTTGCCTTTCGATGGGGAAATCCCGAGTCGCTCCTCTTAAGCAGGTTGCAATCCCTACGATGGAATTGACGGCTGCAATGATCTCAGTCAAGATTGACCGGATGCTGAAGGAAGAACTTCAACTCCCCCTGAAGGATTTGGTCTTCTGGACGAATAGCACGACGGTACTAAGGTACACTGAAAATGATGCTCTTCGTTTAAAGGGACAGTGTGTAGGATTCGTGGCGCATAGGTGGTTACTAGCTATTCCACTTCCTCTTTTGGCTACGGCAGACCTCGAGGGTCACCCGGACGCGACGTACCGCCGACATCGCGCGTGCCCGCGCACGAACCGCGCACCGCTGTATACATAAAACGGTCCCCCGTTCACTTTTTTTTTTTCTTTTCGCATGAAAACACACAATCCCGATCATGATTCATGACAATCTACACATCAAATGAAACCTTACAGTCTCCTCTTTTTGACTATGCAATTCATTTCCCTGCAAAACAATCACTCCCCGAGCACATGGGGCTTTTATACAGAAAAGCACAAAACTTAGCTTACTTAGCTTACCTTTGAAGGCTTTGCACAGGTCAAACTCTGTATTTCATCATAAACTTGGTCTCAATCTGTCCATAAGGATCCAGCGAATAAAATCCAGTAAAACAATTTAGTCCAAAATACGTGTTATATCCATTACGATGTGTGATCCGGCAGCATGCTCCCCCTCCCCCCCTCCCCTTCCCCTTCTCTCCTTCGCTCCTGGCTGCATATGGGAGCAGAGGAACGAAGGAGAGAAGGGGAAGGGGAGGGGGGAAGGGGGGAGCCATCTGCAGCGCGGCTAAACAGCTGTTAGCCGGAGCCGAGGCAAAGGATGAGCCCAAATGTCCTTCTGCGGCTCTCGTATTCAAAATGGCTGCCTCTATATGGGGAAGATCCCCCTTTTATGTGACTATATCTAAGTCCAAAAGAATACTTTGATTTCATGATGGAAGTGAAAAGGCTTGGAAAACAATGTATTTTTGAATGGGTATCTTCAATTTCAGTAATTAACAGGTAAAAATCTTACACACTGTCCCTTTAAAGACATATGTGGCGGGCCGTGTCTCCTTTGTCAGAGGGGCTGTTACAGGAGCTCAGTGGATCTCGAGAGTTGACACCTCTTGGGGTCCAGCCGATCTCGCCTCGAGAGGCTTGAAGATTGAGAGCTTCATGTCATGTAAGATCTGGTTTCACAAGGCTATAGAGCCATGAGAGATAATCAACAGCCAAAACAACGAACCGCGTGCCGCGAAGAAGGCCCTATGTTGGGTAGTCAACGGGCCTGTCAGCGGATGCCAAGAGAAAGAATTCGATGACCCCAAAAAACAGAACTTTGTTAATCGCATCTCTGTGTCGACCATAGAAGACATGCATTACGAAGCAGATTTTCCAGAACACCGGCGTGAGGACAAGCAAAGGCCATCTCAACATGACAAGCAGTTTGTGCGCGCTGTGACCGCATCGGCACATCTTTCGGATGGCCACTGAGCTACCTCTGAGGGATGACTGCATGGAGATGCCAGGCAACCAAGGTATAGCCGAGCAGATACTTGACTCCTTGAAGAGGAAACTCATCAGGATTTCAGACTTCTTTCGGAAGTACAAAGATTTTATGACCAAAATCCTAGAGAAAGGATATGTCACAAGAGTCCCAGATGAACAGCTGAGCCGAAGAGTATGGTACATACCGCACTACCGGGTGTACCATCGTAGAAAGAGAAAGAAAGAGAAAAGTTTAGAGTAGGGGGGCATCTGAACAGATCAGCGATGCCTGGGGAAGCCAAGCTTCCCGCCCTACTCAGTAAACAACACAGAACAACCCACCTTATTCTTCACCACATCCACCTGGAAACAGGACACGGCGGCAGAAGTCATATCCTGGCAAGGATAAGACAACGGTATTGGATACCTAAAGCAAATGCTGCAGCAAGAACCGTGATTGCAGAATGCAACCTCTGTAAAAGGCTGCATGCCAAAGCTGGAGAGCAGAAGATAGCAGATTTTCCGCAGGATCGTCTGCTTCCCGACAAACCGCCTTTTACCAACACAGGCATGGATTATTTTGGTCCCTTTGACATCCAAAGGATGCGTCAAGGTCAAGCGTTATGGTGTGCTCTTCACGTGCTTCACAATCCGAGCAGTGCATATAGAAGTCGCATATTCCCTTGACACAGATTTGTGTATTAATGCTCTACGTCACTTTCAAGCCAGGCGTGGCCAAGTATCTATCATCCGTTCTGACAATGGCACAAACCTAGTCGGTGCAGAGAGAGAGCTAAGACAGGCATTGAAAGAACTGGACCAGTCGCGCATCAATGAAGCCATGATGCAGAAAGGAGTGCAGTGGTTATTCAACCCACCCGCTGCGTCTCACCACGGCGGCATCTGGGAACGTCAAATTCGTACCATTAGAAAGGTACTGAATTCGGTTGTGAGACAACAAACGTTGAAGGATGAAGGGCTACAGACCTTCCTGTGTGAAGTCGAAAGCATCATCAATGGAAGGCCTATTACCACGAACACAGAGGATCCCAGCGACTTAGAACCACTGACTCCAAATCATCTACTCCTATTGAAGACGCAGCCCAATCTGCCACTTGGTGTGTTCGTCAAGGAAAATGTCTACGCGCGGCGGCGCTGGAGACAAATCCAATATATGACGGACTTGTTCTGGAGGAGGTGGACCCGAGAGTACTTGCCACTGCTTCAAGAGCAGCAAAAGTGGCTTGGAACGAAGAGAAGCTTTAAGGTCGGAGATGTCGTCCTCGTCGTTGATCCATCCATGGCAAGAAATTCCTGGATGCTGGGCAGAATCACCAAGGTTATGCCAGACTCCAAGGGGATGGTCCGCAGTGCCGAAGTCCAGACGAAGACGAGTATTATACAAAGGCCCATAACTAAGTTGTGTCTCTTGCAGGGTGAAGACTGAAGAAGAGAAGGACTTACCACATGTCCAATATGCACTGTAAACTGTGAAAAGTATACTTACTTGTAAAAGAAATGTGAAAAGAATGCTTGACCTATTTAAAGAAAAATGTTCGTGAAAGATTAAGATTAAGATTAAGATTGGGCTTTTTTTAGCCTTTATTGGTCTCACACACAATGACACACAGTGACACACGGGAGAAATTTGACTTCTGCATTTGACCCATCCTTTTCAGGAGCAGTGAGCAGCCGTCTTTTTCGGCGCCCGGGGGGCAGTACCGTGAAGGGTCTTGCCCAAGGACCCACACTGGTTAGCTCATTGCCCGGGGGGGGTTTGAACCTACAACCTCCAGGGGGAAAGTCCATGACTTACCAGTTGAGCTAACCAGCCGGTTGCTCATATATAAAATATAACGGCTCTAAATTTAAAATTAGTAAATGGCTCTAAATCTTATGTTAGTAATTGACTTGCTAAAGCATAGCCAATTAGGGGCCGGGATATGTAAGAGCCATTTTTGTGTGTTTTCTATGTGTGGCGGCCATGTTATGAGTTCTATGTGTGGCAGCCATGTTATGAGTTTTCCAAGTATTTGTTTTCTCATTGGACGTCAGTTCCGCTTTGATGTTGAAAACGCGTTCTGATTGGCTCGCTTTGATGTCCTAATTCTTTGATCTTTTATCTTTGATCCTGCTTAGTATATAATCGGAGAACACACAGCGCACAACACAGAAGGACAGAAGACACACCAGAAGACAGAAGACACACCACACCAAGACACACACATATACACACACAAGAAGAAACGACTACGCTACGTAAGTAGGGTGGATAGAAGCCGCGGTCTGGTGGCCAGGAGGTTACCCCGAGCCGAGAGATGACAGGGTATTAGGACGTCCTGGACCACAGAAGCTTCACAGTCTTTTGACCGTCACGTAATCGTCACGTAATAACGTAACGTGGGACAGATTCCTTTCAGGAGCATACAAAGCACGGTCTCCTGAGCGACAAACGGGAATACGCGTCGCCACAAGGCACGAACGGACGTCAAGTAGCACCGTCGACATAGAGACATAGGGTGAGTCCAGTCGGGAGCCAAGAAGTACAAGAAAGTCCGGTCTCCCAGTGACAGGCAGGAACTCACCACTAAACGACACGTAAGGACGTCAAGAAGGACGTCACAACACATACAGAGCCTTACACAACACGCATGGGAAAACCACAAGTCTCAGAAATTCTTTCTTCCGTTTCCTTCTTTATTCCTTTTTATCAACTCTGTATAGCTATGCCTTTATTAGTCCCACAGTGGGGAAATTCCATTTCTGCATTTAACCCATCCTGTTATTAGGAGCAGTGAGCAGTACATTACTGCGCCCGGGGACCATCTCCATGATCTTCTTGCTTCGGCTTGGTCAGGACCTAAGCTGGAGGATTTACCTATGGTGCATGTTTTGGGTATGATCTTCACTTTAGTAAAGATAGAAAAGACAAACTTTTGATTCAAGACTCTATTTGTGTTACGTGACGCGTCGGAAAGAAACTTCAAGAGAGGCCGAGGCTAGTGAGTCGGTTCGCTGCACTCACAAAGAGTTCAGAAATCAATATTTGGTGCAATAACCCTTATTTTTAATCACAGCTTTCATGCGTCTTGGCATGCTCTCACAAGTCTTTCACATTGTTCTTGGGTGACTTTATTCCACTCCTGGTGCAAGAACCGAAGTAGCTCAGCTTTGTGTTTGTGTTGGAATTCAACAGACGCTGGAATGGAATGTATGTAATACATGTAGAGATGCTGATTTCAGAAAAAAATGCAGTGGTCTCTTATTTTTTTCCAAAGCTGTATGTTGCACTATTTTCTGATCTATGTTTTAATGTTGTTTTCTCATCAACATACCTGCTGTTATGGTTTGTTTCATTCACATATTTAACACACAAATCCTGCATATTTAGGCTGAATTCTTCTCTCAAACTGAAAACACTGTTCCAACTTGTGATATCATGTGGTAATACAGGAAATGGTAATGTGTTTTTAAACTCCCTACACCTTTATGGAAATCATTTGGATAATTTCAGCCCTAGAATTACTAATTTCTACAAAACTAAATGTAAAAGGAGCTGTTAACTTGAAAACGAATGCTTCATGACATCACAAGGTTTAACAGAGTGTTTTGTGCTTTGGAGATAGACAGACTACCGGTAATAATAAAGGATTACTCAAACATGCATGACTGAAACAAAACACAACTCCAGGTATGTTTTTGAGAAGGTAACAACATTATAACATGGCTTAAAGCACGCTCAGTATATTATATTAGAATGTTAACTTATATTAGACACTATATAATTTATCAAAGTTATATTATAGTGACAGTGCAACAAAATGTTAAGTAACCCAGTCTTTACTGCACCATAGACCACAGTGCTTTCTCGTGTATTTTAGTTAATTCTTGCTTCATCGCTAATGGTTAGTTTCAAATCCCTTTGTTAGATGGAAGCGCTGCCACTGATGTACAGTAACTAACCTGCTCTGTACATGTAAAAGCTGAATTTCTGGTTATAGGAGCCTGAAGAGGATTTTTACAGCCAGGGATTGAGTTACAGAAACTCCTCAAGAGGACAGAAGAGATGTTTTTTTTTTTTTTTTTTCTTCAGCACTTCCACTGCCAATTTAAAGTTTGCGTATTCTAGTATAATCCCATTCTACTGTACTGTAGCCAGCTATATCAAATATATAATGAACAATATAATGAACAATATGCTGTGTGCACTATGCAACTTGTCTGATGAGGAGTCTGCCAGCTTATCTCCACAGAAATGTATTGTTGTCTATCTATCTATCATACATCTGTCTATCACCAGGAGTGGAATAAAGTCACTCAAGAACAATGCGAAAGACTTGTGGAGAGCAGCCAAGACGCATGAAAGCTGTGATTAGAAATAAGGGTTATTGCACCAAATATTGACTTCTGAACTCTTTTTTAAGTGTAAACATTAGTATTATGTTGTTTTAAAATGAATTTGATCTTGTTTCTTTGCATTGTTTGAGGTCTGAAAACATGTATCTTTTTTGTTATTTTGACCATTTTCTGCAAATAAATGTGACGCACCATGGACTTCAAGCCTGCAAGTCGGCATTACAGATTCTCAGAAAATGCGTTTTTTGTGTTTTTTTTCCAAAATTTGTGATTTTCGTTTTTTTGCAGAATGTGCTACTTGAGATCAAGAAGAAGCCTCTTCATGTTTCAGATAACAGCATTAGTGACATTAAAAACATACATTTTTTATTTCAAATAGACTTGTCCTAGTTTAGTCCCAGTTTAATCCTGGTTTAGACCCGGTTTAGTCCTGGTTTAGTCTTGGCTTAATCCTGGTTTAGACCTGGTTTAGACCTGGTTTAGTCCTGGTTTAGTTCTGGTTTAGACCTGGTTTAGTCCTGGTTTAGTCCTGGTTTAGTCCTGGTTTAGTCCTGGCTTAGTCCTGGTTTAGACCTGGTTTAGTCCTGTTTTAGTCCTGGCTTAGTCTTGGTGTAGATCTGGTTTAGTTTTGGTTTAGTCCTGGTTTAGTCCCGGTTTTAGTCCTGGTTTAGACCCGGTTTAGATCTGGTTCAGTCTTGGCTTAGTCCTGGTTTAGACCTGGTTTAGTCCTGGTTTAGACCTGGTTTAGTCCTGGTTTAGTGCCGGGTTAGTCCCAGTTTAGTCCTGGTTTAGACCTGGTTTAGTCCTGGTTTAGTCCTGGTTTAGTCCCAGTTTAATCCTGGTTTAGACCCGGTTTAGTCCTGGTTAAGTCTTGGCTTAATCTTGGTTTAGACCCGGTTTAGTCCTGGTTTAGTCCTGGTTTAGACCTGGTTTAGTCTTTGTTTAGTCCTGGTTTAGTGCCGAAATAGATGCAGAAATAATCTGATAATATGACTCACCCAACGCGTGTCACGGTCTTTAATAATCCGGAGCTTCGGAGAAAAGGACATATCCCGAACTTATCCCGTGTCCCAAGGCAAGAGTTCCTTCTTACATAGCATTAACGTAGCAAGTTAAGGATACTTCTTCTCTTGGAAATGCTGCCTAAATATGACGCGGCCTCACAGCTGATCGCTCAACTCGAGTACTGGTGTGCGAGTGACTTTTTTTTCACTGAAAACGCGCGGTGCCTGCATTAACTTACCGATTTTCTGGGCACAGAAGCGCTGTGAACAGTGGCTACAGTTTTGAATTGCTTAAAAAATTTCAGCGTGAGAAATACCATGTGTGGCGTGTGAGTGTGTGAACACGTGGAATTGCGTGTGTCACACTCTCAAAGCGTGAGATTTGAGAGCCCTGATATTGTGGCTCTGCAGATCTCATTCACAATGTGGCTAACAAATGCTAACGCTAGCATTGAAACAATGCGGTGAGCGCGATCAAAAACAGTCTCTTTAGGTTAATTTCCACTCTATTTTTGTTTATATAAAACCCGAACGTTTTGCCATAGGCTATAGCGGTAGAGCAATACTTTATTTTGATTCAATTTGACCAATTTGGGTACTTTTGTAACTTTTTTTGACTCGGCGCTTATTTAGACATGAGGGTTTGAATGGAATTTCTTATGGGATTTGAACCCTAAATGTTTTCTTTTTGTAACTTTTTTTGAATGAATTTGGCTGCAATGCCAATACTAATTGATTTATTTAATAGAACTTTGAAAGTGCACTTCACTTTGTTTTTGGAATTAAAGCTAGCTTATTGAAATTATTGAATTGTTATATATTTTTTAAATGTATATATATATATATATATATATATATATATATATATATATATATACTATGCTATAATATGTGCAATACGAAATTCATTTGAGCAGTATCATTTGAGCAGTATTACCTCCTGTGAAATACTCCTTAAATACCTGTACCTTGGTATTTTATTTCATATTTTATTACTTTTTAAAAATTATTATATTGGTTACTTTGCTATGCTATTAGTACTTCCTGACTAGAAGTAAATTTTGTAGTAAACTTTGACTTAAAGGGACAGTGTGTAAGATTTTTACCCATTAATTACATAAATTGAAGATACCCATTCAAAAATACAGTGTTTTCCAAGCCTTTTCACTTCCATCATGAAATCAAAGTATTCTTTTGGACTTAGATATAGTCACATAAAAGGGGGATCTTCCCCATATAGAGGCAGCCATTTTGAATACGAGAGCCGCAGAAGGACATTTGGGCTCATCCTTTGCCTAGGCTCCTGCTAGCGCCTGCTCAGCCGCGCTGCATGTGGGAGCGAAGGAGAGAAAGGGAAGGGGAGGGGGGAAGGGGGAGCCTCGTGGTTTTGGGTAAACAGAGAAAGGGAAGGGGAGGGGGGAGGGGGGAGCCTCGTGTTTTTTTGGTAAACAAGACAGGCTGCTGTATCACACGTCGTAATAACACGTGTTTTGGACTAAATTGTTTTACTGGATTTTATTCGCTGGATCCTTACGGACAGATTGAGAGCAAGTTTATGGTGAAATACAGAGTTTGACCTGTCCAGAGCCTTCAAAGGTAAGCTAAGTAACAAACCTCGTTTTGTGCTTTTCTGTATAAAAGCCCCATGTGCTCGGGGAGTGATTGTTGTGCAGGGAAATGAATTGCATAGTCAAAAAGAGGAGACTGTAAGGTTTCATTTGATGTGTAGAGTGTCATGCTACACGATCAGGAATGTGTGTTTTCATGCGTTTTTCATGCGTTTTATTTATACCGTAGTTGTCGGCGAGAGCTCGCACAGCGCCGGGTGTGCGCGGCTACGCGAGCTGTCTGCCTTACGGCGCGCCCGGGTGACCCTCGAGGTCTGCCGTATCCAAAAGAGGAAGTGGAATAGCTACTGTCCACCTATGCGCCACGAATCCTACACACTGTACCTTTAACATATTATCCTGTGTATTATTAAAGTATTGAATGATTCTGACCTGCCTGGACACCACACCACAGTGATAGTCATGATGGGGGAGGGCTTAGCTTAATGTCATGCAAATTAGGCAAGGAGGGGTGAAAGAGAGGAAACTTTGGGAACTTTTTTCAGGGCTTTCAAATAGCGACATCTTCTTTAAATATGGTCAGATTTTCATGTGTAAGACATCATTGGAAAGCTTAGAACCTGTACTTTCAGAATCTGTGAATACCTCAAAATGCCTCCAGGAGCCAATGTGTCCTGAAATCCTGCGGTCGGTCACAAATGCTCTAAACGATCATATTTTTATTTGGAATTTGGGGGAAATTTTGTCAGTAGTTTATAGACTCAAACAAAAATGTTTCTTTTGCCCAAACACATACTGTACCTATAAGTAGCAAAATCAGAAAAACTGATAAATTTACAGTGGTCTCTTATTTTTTTCCAGAGGTGTATTTATTCAATTACAGCTCTAAATGTGTAAATAACAGTTCAAGTCACCTGCTTGTCTTGGAGATTTTAATGCTGTACTGTGGAAAACTTCCAGGCAAAAAAATGGCATCGCCATGGAGACAAGCACATTGTGGACCCCCAATTTAATAGCAGTTTGAAATAGTTTGAAAATATAATTGAGTTGTGAAATATAATTTTGCTATTGTGGATGTAACCCAAACATAAAAATAAACCTGTATCTTCTATAAAGGTATTGTGCACAGAGACAAGAATAAGAATAGCTGATGGGTACTTGATATAAAGCTTTGACTAATGACTATTATATGCAGCCAAAATGACATGAGAGACACCATATGGCCTATCCAACGCCAGCCAACCAATCCAAGACTAAATGGTCCTTTCGGATGGAGGCAGTGGTTCAGAAATCTATTACCATACATTTTCACACTGCACTAAAAGCACAATGCCTCTTGATTGAAATATTTTTGATTGTAACACCGGTCTAGACGGATATTCTGGGTGAAAAAAAAGGCAGCCGAAAGGCAACGAAAACTTGAAACTCACTTGAAATCTAACATGAACAACAATTAAATGGGCCATACCTGATTCTTTCAAATAATAAAGTCAATTTTTTTTTTGTCTCAGTACAGATTAGGCCTCTCACAACAAATTATAGATGATCAATGATAATACTGGAACTATGCCACTGATACAACAATCAAAAAGCAGATTTAAATCACAAAATGTGTTCTAAATGTGTCCCACCGCAGGAAAACCAATACCAAGTCGTCGCGGAGGCTTTTTGAGTTATTCGCAGATTCTGAACGTACAGGTTCTAAGCTTTCCAAGGATGTCTTACATGTGAAAATCTGACAATATTTTAAAAAGTTATCTCTATTTGAAAGCAGCCATAGCAGATCCCAGAAATTCCAGAAACAGCCTCTGAAAGTTTGGTCTCTTCAGCCCTCCTTGCCTAATTTGCATGACATTAAGCTAAGCCCTCCCCCATCATGACTATCAATGTCATATCAACAACTACAAAATGTACTTATAGTCAGGAAGTACTAATAGCATAGCAAAGTAATCAATATAATTTTAATTTTTTTTTTTTTTTAAGTAATAAAATATGTAATGAAATACCAAGGTACAGGTATTTAAGGAGTATTTCACAGGAGGTAATACTGCTCAAATGAATTTCGTATTGAATTTCGTATTTCACATAATATAGCATAGTATATATATATATATATATATACACACAGTGGTACCTCACCTTACGAAATTAATTCGTTCCAGAAGTGGTTTCGTAACGTGAAAAATGTGTACGTTGAGTAGCTATTTCAATGGAAAAAGCCTGATTTAGTGTAACATATAGTGTAACATTGTGTTTTGCGTCCTGATTGGTTTCTCAGACTGGATTTAAACTTTTCTCACATTTGTCTCTCGTTTAAACACTCAAACTTTCATAGATTTTCAACAAAATGTATTAACAGTGAAGTATGGGGAGAAGGGGGAGGGCGGAGAAAACTGCGCTCTGACATGTGTGATAGCGCAGCATGACCCGGCGCGGGGTTGCCAGCAGGTCTAGACCTGGACTAAACCAGGACTAAACCTGGACTAAACCAGGACTAAACCTGGACTAGACCAGGACTAGACCAGGTGGATTAAAGGTCTATTTCCTGGTTTCGTTTCGAGTCACAGCTGAGGAGGACCGCACGCAGTCTGAGCACATGAACGAGACCCACGAACGCATGCAAGAGGTGGTCTAGACCTGCTCTAGACCTGGTCTAGACCTGGTCTAGACCTGGCTCTTGCATGCGTTCGTGGGTCTCGTTCATGCGCTCAGACTCCGTGCGGTCGTCCAGCTGAGGCGAGCAGCGGCTCGTATTATACAATGTATTATACAATGTAAAATAAAAAAGACCAACAATAATGCATGAAATACTTAGGATCAAGAAGAACCGTTGACTCACCAAAATAGTCAGGAAGTACTAATAGCATAGCAAAGTAACCAATATAATTTTAATAATTGTAAAAACAAAAATAGAGTGGAAATTAACCTAAAGAGACTATAGGGTATTTAAGGAGTAAGAAGTATTTCACAGGAGGTAATATTGCTTGAATGAATTTTGTATTGCACATAATATAGCACATTATAATATACCATGCTTTAAATAAATAAGATGCGTGAAAAGTCCCTCAGTCGTCCAGGTAGAATCCATGATAAAAGGAGAAGTTCAATTTGTCAACTGGACAAAGTTGTTTGGTTGAAGACGTTTCGTCGCTCATCCGAGAGACTTCTTCAGTTCTGGTTCTAGTGCTGGTTAGTCCCTGTTTATATCTAGCTGCAGGGCGGAGCTCACTACCCTGAAATCCTTCTGAAACTATCTCAGCTAATTTGTATCTTTTGTTTTCCTGGCGTCTCGTTTAGCATCTCTATTTAGCCCTATGAGAAGCTCACTGCTCTGAAATAGCTCTGAAACTATCCCCTCATTTGTTCCTTTTGTTATTCGAATATTTAGCATCTTCTCCTTTTAAATAAATAAATAAATAAATAAATAACAATAAATAAATACATGCCATATATCTATAAATAAACTTTTGGTCACATCAAAATGGACTTTAATAACAATTCAATAATTTCAACAAGCTAGCTTTAATTCCAAAAACAAAGTAAAGTGCACTTTCAAAGTTCTATTAAATAAATCAATTAGTATTGGCATTGCAGCCTAATTCATTCAAAAAAAGTTACAAAAAGAAAACATTTAAGGTTCAAATGCTGCGCGTCCTATTAAAGATCCCATGACATGGTACTTCTTGATGCTTTTATGGTGCCTTAATGGTTCCCTAATACTGTAAATGAATCTTTCTTCAAAATCAAGACTCAGTGCATGAGAAAGACCCATGAACACAGATAGGGTCAAAAAATATGTCTCTGAACCAGTGTTGTATAGTAACGAAGTACTAATACTTCACTACTGTACTTAAGTACATTTTGGGAGACTTTGTACTTTACTTGAGTTTTAAAAAAATATATAACTTTTACTTTTACTTCACTACATTTCCGAAATTAATTGCATACTTTTACTCCAATACATTTTCAATGTGCCGTTTAGTTACTCGTTACAAAAAAACCCTCTACTGACCGAAGGAAGTCAGGACGTGCCTGAGCTTGTTCGCTACTTGCAATCAGCCTACACCTGTTGGTTTCCTGCAGCTAGTTTAATCAATCAACATCCCTGATGGAAGAGGAGACCGCATCCACGTCGGCTACAAATGAGGGGGGACCTGACGATGAGCATGTGTGACATTGTTTCGGTTACACAAAGCGTATTTGACGATGTTGGAGGTAACAGGCTACCTAGCTTTTTGGGCTCAAGGGAAGGCATAGCTGTAGGCTAAGTGTAACGAATGAGAACGGGCACACGAGTTCAAAAGGACAAAAAATAACATTAACATGTGCCTACTTTTAAAAATGTAAACAAGCGCTGTGTGTTTGTGCTATCTAAGTAACAAAGCGAGGGTTCGCTTCAGACTGCCTTTGCTTGATACTTTTACTTGTACTTTTAGTTACATTACTTGAGTACATTTATTTTGGCATTACTTGTCGTACTTAAGTACAAGAAGTTCCAGATACTTTAAGACTTTTACTCAAGTAACATTTCAGTCAGTGACTTCGACTTTTACCAAAGTCATTTTTGGGAGGTGTACCTATACTTTTACTTGAGTTTGATTTTCCAGTACTTTATACAACACTGCTCTGAACACCTCATTATGGGCGTTGTTGCTTGAATGCAAATGAGAAGGACAGGGATAGGCTAGAGCAGCAGGTGGGGGGGGCAAACTCTCCGCTGTTTACTCGTTTTAGCGGTGCGCTGTGCGCTGGCTCCACTTCCGCGTTTTATGTGCGAAGGAAGAAAGGAGAGGCGTTTCAATGAAAAAAAAAACATTTTCACAGAAAATAAAATTAAACCACTGCTGTTTCAAAGGTCCAGAGGCTCAGATAAAGGACACCCAAGCCTGGAAACATTCTCACGTGCCTCCAGGCAAATAAAAAAACGCATTTCGCATTGCGTAGCTCGTTTGCGGTCCAAACTCTGGCCGTGATGGTGGGTAGATATCCAGACGGGAGTTGGAACTGCATTTGCATTTTTTCTTCAATGTGACGTCATATAGTTTCCTTGTTCAGAATCGCCAGTTTGCCCTTTTCTGTCTTTTTTTCAAACACAGAAAAGGACCGCAAATGCTCAGTTTACACATTTCGCAACTTTTAGCCATTCAAACCCTCATGGCTATATTAGCACCAGGGCTCTCAAGTTTTGAGCGGGGTCGTGCGTGAGACTGCGTAATTTCCAAGCAGCAAGTGACTTTTTTTCACTGAAAACGCACGGTGCCTGCATTATCTAACCGATTTTCTGGGCACAGAAGAGCTGTGCGCTGCGCTTGAATTGCGTAACTAAATTTCAGCGTGAGAAATACCATGTGTGGCGTGTGAGTCGAATTGCGTGTGTCACACTCTCAAAGCGTGAGACTTGAGAGCCCCGTTAGCACTGTGTCAAAAAAGTTACAAAAGTTCCAAAACGGGTCAAATTGAATCAAAATAAAGTATTTCTCTACCGCTATAGCCTACGGCAAAACGTTTGGCTTTTATGTAAACAAAAATAGAGTGGAAATTAACCTAAAGAGACTGCTCATAGTCACGTTGATCTCATTGTTTGACTGCTAGCGATAGCATTAGCTTAGCCGCATTGTGAATGAAGATCCCTGGAGCCGCAATATGAAGTGAGCAGCTGCACAGCGCGGTGTGCACAGAGCACAGCGCAATGTGATCGCCACACGACAGCTGAATTAGTATTTAAACAAGTCCTAAAGTCTATAAAGTCCATTTGATGCAGAAATATGATCATAATTATGATTCACCCCAGTGTTTTCGGCGTATCTCCAAATGTAAACGCATATTGTGTGTTTCGGTGCCAAATCGCACTCTGTACACGAGCTCCGGAGAAATGGACGTGTCCGGAACCTGTCCCGAAGGTCTCCTGAACGTGTCATATGTCCAAGTAAAAGTTAAAAGTCCATTTTCATGTCCATTGTCTGGCAGTGCTGCTTACATATGCACAGGGCTGTAAAGTTTTGTAGTTTGGTCGGCGTACAAACTGCATAAATTACCAGTAGAGCAAAGAAAATGTACACAGGGAAATATATAAATATATAAATATTTGCTAAATATTGTTCCAGCTTCCATATATTGAACAATAAGTCGATATAGTAATTATCATGACAGGCCTAGCACAGATATTGTACAAGCAGCACTGTAATTATGTCTGATGTGGCAAAAAGTTTGTGACAAAAATTTGCCTCAGAAAGTTGTGTTAGGAAAGCTTTAGGAAAGTGAGGAATAACTGCAAGCAAGCAGTTTCAGTTTTGGCTTGAAATGTTCTGTTCTGTTTTCAGGTACAATGGATGATAATTTTAAATATGCTAGGAAAGGTTTCTTAAATGTAAAGCCATCTAAACCCACACACGTTTCAACTTCCAAACATATTTCATTTTCAATCTAAAAGGACTGGCCTGAGGAGCATGTACTTTAACCATATTTTAGTGCTGGTCCTGTCCTGTTATTTTTTTGTCTACCTATATCCAACCCACTATGCATCCTCTCACTCTATTAAAAATCCAGTCCACAAAAGTTAGTAATAAAAAGAGAATTTTGGACGGCTAGTCAGAGCTGTCATAACACCTTCACTTCATTCCTCACCAGGGGACATTTGTGTGTGCTCTGTACTGCAGCCTCTGTCATTGCTAATCCATGGAGTAAACAACAAATCAAAGTCTCTCTCTCTGTGTATTCAAACACAGTGGTGGACTGAGCCAAAGAGGCATGGTTGCCAAAACATCCCATCCAAGATTTTAGCATCTCATAGTCGCCAACCAGGCTAGCACAAAATACTCTTTAAGCTTTGTAAAACTGGGAAATGTTTTGCAGTGTTTTCTTCTTACAACCACTGAGAGATATACTTGTATTACTATATTTTTATTTTTAGATTTGTACATATACATTTATATGATTATGCCTGATTTGACATCAGTCAGCTGTTATTTGTGCTACTTATTTCCATACTTATTTCCATATTTCCATACTACAGTATACATATTTCCTGTATTTTCATTCTTGTACTCTTCCCCTCCCCTCCCCCCTGTAATGTTTTCCAAACAAAAAGATACCTTGTGTAAACAATTCCACTGTATTATGTCGTTGTCTATTGTTATTGATTGTATTGTGGCCATAACTGCTTGTCAAAGCCTGATCCCGTCAGATCTCAGAAGCTAAGCAAGGCAGGGCCTGGGTAGTACTTGGATGTGAGACCAGTGGGAACACCAGGTGCCACAGTGGGGCGCCAGTCGCAAAAAACTGTCATTGTGTCCTTAGGCAAGACACTTCACCTACATTGCCTAGTATGAAAGTCGAATGTGCGTAAGTGTTGGAGGTGGGCAGATGGCGGAGATTGGCAGCCTCGCTTCTGTCAGTCTGCCCCAAGGTAGCTGTGGCTACAGAAAGTAGCTTACCACCACCAAGTGTGGAGTGCAAGAACAATGACCTGTAAACCGCTTTGGGTGTCATGAAAGGCGCTATATAAATGCTATGAATTATTTTTGGGGCCAAGCACCGAAGGTGCTAGGCACCATAGTGTTTCTACTGATTCTTCTTCTTCTTATTATACATTATTCTTCCACCTATGGGAGTCTATGGCAACCCCTAGAACCGTCTGGTAAAAAGTTGTGAAATTTTGCAGGCACATTCCAGCCAGTCTCCTCATTACCCACAGCAATTTATAGGCCCCCACCCCCAACCGTCTAGTGCCACCAGCAGGTCAAAGTTGCAGGAATTTTCAGCCTTGCTTAGCAACACAGAAATGTACCTTTGATCTGTCTTTGATCTAGCCGAAGTGAGCTCATATCTCGGGAACCCTTCATAGGAAGCCTGGGAGCCTGGGAAGCCTGGCTAACAGACCCTGTTAGACCCTGTTAAACCCTGTTAGACCCTGTCAGACCCTGTCAGACTCTGTTAGACCCTGTCAGACTCTGTTAGACCCTGTCAGACCCTGTTAGACCCTGTCAGACTCTGTTAGTCCCTGTCAGACCCTGTCAGACCCTGTTAGACCCGGTTAAACCCTGTTAGACCCTGTCAGACTCTGTTAGACCCTGTCAGACCCTCCATGCTGCCTCCATGCTGAGGCCTACATGCACCTTCGGTGCTTGGCCCCACATTGCTGCTTGCAGCTATATTTAATTATTATTATTATTCCTATTCTGTTTATGTTCTTGTATCACTGAAGAGAGAGGTGGGACGTTAGCACCCCCATGTCAGCTGCTTTAAGGTCCATGGACCCGTCCATTCCATTCCATTATTTAGAATTTATTATTACCTTTTATGTTTTTGCTCTGTTTTTATAATATATTGTGATGTGTGAGCTTCTGTGTCATAATAATTTCCCTTGTGGATCAATGAAGTTGATCTAAGTCTAAGTGAAATGTTTTTGAGGATTACCATGGCAACACAAAATTAATAAAATAAGTAAACTAAGAAACCTAAAAGAAAATAGGGGAACTTTTCAATTTGGTTTCTGACCATCCACACAGACATTTTCACACACTAACAAGAGTCCCAAACTTCTAATTTAATCACACATTTTGAAAAAGGCCTGATAATATGAGTGTACAGGCTCTATAGATTCACTCCATTAAGCATTTAGAGTTGGGCTGGTCCTCTGTGTTTAGTGCTGAAAAAAGCCCATGGGAATAAGAAATAAAAAGTGCATGAGTCAGTGGTGGCAAACACTTTCCATAGACGGTGTCCTTTTTGCATATTCTGGCCATGGCCCAATCACAACATTAAATGGCTCATTAGGAAGTATTTGAGCTGTAAAAGGAAGTTGATGATTAACACCATCCACCCCCCCTCCACCCCACTCCCTCTACTCCGGTCCATATATGGAGTCAGCCATCACCATAGTAACGAGGCTTAGTGGTAGCGAAGGTCAAGTTTAGGTCTGTCAAATACATAGGACATCCTAACAATGATTTAGAAATACAGACCTTCCGAGAAGAAGTTTAGGTTGTAAATACCATGCAGTTCATTCACATGTTTATCAGAACCATAGCCTTTTACCTGGAGATAGTGAATCATAAACTGGACTTGCCTGGCCAGCCAACGCTTTGACGATAATACAGAGGACTAAGGAACAACACGGCAAAATCAGCGTGCAAGCACTTTGAATCTGAGGTAAAAGAAGATATCACAAGTCAGTACATTTGTTCCTATCTCAAGATTCAAGACTGAAGATTCAAGACTGTTTATTTATCATATGCAGGATCAACACAAGGTAAACAATGCAATGAAATGCTTAGGATCAGAAGAACCCGTTGACTCGCTAAGATAGTCGAGAAGTACTAATAACATGCAATAATAAGTGTTGCAATAAGTGCAGGGGAAAAAGAAAACAATACAATTAAAAAGTATGTAATAAAATATAATAAAATACAAAGGTACAGATAGGATTAAATAAGGTGTAAGCAGAGTAATTGCACAGATTGCACATAAGTATATAGTATATCATATACATAATATATATATAATATAACTATCTCTCAATGGTTGAAATATAGTGCACAAACTTGGAAATAAACCTTAAACTTGATGTGCTGGGGAAAATGTACATTAAATCAATGCTGCCTGCATGTATTATCAAATATAATTAAGATTAATTAATTACATCCAAACTTACATGTTACTTACACCCAAATTTAACCATTATCTTTCTAGATAAATTGTTGGTAAAATCTTGTGCAAATCCTATAATATGAAATATTTAAATTCAACTCAGAATACCTTTGGATGTATTTTTGGATTCTCATTACAATATAGACAATATACAGAAAGTATCTATAGTCAATATGTATAGGAACTGAGGGGGAACAAAGAAAAACTTGGAGCTGTCAGAAATCAGTCCCAATCTCTGCAAATGTAATAAACACAGCATAAACAACTGAGCTGCCGGATAAACCACCAAGCTCCAGTTCCATGGTGTTGTAACTCAGATGAAAGAGACAATGTGCAATTGGAAGACCAGCTGAACAAAAACACAAATATGCAGAAAAATATTACAATTATCATAATATCATGGAATTAACCTGGAAAATTATTTCACACAAGGTAGGAAAATAATTGACTCTTATGGTGTACTTTCTGCAGCAAATACTGAGGCAATTCCAATAATAAAAATCAAATTAGTATAAACATTTGCTTCATCCATGTCTTTCGTTAAGCAAGACAACACAGGCTATAAAAGCACTGACCATGTGAGATCACAGACACGCTGTTGTGACAAATTGAGCATGCAATGAGCTTTCCCTGTTGTAATTCTCTGTGGAAAAACTCAATTAGGGAAACAGCTTATAAGAGCACAGGCAAAGGCTGGAAACACCAAACAAATGAGACAGAAATGGGGCTTGTACCTTGTGTCGAATCAACTAGAAACTATTTGAGCTGCAGATTGACAGAACCCTCCCACTGTAATTGTGGGAATTGTGACAATAATGGCCAACCTGGACACACACGGGTAAACTCTGTGGACATGTGAAGACTTGACATAAAGCTGATACATTATTCAACAACTAGCCAACATCAGCTTTTAATAGATAAGATATGATAATAAATGTATCTTGTTAATGTAAATCTGTGACTCTTGGAATTTGATTGATTATGACTTTTGACATAGACATTTGAATCTACAGCAATGTGGCTGAGGAATCTATACTGTATAATGTATAAATAATGAAAATCTTTGCCTGTTTACTACAGTATGAACAGTTTGACAATGCACAACAAGCACAATAAAATATAGTGCAATAGCTCTCAAGAATAATATGTCTTTGCTACCAAAAAGTCAATAAATTAAAGAAGCAGAAAAGATCTGCCTGGGGAGGGTCTTGGACATTTTTGAGAAATACTTTGCTGCAAAATATATTTCACTAAGAGCAAGACTGAAGCTCTTCCAAACTATTTTGTAAATATGCATCTAATTTATTTCAAGATAAGCCCTATGGACTCCGTGGTTACATGCCTTTGGGCTGCATCAGTCTATTGGTACAACTTTCTACAAGTTATATAAAAATATGGGCCAGTGGATCCGAGCTGAATGTATTCTATCTGCTCAAATTGTCCATATACTGGGGAATGACACATGAGAGCAGCCTGTTTACTTTTTCTAGTTAGTATGTTCAATAATGGGGAGTGCTTTTTGTGTCATCCCTGCTGCTATTTTCTATATCTCTTTGGTTCCTTTTGAGAGATAAAAGGAAAGTGTTGAGCACTTTGGTACCATTTATTGCATGTCAACAGAGCAGAGCCTGATGCAAACTAAATGAATATGGCAATGTGCCGTTATAAGGCGCTCTGGAATTGCAGGGTTATAATTACAAGCTGGCATTTTCACTGCTTGATGCGAAAATAAAAGAGTGCGTACTTATCTGTCTGAAACCGTTTATGTGATTTATTTCAAGCGTTGTTGAACACTGAGAGGCAAATGATGGACAGATTCAAAGGACAAACTGAAATTCATATATGACGCAGGAATGAGACACAATTTTAACAAGATGAGACATATCATGAGATTCGGCCCAAGAGAATGAGACAAGATGAGATTTTGATAGATATCATTTTAAATTAAAAAAGTGCCATTCGGTTTGCAATTTTGGCTTCACAGTTTTTTATTCATTTAATATAATAGCTTTGTTGTCATTGCTTTGTTGTCATTGCTTTTTGGTATTACAGCTTCTCAAGAGGATTTACTCAGGAAAGCTAACCTTTATTATCCAACGCAAATATGAAAATATGAAGAAGAATCTCACAAGATAATTTTCCTCCTGTGTACACAGTCTTATCTCATGAGATCTTGTGACACGATATCTTATCCCATCACTAATACAACACAGTTTAGTGAGTAATATTTTCCAGATTCAAGACATTAATTCTCATATATAAGGAGATCTACAGTAACATTAAAGGTTTGAAATCTTGCTCAAGGTCAATCAGCTTCGTGGTAGCTAATGACCACATAATAATTTTATTTAAAGCCTGTTTCTGAAACTTTATAGACAATGAAGTTATTATTATATTCAGTCCTTTCATAGAATGTTTTTTTTCTTCACTGTTTACTGTGTTATGGATATTATCTATCACATAGCTTGTTAGCCTCAGTGATGTCTTTGAACTTTGAAGCAACTTTGAATTTTTTGAGTCATTGTGAAAAATTAAAAATGAATGGGAAATTTAGTTCAGGAACCAGAGCGAGCTGTCAAAGTTGAGCTCCATAGTCTCAAGCTACAGTAGATGAAGAGGGAAGGCTACAAGCAACATAAAACCAAAATCAATATGCAAATCCTGAATGGAAAAAGAGGTGATTTTCCGTCTCACTGTGGCTCCAGCTTCTGTGTGGCCGCTGAGTGGTTTGTAGCTGCCCTGACTGACTGATGCCTGCAGCGTGGAGATGGAGGAGCTTCCAGCCGTCAGATGTGTTGGGGGATGTTCAAAGAAAGGTCACTCTAAGTCCAAATCAAATAAATAAAAACCTCTGACCTTTACTTGTGTGCATGTGTGTGAATGATTATACGTGCAACAGGCTGAGACGTCAACAAAGAACATATAGGCTCAAATACGCCAAACTCCCATTCAGTCCAGTCGTCTGTGCTACAAATTACCTTCACCATTTACGAGATGTAATTGCTTTGTCTGGGATATTTCACAGTATGGCATTAAACTTTTCTATCTTCATGGAGACCAAACCAGACCAAGTTACAACCTGTTTTTCTAGGTATTTTTGAGCAATAAAAACCCCTGTAATATTATAAATGCAAGTTAGAGCTGTTTAATGTCACACTGTAGAACATTCTAGGCAGAGTAATGACATATATATGCTACTACTGAGCCGCTGAAGTGGTTTAGATATCCTCTCTGATTTGTTAATTACTGATTGGATACTGATTTCTTTGTAATGCATTATCAATATCCAACATCACGTGGTCATCACAGTCTATAATATAAACAGATTTTAAATTGTATCTTAGTTAGGCTGCATTCAAGTGCTTCCTGTAACCACACACACACACACACACACACACACACATACACACACACGCACACACACACACACACACACTGTTCACATTATTGACCTGCACACAGCGTGAAAAGTCATAGTTTGAGAACTGCTGATACAACTGCTGTCATACTTAAATAGTAAATACCTACACTGCAGCTCTGGAAGAAAATAAGAGACCACTTATAGGTATGTGTTTGGGCAAAAGGAACATTTTTGGTTGAGTCTATAAACTACTGATAACATTTCCCCCAAATTCCAAATAAAATATTATCGTTTAGAGCATTTATTTGCAGAAAATGACAAAATATGGTCAAAATAACAAAAAAGATACATGTTTTCAGACCTCAAACAATGCAAAGAAACAAAATCAAATTCATTTTAAGACAACATAATACTAATGTTTACACTTAAGAAGAGTTCAGAAATCAATATTTGGTGCAATAACCCTTATTTTTAATCACAGCTTTCATGCGTCTTGACATGTACTTTTCTTTGGTTTGAGACTTGCTGAAATGACTGAGACTTATTTTTAGCACAATTAATTTAAGCTAATGTCACAATTTTAAGCAAATCGAATACACAAATACACAAAAACTGCTAGAAAAAAAAGCAATCAATTGAGTCACTTGTAATCTATTTTTGTTTATTTTTTACTCTTTACTCTTAAAGTATTTTGAACAGGCACTTCAGTAGTTTTAACTAAGTAGATTATTTCATGTGATATATTTACTTGGCTAACAAAACTGAGTACTTCATCCACCACTGGAGCTATTATAGTACATTTGGTAAGATTACATGAGTGAAAATACCATCATAAACCTTGACAAATTTCTTCTATAGCTCCCTTAGTAAAAGTGCAGCCGAAGCTTTCTTACAGTACAGAGGTGAGACCAAAGTCAGCACAGGAGGCGTTTAATTCTTGACCGTCAGCTCTTTCTGAATGTGCAGCATATTTCACGGGGTGAGCAGAACCCTACTTAACCCCACCTCTGGGTTAGGCTCTGCAGGTGTCACAGTGGGAGCAGATAGAGCCAGAGGAACGTCGGGTCATCAGGCTCAGTCATGTGAATCCATGCAATACAAAGTCACGATTTCTATGGGGACTTTTTAGAGCAAGTAGTTTCTCCAAATTATGTGACATACAACATTTTAGCAGAAGTAACTACGGGTTTTCAAGGTGCACTTTTTGTTGGACGGTCGACCACCTGCTTGTCTCCATGGAGTTATGGCATTTGCGTTTATTCCATTACAGGTTTTAATAGAATACATTGAAAAACATGTACTGTGAGTGGAAAGACCTCTCCTCAGATCTGACCTTTAATCCTGATTGTGTCACCTGCCTGTCTCCATGGATCATGGATAAATCATTTTAATGCCATACTGTGGAATATTCCAGGCAAAGCAAAAATAATCTATGGTGACAATCAGGTGGCCAACCCCCACTAAATAGTTACTTAGAGCCCCTTTAACCCTCCTGTCGTGTTCGGGTCAAATCTGACCGTTTTACAACTTATAATATTCATAAATATTATGTTTTTCATCTGATTACCTCAAGACCTTATGATATCCTCCACACTGTGGACTTGAACATATAAAAGTGATGATCACCTATTTCATTCAATTTTGAGTGTTTTAATCAACCTTGTTACACCTGTGGTGTTCCCGGTCAAAAGTGACCGCCATAGGAAATGAATGGGTATCCAGAGTAAATTCATTCAACATAAAGAAAACATCCCCATACACACTGCCCCAGCTCTCTCTCACACACACACAGACACAGACACACACACAGACACACACACACACACACACACAAACACACACACACACACACACACACACAAACACACACACACACACACACACACACACACACACACACACACACACACACACACACACACAAACCAGGGTATGCGTGTTGTGCTGGACATGACAACCGGTCTCCAAGGGCATAATATCACATGTGACACTTCTTCACATCACATGCTTTTGGTCAGGAGCTACTGAAAAGAAAGTTCACCATGGTAGGGACAGTGAGGAAGAACAAGCCTGAACTTCCCCCTGCGCTGGTATCGACCAGAGGAAGACAGGCACTCTCATCACAATTTGCATTCACTGACACTCACACTCTTGTGTCATACGTTCCCAAGAAGAACAGAAATGTCATCCTGATGAGCACAGTACACAAAGACGCCGCTATCAGCACCACAGAGGACAGGAAGCCCCTGATGATCCAGGACTACAACAAGAACAAGGGAGGCGTTGACTGCCTTGATAAGGTAATGTAAAGTCTCATCATGCATTTTATTTTATTTTTATCTAGGTGAATCATAGCATTTTGTGTACGACAGATTGAATATTGTTCCTAATCTCTTATTATTTATTGTCCCTTTACTGAAGCTTACTGGTACATACACCTGTAAGCGGATGACGGCTCGCTGGCCTGTGGCACTGTTCCACAACATCCTGGATGTGTCAGCTTTCAACACGTATGTGGTGTGGACAGCAATCGACCTAACCTGGAATCAGGGGAAAAGTTTCAAGACGAGACTTTTCCTCACAGAGCTGGGGAAAGCTTTGGTGACTCCTCTTATACAGCGACGCCAGCACATTCCCCGCACACCAGCCTCCACCAGTCTGGTTAGGAGCATGCAAGCTCCAGCCCCGGCTGCTCTCCCCCAACAAGGACATGGGCAGAAAAGGAAGCGCTGTGGCCTTTGTGCCCCTAGAGACATCAAAACGAGCCTGACATGCTGCTAATGTCATGCTTATGTTTGCAAGGCCCACTCTGACCTGAGTGTCACATGCCACTCATGTGCATGAATACACACACACACACACACACACACACACACACACACACACACACACACACACACACACACACACACACACACACACCCTGTTGAGTTTGGTGTTTGGTTTTCCATTTATTTTTTGTATTATATGTTCATTTTGTAGTTCATTTTCAGTGCCCAATTGTATTTTAACTGATGTTATTTAATGTTTACTTCTATAAATTGTTGTTAGACACTACTTTGAAACATTGTTCTCAACTAAAGAATGTTTAATAAAAAAATTGGTGTTGAAAAAAAAAATTGGTGCTAATTTAAGAGCAGTTAAAACAGACCGGTCAATTTTGACCGGGAACACTAAAGTAGGGGGCTGGAGGCGAACACGACCGGAGGGTTAAGAAGGAAACAATGAAGAAAAGGTCTACAAAACTAGGACTAAACCAGGACTAGAACGAGTCAAAACCAAAGTCAAAGAGAACTAAACTGGACTCAAACCTGGGTTCAAAGTACCCAAGACACCAGGACCAGTGTGACCCTAAAATAAGGCCACACATGATTCGCTTGGCCATTAAAGATAAAAATGTTTTTAAAAGGTTTTAAAACCCTACTATGTCAAAGCAAATAAAACCTCTAATGACACTTGGGCATATAGACATAATTTCCTCATTCCAGAGTTAACTGTGCCAACTGTTTGAAAGTGTTGAAAACAGCAGTGAGGCACCAGACTTTTAATGCAGAGGGGGAGCAGTGGAGGAGAGCGAGCGGGTTTAGGGCTTCACACTGCTGGATGTGCACGGTCCATGCATCAGGCCTAATTCAATTATAAGATCAGGAGGATTTTAAAGAGAGAACAGACAGCGATGATGGCAAAGAGGGACAACATTAAAGTGCCAGGATGGTAGAATGAACTGGCTATGTGAAGATATCACTTTCCCCACACTTCACTCAGATAAATGAACTTAGTGTAACTGCTTTGAAGCATGACTCAATTAGGACAAGACCATGAAATTGCTTCAATCCACAGTAACTCAATAAACAATGAGGGAGTAATGATATATGGAGGAACAGGGAACTATTAGAACTACAGTGAGATGCTGAACAATGATAAGCTCTTAAACAGTAGTAAAAATGTAATCATTTTCAGTCTGAAGTCAGATTACCTGTCTTGAGTTCTAGTTCTACAAATCCACTGGGCTTTGGAGGAAATCTTCATAACTCCTCAAATCCAAATCTATGTGCGAGTTCTTAAAAACAGACACCTGTGTAATGTGTTGTGCGGCTCACTCTGAACTCACCAGGCTGAGTACTTAGCCCAGTCAGAAACTTGGCCTTTATCCTCCTTTTGTTCTTGTCTTGGTGCTTCTGTCTATTACTCCCATTTTCACTCAGTCTTCTCTCTCTCTCTGTGGCCTCCTGGTCCAGTCCGAGCTTGTGCCAGTGTTAATTTGCCTTCAGCATGCACCTCTGGGATAAAACGCATCACAAGCATGTACCAAGATTGCTTTTGCTGTAGTCTGAGTAGAGTTATAAAGAGAAATTATTTTTCATACGCTTTTGGGACACTCACACTTCACACTGCATTATTCATTCTCTCTTCGTCATAAGATAAGATGAGATAAGATAAGACTTTATTGATCTCACACAGGAGAAATTCACTTGTCACATTAGCTCCAGGCAGTTTAGTGCAAAAGAAAGTTAGAACAAAAAAAGTGCATGCAGAAAAGGTTAGAAATAATAAAAAAAATAAGTAAATAAGAGAATGTAGAAAAAAATTGCACGTTTAGACTATACAGTGAACCCTCGTTTATCGCGGGGGTTAGGTTCCAGAAATAGCCCGCAATAAGTGAAATCCGCGAAGTAGGACAATTTTATATTTTACAATTATTCTACATGTTTTAAGGCTGAAAACGCTTCACCAGACACATTATACACCTTTCTGAGACTGGTATTAACATTTTCTCACATTTTTCTCTTGTTTAAACACTCAAACTTTTGTAGATTTTCATTAAAATATATTAATAGTGGGGCGGGGGCACGTGACACGCGGGCACGTGCGCGCGGGCACGTGCGCGCGGACACGTGCGTTTGTTTTGGTACCACATATCCATGCCATGTGCGAAAGTCGAGTGGAAAGCGACCTGGATATCATTTTGGGCAAGACTCAAGCCACTGCTAACAGTGCCAAACCGCTAACAGACGCCTCTGAGCACCACAAGACCAGGTAAGACCAACCTGCGCTCACAAGAGTTGGTTGCATTTCACCCCGGCTCCAAAATCAGTCCGCTATCAATGCGTCGCCAATACTCCACAGAGCTGTGGAGTATTGTGGAGTATTGGGTTCGTCCTCTCGTCCTCTCACGGGGAAGAGCCACTGTCTCCTCTGTGCGCGCGAGTGTCCTCCCCCCGCTGCGGCTCCCCCGGACGCTCCATGTTGATTCTTGGCTCTTCCATTTGTCCGGCTCGCACTCTCTTCCATGGCTCGTGCAAGTAAACAAAGGCCACACCTCCTGTCACCCAGGCGCTCTCGTGAAGGAAATCTGAGACTCTGTCCCTACCATCCCTGGTCTAGACCTGGTTTAGTCCTGGTTTAGACCTGGTTTAGTCCTGGTTTAGACCTGGTTTAGTCCTGGTTTAGACCTGCTTTAGACCTGGTTTAGTCCTGGTCTAGTCTCTTAGCTAATCAGGGCGCAGGACAGAATGTTACACTGTAAAAAAAAAGTTACACTATAAAAAAAATTGAAAAAAAAAAAAAAAAAAAATTGGAAAAAAAAATCCGCGAAACAGCGAGGCCGCGAAGAGTGAACCGCGATACAGCGAGGGTTCACTGTATAGTGGAGTTATACAGTCTGATTTTTCTGGAGCCACAGATGCCCATCAGAATATAGGGAGTAAATAGCACAGGTTTACATGTTGTAAATCGAACAGTTCAGTTCATGTTCAGTGCCAATACTGATGATATATACTGATGGCCGATAAAGTCTGCCGATATTTTTGGGCCGATATGCAGGGCTGTGTGTTTGATTATTTTCTGAACATTCTATTATGTAAATTTACAACACACTCACCCACCCCCCTTTTTTACCACACACCTATAAAAGAACTGTGTAGTCACATTTTGTACAGTTGTCTCTTTGCACTTTTCATATTAAAATAAAGTTTTATGTATATATTTTAGGGCAAAACAAACAAAAACAAAGTGCAAATATCTGCAAATAGTGATGAAACAATCATTTTTGGGGTTAATATTTATTGTGGATACTTTTTTAGTACTAGAAATGCTATTTATTTTTCCTGTTTTATGTTTAGATTTGAGTTCATTATAGATGCAAACTACATAAGTGCTTCATTCTGCTATGGAAATTAATTCTGCTATTCATTGCCATTTGTCTTTTTAAACCATATTTTATATTTTGAATACTTTTGAAGGGGGTAATTCTACTTTAGGCTTTTTGTATCAGTGGCATAAATTCAGGATTATGTCAAAGTCAAAGTCAAAGTGTACTTTATTGTCAATTCACTATGTAACAGACATTACACAGAGGACTGAAATTGCATTTCACAAGACACCAAATGTGCAATTTAAACTAAAAACATGCACACACACACACAGCTACACTCATGTACATGAAGTGTACACAGACGTCAACAATAAATAGACAAAAATATACAGGTAAACATATACAAGAAGGAAAGTTCGTGGTGGGATGAAATGTGCAATATGTAAGGTGCAAAAGCGAAGGTGCAATTTGTAAAGTGCAAATTATCATTATATTATATTAACATTACACTGTATTATAATTATCATTCATCATCTATATTTTCTTCTGCAATATATATTACTTTGGAATTTGTTACTGTAACAGGCCTAACTGTAATAAAATAATATTGGAGCAACCTTTGGTGGATAAAGAAATGTACTGCAATATGAGATAATTATATCTCAATGAAGAAGACAACTTAATAAAAACTATAGCTATAAAAAATATTTATAGCTACAGATCAAACTATGCGTCCACTTTTTCCATTCCCCTTTCATTAACTGTTGACCTTGAGACCACCCCATCATGTGCTCAGAATAATCCTACATGTCCCGTCCGTGTGAGTCGCCACGGTGACGAAGTGTTCTGCCGGACATTATGGAAATCAACCCAATCTCCATTCATTCACACAGAAGGCACTGTGCCGTTGTCTGCTGGAATCCTCTGAATGAAATACGATTATTATTCTGCAGGGCCCGCCTTTACAGCGCTTTAAATCCAATTGATGGCATCTCGTCTTCATCACGTTTTAAAACTCTCAATCCCTCAGCACAGAAATATGTCCAACAATGTTATGAATGGTTTTCTCTTTGTGTTTTATGGCATGGATTTAGAACAGCTGACTTAAACACACATACACGCATTATAAAATCAAACTGTAATGAGTATGATCAAATTAAATCAAAAAGAAAAAAAACTTAAGAAATAATTAAATAAATACCATAGACAGCTCAAACAGAGATACAGGACTACATTCATATACTCATCCAATTCACCCTTATGTAATAGATAACCTTCTGTCCTGACCGTCACTATTTCATCTTTGCACTTTTATACCTCCTTTATTTTTACTTTTACATATACTAGGGGTGGGAGGAGCCACAATTTTCACAAGACGAGACAAACCACAAGATTAGGTCCACGAGGACAAGACAGGATTTTGACATAATTTGTAAAAAATAACCAGTGCAACCCATTTCACAATTTTGGCTTCACTATTTTTATTTATTTTAGCGGTCATTGTACTCCTGCTTTTTGGAACTACAGCTTCTCAAATTGTATAACTCACCAGCTCTTAACTCTTTTAGATTAAGATAAAGGTAAATTTAGTGGGAAAAAAATATCACGAGATAACTGTTGTGTGCACAATCTTGTGGCAATTTTGTCTTGTGAGGCACGAGATCTTAAACTTAGACAAAATGTATTGATCCACAAGGGAAATTGTTTTGGGTACGGGAGCTCACTCATCAAATATGATATATAATATATAACAGAGGGTAAAAAGAAAAATATAGATGGAATAGCAACCAAAGAGCAATAGACCAGTGTCAGATGAGACATAATTATATAAATAAAAATAATGATAAAAAAAATAATAATGATAATAAATGTATATGTATCTTGTCCCATCCCTAACACATACATTTTATGCTTTATTTGACACCATTCTCTTTCTATTTTTGCTACTTATTTTGAATTTATTGTATTTATATTCTTGCTCTTACTATTGCCATACTTGTGGAGCTCAGCATTGGTACAAATCATTTTCGCATGGACTGACATGACTCAATAACATGACTGCGACCTAACCTGAACACCGGTCTAACACTCTGCTGCTGTTAACTGTAAGGTTGCAAAATGCCAATGATTCAATGATTTTTTTCTCATTCAACCAAAACCACATCTTGCCAAGTGATAAATATAGGAAGCCTAATCAATACAGGGGTCACAGCTGTCATAAAATATATGGGTATTCATGAATATAATCTACATAAACCTTTGGAATGCGTGTTTTGCTTGTGGCAGCCAAATTTGTGGAGCTATGGGACCAGTGCACCATATTTGAGCTACCTCTGGGCTGTTCAATAATTCACAAACATTTATACTGCCAAAGGTACACATAATTGCCTTTTTAAATATATGGCAAATGTGTTTAATTTCTTGGATTATATTTTGGACACCAATTAATTAATTAATCAATGGTCAATTATAAATATATTATTGATTTATTTGTTAATTAAAGAGAAGAAGAAGAAGAAGAAGAAGTGACTTTATTGATCTCACAATGGAGAAATTCTTCTCTGCATTTAACCCATCCTGTTATTAGGAGCAGTGAGCAGCACATTACTGCGCCCGGGGACCATCTCCATGATCTTCTTGCTTCAGTTTGGTCAGGACCTAAGATGGAGGTACCTATGGTGCATGTTTTGGCATTATATTATCCAAAACATTGTGAGCTTTAAGCCACAAACATCGTGAGCTTTAAGCCACAAAGTTGTTACCTCATCAAAAACATACCTGGAGATGTATTTTGTTTCATTCATAAATGTTTGGGTAAACCTGCATTATTAGTGCGTCTACATTTCCAAAGCTCAAAATGCGCTGTTCCACCTTGTGATGTCATGCAGTGGTAGTTTCCAACCTTACCTTTAGCTCAGAGATTGGCAATTTCAGGGCTGAAATCGCCCAAATGATTCAAGTGAAAGTGTTTGGAGTTTAAAAACACAGTGGAGGACTTCCTGTATGACATGACATCGACTTTGAAAGAAGCCTAAATATGCAGGATTTATGTGACTGAAACAAAACGCAACTCCATGTATGTTTTTGGTGAGGAAATAACATTATAATAAAGATAAGAAAATAACATTATATGGGCCCTTTAATGCACATTTAAGAGATTAAGATTAAGATTAAGATTTAGGCTTTAAGCCTTTATTTGGTCTCACACACAATGACACACAGTGACACACGGGAGAAATTTGACTTTTGCATTTGACCCATCCTTTTTTTTTTTCAGGAGCAGTGAGCAGCCATCTTTTTTTTTTCGGCGCCCGGGGGGCAGTACCGTGAAGGGTCTTGCCCAAGGACCCACACTGGTTAGCTCATTGCCCGGGGGGGATTTGAACCCACAACCCCCAGGGGGAAAGTCCATGACTTACCAGTTGAGCTAACCAGCCGGTTTTTTTTAAAATTTTTTTTTTTTTTTTTCTTTTTCTTTTTAATCTTTTTAGTCCAAATTGTTAAATATTGGTAAACCATGAGTGAAACAGCATTTTCCCCTCAACTTCTCCTACACTGAATATAAAAATGTATGTCAAATACTACTTTAACCCTATTGTAGATGACTATATCAGCTGCTTAAGTGGTGAATGAGTTGCTGAGGTGAGGGTATTGGCATGGTTCATGCTGAGGAATATTCATGAGCTGTGCCGATAATGGCATACATGTGACTAAAGGCAACTGAAAGAAATTTAACTCAGAACAAGACTCCAACTGTCTGCTTCTGTGGAACTATTTTAAAAGAAGCAAGAGGAAGAAAAAGAAGAGGAAAAAACCCAATATGGTGAGAGATCTGAAGAGACAAGGCAGGAACAATAAAGGTGACGCACAGGTGACAGCCAAGGAGACAGCAAAGGTACAGCACACAGAGCACAAAGCCACTACATCAGGAGGATCTTGTCAGTCCAATTCTCTTCAAGCTAATCTGACAGGGAAAGACAGGAAACAGTGAGGTAGACCTGACAATAATGAGAAAAATCTATAATTAATCAATATGCTGTAGTGGTTTCTGATTGCGAGACTTTTTCTGTAGAAATGAAAAAAGAAATGACATAACAAATTATTCACGGCCGTTTAGACCTTCAGTTACATTACCCATGCATTAGGCTAATTACAGATATTAGCATAGTACATTTTAATTCTGTTTTAGAGATTTACATGTATAATGAAGTTCAAACACAACTAAAATATGCATGGAGGCAATTAAAAAGTCATACTTTATGTTTAAAGGTCCTATATTACAGGAAATTTTAGCCATGTCATAACTGTTAGTCTGCAGTGCTCAAAATGCTCTTTTCCACCTTGTGAGGTCAAGAGCTACTTCTAGTTCAGTATAAATTGGCAATTCCAGGTCTGAAATCATCTAGCAGATTATAGTGAAGGTGTATGGAGTGTTTTCCATTTGAGAGAAGAACAAAGCCTAAATATGTATGATTTGTATGTGAATGAAACAAAACAAAACTCCAGGTCTGTTTGTGAGCACAGTTCCTGTACAATATAGCAGGTGTCCAGGAGATACACTGCTTTAGCCCACACAGGTAAACAGGTACAAAGGTCCCCCTAAGGGCCAGGGGTTCTGTGAAATATCGATGAGAGTTTAATGGGATTATGACTTAGTTATGACATACATGTACTTCATGATCTTGCTATGTTAGTTTGATTTGTGTCTTTGCACAATAATTGATGGTTAGATTTAGATGAAATATTTTAGCATGAAATTATCATATATATGTAGGTTGGCAGTGCAATTCCAGCTCCTACAGATGAACGCTGCTGTTGTGTCCTTAGGCAAGGCACAAACCCCACCTTGCCCCCAGTGTCTGTGTACACTGGTGTATGAATGTGTGAATCGCTTTAATATTAAGCGCTTTGAGTGGGAAAAGAGCTTTTTAAAATATCTTTTTTTTTTTTTACCATGAGATTCTATTCCACTAAGGGTCAGTAATAGCAATAGTCTGATATATCGGCTATCGGCTTTAAATTTCCAGCACAGACTGCTTACAAATACATACAAAGCTTATTTTAACACTTTAAGACAAAACAGAGCTAAAAAAAAGGACTGCACGTGAGGTTGTAGTAAATCTTAATTATATAATTTTAGGAAAATAATCAAAATTGGCCCTACATAATCAGCCTCAAAATATCGGTATATTACTCTAAACTGTCAGTATCAGCATCAGATATATATAATCAGATGCTCTCTAGTCAGTATAGGCAAATAGGAAGTTTTAAGGTATTCTTCTAATGGAAACTGAACTATATATTGGGGGATGTTTGCTCTCACCACTCGGCTCTTATAGTGCAGGAAAATGCAAATAAAAAATTGTCGTCTTTGATACACAGCGACACAGCCATCTTTAGAGATCAGGATTCAGGACAGTCATAGGCTTCCCAAATGAATGGTGTGAAAAGCATCGCAGCGAGCCATGTGAGGGTGAATAAATGGCAGGATCTGTGAAGTGTGGGTGGAAAACGGAGAGGTGACATGTGACATAGAAACATCAAGTTAATTCACATTAGCATTAGGACTATTAGGCAATAAACCAGTGAACTAGAACCATGCTACTGTTCTGAGAAGGAGAGGGAAAATCACACTTTCCAATCTGTGCATTCAGTTATCACACTATTATCACTAAATGAATGCTTAACTTATAAAGGAAAAAAAAACAACTTGAAATGCAATAATCACGTTAAAGGGCCCATATTACATATTTTCTGATCTATGTTACAATGTTTCCTCATTACAAATATACCTGAAATTGTCCTTTACACATGTTTAACACATAAGCCCTGCATATTTAGGCCGTGTTCTTCTCTCAAATGGAAAAAACTCTGTTGACATGATGTCATGTGGTGATCCACTGTTTTTAAAGACCATACACCTTCAATAGAACCATTTGGGTGATTTTAGCCCCGGAATTGCGTATCTCTACTAAGTTAAAGGTAAAAGGTAGCTGTTAACTTGAAAACAACCACTACATGACATCACAATGTGGAACAGAGCATTTTGAGCTTTGGAGATGTAGACAGACTAATAACAGAGGGTTACTCAAACATGTGTGAATGAAACAAAATACAACTCCAGGTATGTTTTTGATGATGTAACAACATTCTAACATGACTTAAAGCTCACAAGAGTCAATTTTGAATAATATAGGACCTTTAAACAATGGCCATACATTACCATTTAAGCAACACAGTCTTTCTGTATTTTTTTTATTATAAGATATACCACAGATTTCAAAACCGCAGATATTGACTATGGTTTTCATCATTTTGTAATTGAATTATGTTTCACCTTGTTCTTGTCAATTGAAAGTACACTCTGTTCAACAGGTATGACATTTCTGTGCAGTTGAAAAATATGGTCAAGACTCAACAATAAAAGAGCATTTGTAAATTAAATGTTACAGCAAAATATATCGATGTGGTCAGGGGTACATGGCAAAATAATGTAAATTAAAATGACTTAAATTAAGAGCAAATTTCTCAAATCACGATAAACCTTTCTTAATTCAACTTGGCTAGATTTTAGTTTTTGCAGTGCATATATTTTCCAATACAATGATATTCAGTCAAAAGATACAGATACATTTTAAAAGACTTTCACTAATACCTGTTCTGTGGAGACTTATTGTTTGCACCCATTACTGGTTTGAACAGGTTTTCAATGGGGATTCACCAGAATCTGAAATCACATTTGAGTGTTGCAGTTAAGACAGCGGAGGTACACGGGGTAGGTGAGGCTATCCAATGAGTGTTTTGAAATGGTGCATTTTCTTGGCTTTTCATCACCTCCTCGCTCAGGCTGCAACCACAGAAGCATACAAATCAATGAAACCTCACTGGACGCTTCCATGTGTGCGTGCTCCATGCTATGGTGAATTACGCAGGGCCTGTACATGCCATTTCGTGAAACTGCGAGTCCTGTTACAGCGCACAAAGGTGAATCAATAGTCATTTCTTTTACAAGCTTTTTCCTGGTTTGACCCATGACGTCCCAGAGGACACCAAGGCATGGACAGGTAACTGCTAATGTATCTGGTGGTGTAAAGAGTGGATTCCTATAGATATAATCTGTGGGGGGTTTGAGAAGGCGAAAATGGGAGTAACGTCAGAAGCTATTAGTCTTTCAACATGTCCTCTGATGTAGTGGGTTTGTCAAGTCAAGTATGACATAGCAGGAGCTGGCAAAGGTCAACCTAATGAAAGGGCAAATTGGATGTTGCTACTAACAAACAAGGGAAACCAATTAGAAAGCCAAAAAACAAAGCGTGGTTCAGAGGTGTTGTTAGGGTTGTCAAGGAAAATCGATATCCAGTCACTGATTGATTGACTAATACTGAATCAAGATACTCCTTTGAACAAGTATTGATACTTTTTCAGAAGTAGTATGATCAAGTGGTAAAATTAGAAACAAGTAGATATGTTTCTGTTTTAAAATATACTCGTTAAATCTGAAGATATAACAATTTTAAAGCAGACTTTTTATGCTAAAGCGACTTTATAGCTTTTAACCATGTTATAGATGTTTCCCCTTCATTCCCCTTCATTTTCCCTCTAAAAGTTGTATTTAGCATGATTCATGCAGGCTTGAGAAATCTTTATATTTCTGTTTTCATAACGCCATTCATTTGATCAACCCCCCGTATATGGCCACTTGCCTGGTTTACACCAGACCATATCACAAGTGATATATGGTCTGGGAGCCACCTTCGAAATATCTCGTAGCGGAGGTGTGGTTTACGATCGCCAATGGCCGTTTATTGGGCATTACAAATGTCTATCATTTGGCGTATACGTAGCCCATAGCCAATCATGTCAGTTTTCAGTTCAAACTACAAGCTTCCGTTTGTCACGTAGTATGCGTCACCGTCTTGACTCCCAGAATTGGGAGAGCTCGCTTGCCATAGTTGCCAGGCTGTCTTTCAGATCGGAACGAAAGAAAGCAGCCTGGGTTTTCCCAGGTTATATGGCCACTGCTCTCTACTTCCAATTTTATTTTCTTAATTGGTGAAACAAATACAACTCAGCAGCGTTACATAGCCATTTGGCTCAAATGAAAATAAATCTGCTACTCGCTAGCTGTCTTTTTTTTTGATTTTCTAACACAGAAGTCAGTTGACTTTTACGAAGTCCTTTTAGCTCAATATTATAATTTTAAATGTCTAAATTATAACATAATGATCCATGGGTGTCATAACTTTTAACCTTTTTGTAAGAAGGCAGGGGAGGGGTTAATGGTAATTATTAGTCTCTAAATATCTATAATGCACAAAAAACATGCATTTTATTGACAAACATGCAGTCTTCACCTGGCCCACAGTGGATTCCTGTAGTCTAAATTCTGCCATAGCACATTCTACTGTTTGTGTGTCTTGAGGGATTTGTGGACTTGACAGACGAGTGAAGATGGAGTCAAGATGAAGTAACTTTGAAGATTTCGCACTGATCTAGTCTCTGCTGCAGTAGAGGTGCTCACAGGTTTTCCAAGGCCAGTTTTTCAGTGTCAATGGACAATTAAGAGTAATAAAAATACATTTTATTACAACCAAAAATTGGTCTAAATTAGAAGAGAGAAAGCAGCCGGGCGCCACACATGCATGTGGGGAGGCCAAGTGATGGAATACCCTTATTTACACCTTCTATTATTCTATTTTGCAGCTCCAGGGAATTGCACAGATGTTGGGCATGAATTGTTTTGGCTTGTAAATATTTGAATCTCTCAGTTGCATATTTTAATGCATTTTCTTTTGCTTTTTTAATTTATAGATTATAAGGTGCTATGGAATAATGTGTTTTGCAGAAGAAAAGATTTATTATCTACTGTATTATTTTGCCATTGAAATATAAACACTTAGTGAGACTGTAAAAGGTGGTAACTGCTTCAGCTTAAGTTTACAGTAAATAAACATGGATCTAATGCAACAGTTGCTCAGTTTCAGATAGTGGTCTGATTATTTATTCATGATATTTGTCCAAGTAAAGTAATAAAAAAATTTGAAAAGTAGAAATACACTATAATTAGCATTTCCCTATGACTAACTTATGGCAAAAAATGCTATCTTTTTTCCGATCTGAAAACAAATAAATAATGCTTTCATTTATACTTGAAATCATTGCAATTTAACACAGAAAATAAATACATGTATTCCTCCAGAGACTGAACTCCAAACCACGTGCTTTTACTGACAGAAAATTGGCTGTAAACCTCTAAATAGGCATGTCACGATAAAAAAAAAGTAAATATAAATGATTAATGATAATATTGAAACTTATGCCACTGACACAAAAAGCCAAGAGCAGATTTAAATCACAAAAACTATTCTAAATGTACAACACTGTTTAAAAGAACATGAATAGCAGAATAGACATCACCTCACACCCCTCCCCTGTCACGTCAGGTGTTCCTCAGGGTTCTGTCCTTGGTCCTCTGCTATTTTTAATCTATCTTCTCCCCCTTGGTTCCATCTTTAGAAAACACCACATCCACTTTCACCGCTACGCGGGTGACACCCAGCTCTACATCTCCACTAAACCCAACTCCACACTTCCACCCTCCTCTCTGACAAACTGTCTAACAGAAATACAAACCTGGTTCACCTCAAACTTCCTCAGACTTAACGGCAGTAAAACAGAACTTCTCCTCATCGGCACCAAATCCACCCTAAGCAAAATAAACCCTTTCTCCATATCCATCGACGGCTCCTCTATCTCCCCCTCCCCTCAGGTAAAGAGTCTGGGTGTAGAGGTAAGATCGGGCCTAAAAAATCCAGCCCGACCCGACTCGGCCCGCGGGTATTAAAGCCCGACCCGGCCCGAGCCCGACCAATTAACTTGATTTGCAGGCCCGAGCCCGAAGCAAACCCGAAATTTCATATTTTATTTGTGAGGGGCGTTTTTTTGAAACAAATGATAATATAGATGTTTGACGATCATCAATTTTGCTAGTACAGCTGTTTAAATGCCTGCTCAGCGTCGAATGTTCCCCCTAATGTTTTATGTGTCTGAGCAAACACACAAACTCCCTGAGCGCTCCTTGGAACCCTGTGCGCGACATCCGACATGCACCCCCCCCGCTACACGCGGAAAGAGCTGCGCGTGCTCGTGGCTTACACCGGTAGAAGTTTAATACGAGACACATACTTTTGTTTCTGAATACTGGACAATTCCCCCGTATTCAGATGACCCCGCGGCTGAAAAAAAGCGGAACTCTTTCATCCCTGCGCTGCATAGGTTTTCTTGTGCGCTGAGAATGTGTGAGCAGTGCGCAACTGCGCAGGCGCGCAGAGGGAACGTCGAGGTGCCAGTCTTTTTGCTCTCGTATGAAAGCAAAGCGCCACATTGACTACATTCAGCGAAGCCAACGCAAGTTTCTGTAGCATTTTCAACAATCAATTTGAAGCTTTTCCACACCTCACTCTTACCGGTGCGTGTTTGTCTTTTCAGTCCTGTCTTTAGTTATCCTTAACTTCTTGCTCCTCCATATTGGGGATACCAGGTCAAAATAGATGCGGACTTGCGGAGGGGAAGATTATTAAGAGCGGCTCCTGTTTAATAGTTAAATAGCAATTACATTACAGCGCCTTCTCTGTTTTATCCAAATTATTTATTTTAAAACAAGTATTCCTTAGTTTAGTATCCACACATCGTTTTATTATACATTTTTATAAACATATATTTATTTTTAAAAAAGTCAGCGAGAGAGAAGCCCGGCCCGAGCCCGAGCCCGACCCGAAGCAATGATTGACATTTTAGGCCCGGCCCGACCCGAATTTCGGGTCGGGTCAGGTCGGGCTCGGGCTCGGGCTTAAGATCTTACCTCTATCTGGGTGTCATCCTCAACAGCACACTTTCCTTCACCTCCCATATCAACAACACCATCCGGTCCGCCTACTTCCACCTCAGAAACATCCACCGCCTCCATCCCTCACTCACCCCACACACCACCGCCATCCTCATCCATAGCCTGGTCACTTCCCGTATAGACTACTGTAACTCTCTCCTGTTCGGTCTCCCACAAAAATCACTCCATAAACTCCAACTGGTCCAAAACTCAGCCGCCCGCATTATCACACACACACACCCTCCCATCACCACATCACACCTGTCCTGCAACAGCTCCACTGGCTCCCCATCACTCACCGCATACACTACAAAATCATACTCCTCACCTACAAAGCCATCCACGCCCCTCCATACCTGTCTAACCTCATCCACATCTCCACACCTGCCCGCTCCCTCCGCTCCTCCTCCTCCCTGCACCTCACTGTCCCTCCTGCCCGTCTCGTCACTATGGGAAGCAGAGCCTTCAGCCGCTCTGCTCCCCAGCTCTGGAACTCCCTCCCCCATGATCTCTGCGACACACACTCACTCTCACACTTCAAATCTAAACTCAAAACTCATCTGTTTAGAAAGGCCTTCTCACTCTGACCACTCTGACCATAACTGCACTGTCTTTTAATCTGTATCTGTTTTATACGCTTTTCTCAGACTGGAATTAACATTTTCTCACATTTGTCTCTAGTTTAAACACTCAAACTTAGATTTTCAACAAAATGTATTTAATAGCTTGATGTACGGCGACCTTGAGAGCCTTGAAAGGCGCCTAACAAATAAAATGTATTATTATTATTATTATTATAGATTGAAGTTATTCATTCAACCTTTTACAGTTTAAATCTTATACAGCCAAAAAATAAATAAAAAATTCCCAGTACAGTAATCCCTCATTTATCGCGGGGGTTAGGTTCCAGAAATAGCCCGCAATAAGTGAAATCCGCGAAATAGGACAACTTTAATCCGTACTCTGACTGGACCATATACCAGAATATGTTACAAAATGCATGTATTCAGTATTCTGTAACTAAATACATTTTCAAGTATTCTTCCCATCACTGGTGAGTGGCCATCTTATACCTGGTCCATCTGTTATTTTTACCTCTGCGGCTTTGCCTTCACATGACACACTGACAATCCCTGTTCCCCTGGTCTACAAAGTATACCTGCTGGCTCTATCTGCTCATATGAAAGACCTCACTCTCTCTATGGAAAAATACAAGAAACCGAGTCAAGACAAATGCACACAGCAGCGAATGTATGCCTGTTTGATAATGCTTTGCTCTCACACCATGCAACACCATCCACCCACAACAATCTGTAACTGAACTGAGAAGACAAGAGCGAATGCTGGCAACGCAAGAGGAGTCGAAGAATCAGGTGAAGTCAGCCTGAGGCGCTCCATATGTCTGCACGACCAACCACAGAACAGGAGAGGGGGGACCGCGGAAAAGCTCTGTGTACAACGGCATATATGCTGGAGGATAGAAGCTATAGAGGAATCCTCTATAATCCAAGAATAGCCAGAAAGTTGTTTACAAGCTTGTGTTAATTTGTTAATTTGGTGGTCTTATGATAATTGTACCAGCCTGAATACATGAAGAAAGTATTTACCCTTCAAATATTACCATGGGTTACCATTCAAACCTGAATATAACTGAAGCCCTATTTACAAGAAATCCACTATGTACAAATACACCTTTAGATAATGAGTTTGCTTTATAATTCCCTTATTAATTCCCTTCACACCCGGTGGTGGTAAGATACTATTATAGCGACAGCTGCCTATCATCAACTTTTACACATCACATTCATATTCATATTCATGCCATCTTAATTTTGTCTTCCTCTTTGTTTAGCATAAGACAAAAATACAATCAAATTGGCCCACCTGGAATTAAAAGAACTGGACCGACAAGGTGTTGTAGCTCCTTTCTAAACTTATGTAACAGGCAAAAGTTTCTCTTGTTTGTAGAGTTTGAAAATGGAGCAAAGTTTTGTGGACAAACTTCACCCAAACAAAATGACCTTGAGCAACAATCTCACACCTATTAAAAGCAAAACACTTGTCCATGCTGTTTGATTGCACAAGGTTACAACTGTTAAGGTGCACAGGATCCGGAGAAAAATAAAGATAATACCATAAAAAGAATGAGTAAAACAGAGCGGTGTCCAGCAGGCGAAAGCTTTCAAATGCTTTAAACCACATGAGGCTTGATCAATGCAATTCTCACAGTTGCCACAAACTCCCATCGTCGAGCCCCTGCAGTTCATGGGAGGATTATTTATGTCTTAGACCAAGCCTTTCACAATGACATTGACAAGGAACAAAGATATAGACTGACAATAAATACAGAAAAAAACTGAAGCAAGAGAAGCAGATTTATGGATTTGAGGTGCATTAATCCCAGATCATTTGCAGTGAAAACTCCTGCGTCTTAGTATGGAGGCTGAGGTCTGATTCACAAGCTGGTCACCTACAGCGAGTCTTTGAGTGCTACAAGATGCTAAAAAAATTCATTTTGGAGAGTTTTTTTTTTTTTTCCTGTGTGGAACAAAGGGATTTGTGGCATACAAAAAGTTACCCGCAAAGCTACAAGATTTATCATCGGACCAGTCCATCTTCTATCTGTGTTAGTAATAGTCTCTGAAATCTTGTCTCAGTCCTTAAAAGGATAGTGCATTTCTTCTTATGTGAATCTATATGGCTTCCCCTTCAACAGTGTCCTGAGATTAAGGGTGTTTTCACACTTGGTCCCTTTCAGCGTTTAAAGCGAACTCAGATCGCTAACTGAGCATTACAGGTTTATATGTGAACACTCTAAGCGCACTCAGACCCCTTTAAAACGAACCGAACTGAGACCATCTCGGGAGTGGAGAAGTCGGAGAACGCCGGGGGTCGGGGGTCGCTACATTGCTACAATAAATTCGAGTTTGTTGACGGTCCCTAAAGTACACGTGTTTGCTTGTTTATGAAAGAGAAAGGAGAAACTTTATGCGCATGTGCTCTTTGTAGTCTTGCGTTTCCGGCGGCTCTGGCTCTTTCCGGTTTACAGCGCCACTTATCGGTGTGACATATTTACTACATCGTTTTCACTCATCGCTCCGTGCTCATCTTGACGCGAATGTTTTCTGATCCAAGACGTGTGTGGACGAGACTTTTTTTCACCCCAGGTAAAAAAAAAAACAGGAACGTTGTCGTGCAGACAGGGCCTATGTCTCCCAGCTGGCCTGGGAAGGTCTTGGGGTCCCCCCGGAGGAGCTGGAGGAACTGTCCGGGGTGAAGTCTGGGAGTCCCTGCTTAGACTGTTGCCCCGTGACCCGGCCCCGGATAAGTGAAAGAAAATGGATGGATACTTTCACACCAGTCTCTTGCTATTTTTTCTACTTATTTTGAATTTATCGTTACCATTTATATTTTTGTTCTTTAATATATTGTGATGTGCGCACTGCTGTGTCCAAATAATTTCCCTTGTGGATAAATCAAGTCTAAATCTAAATGGTTTCTTCATTATATAGCATCCAGTGGTAGAAAATAGCAAATAATTAAATGGTAAATTAGGTCGTGTAAACAAGCATTATTTTCTGTGGAGTCATGTGTCATCTGGTTATGTATAAGCTACATGTATCCTTCATGAAAACTTGGAAAATTGAATAAATTTGCTTTTCTTCACAGCAGTGCCACGGAGAACTACAGCACATCGTATTGACAGACTATTTTATCATTAGCCTTGGTCCTTGCCAACACCTTTCCTCTTCATTAGCCCGTTAGATGTGACTGGGGCCCTCAGAGACCACTGTGTATCCTTCTTAATTAACAGAGTGACCAAAATACTGCCATTATTACCACTGACTACTTTACTTTACATTATTATGAGTCACTGGTGTACATTATCATTTTTGAGTTTGTTGCCATACATTTAATTTGAAAGATTCATTTCTGATTTTGCAGTCTACCAAGTCATATTCAGATGAATTCTTATAAGATTAAGTAGACTTTAAGGCCGCATACATTTTTTAAAATAAATGTACTGTAGTCATTTTATCTGCCCAGATAAAAGGGTTTTGGTTAAGATTAACATTAATGAAGGGGTTGTGTAAGATTTAGTGCTTATACTTGTCCTCAGTACATTATACAGATTAATGACCTAGCCTGTTAATATTTTAGTGCAAAAGGAGACATTGCATAATAAATAAATTCTATTTATTTGAAACACATTCTTGCATTGTGCAGTAAGGAGATTCTTTAATGTGGCCTGGTTAGGTAGTGAATATTATAGGTTATAGTTTATTCAGTTAGTCCAAAACTACAAAAACTATTATGTACAGAGAACAGCATCTTGACAAAGTGAAAATGTAGACTGTGTATCCAGTCATCCCCAAATGCTATATGATAAATGCTATATGATGTCATGAATGATATCAATTCTTATAATCCTAACAAAATAACTATTCCACAAAATAAATATATAAACATCGACTAGGATACCACTGACAGCTTAATAAACGAAAGAACTAAATGACCACTGCCTTAATAAATGACAAAAAATTTACAAAAAAAAAAAAAGTAATACATTTCACTGAGTAGAGCAGGGGTGTCAAAATGTGTCCCTCGGAGCAATTTTTGGAGGTCCTCAAACCTCCCTACTGAATGATAAGCAGAACTTTTTACTGCAAATGTAATTCTATTCAATTCATCACAGTGAATTGTTCCAGTGATCTAAAATTATTATTATTAAATTATTAAAGATATGGGGGCTCTGTCAAAGCTATGTAAAATGCACCACCTGAATAACACACTGTACTGACAACCTAAAATGTTTGGATATTTGGCCCTCAGTGAAAAAAAAATTGGACACCCCTGGAGTAGAGCAGTTACCCCTAGATTGTTTTAGTGTGAGACCTATTCAAAAGTCAAAAGTCAAAAGTTTAAAATATTGCCCCACTCACTAATAAGTCAAACAGATTGCACAAACCTAAATGTATTTGTTTTTATTAAATGTAGTAAATGTACTAATGCTCAACTGATTCACATGGGCTCTTCATTACCTGCTGTGACTGTCACTTAAACACAGCGACGCACATTGCACAAGCACAAAGCTGATCTGAATGAACCTTAATAGCTGCAGATCTCCATAATGAAGCAAAGCACAGCTTCACAGGGTCCATAGCTGCTGCATGGTGGGGCTGTCACCTCTGCTCAACAACAATACTTCACTTTGGATCATCTTCAAAGGTCTCCACTGCCCTCCACCCCCAGATCACCCAATGCACAGGCACGCGCCCATCCCTCCAAGGTACACACGCATCATATTTAACATTTAAGTCCATTTCTCTTAACCTTACATCATCCCTCCATGCTATTTACAGCCATACACATTCATCTTTGCATGTCACGCTGCATCGACCGGGGCCTAAATTAATGCAGCAGTATAGCTTATTTAGGAACAATATGAAAAGTGATTGAAGTGTCAGTGCTTAGTGATAAATTGGAAGTGATGAGATGTGATTATTTCTCACATATTTAAATTAGATCCAATATGAACAATGGAATAATATATCAAATAATTATGATTAGCTGTGCTGTGTAATTATTACAGAGAGATGCAATGAAATTTGAGATGAATTATTTATTAATTTGAATTTACAGCCAGTAAATTATATCTCAATAGTGGGATCATGTGGGACAATAGTTGTGGAAAAGAATTTCATTATCAAACATATATGAGCAAAAAACAATTACTAGCAAAAGAGATAAGGAAGAAGCATCACTTTGTTGCATTCAGAAAAGTAAGTATTGGTTCAGATGACTGAAAAAAGCATTTTCTTGATGTTGAGTTCAGTGCATATAAGAGAATAATGATATTTCCAGACCCTGTATTTTGAAGAGTGGACAGTACATGACATAAAACCGCCTTTCTAACATCTTTAAAGACCAAATGCTTTGCTCTGGCCCGAGGGCTGTCTTTGGATCCTGGATATCTGAATCCCATTTACCACCGTCACTATTGACAGTATCCCTTTAATTAGCACATATGGCTTCTGGCATGGACCTATAAGGAAATTACATGACATTTTTCTTTAGGCTTCCTCTATTCAGCCACAGAAGGAGCGTCATGGTTTGCGCTCACTTAGACCTCCTTAGAGAGAGGACCAGTGACCCATGGGAGAACTGCAGTAGGTCACATGAGGAGAGTCAAGTTAAATATGTTCCTTCAAAAGTATAACTCTGCCAGTATTTCTGTGACCAAGGACAAGTTCCACAAGTAGGCACATAAGTTATACTGTTGTACTGTAAATTGTTAAATAGACTATAGAACTGAAAAGCCAAAGGACAAGGACAAAGCACACCTTTGAAATAAGACTAAAAACTGGGTTGTAGCATGTTCTTAAAGGTGCACTATTCTGCTGGAGTGTGCTGCACCTGCTTGCCTCCATGGAGATATTATTGCTTTTGCCTGGAATGTTGGCACCAATTACAGATTATTATTGCTCAAAACTTAAGAAGAAAAGAAACATAGATTCTTACTGTGAGCATAGTTGCCTCTCCACAGACCTGATCTGCAACTTGGCTTTGTGGCTAGACCTGTCAATAACAAATTTTGATGATAAATATTGGGATGAATAATGATACTGAAACTACTTTATGTCACTGTTACAATAATAATACAGGATAACCCAGTAAACCAGTTTTTAAATATGCAGCATCATTAAAAAGCCTGAGTTGCAAAAAATAAATGGCAAAATTAACCAATATTTAACAGAAGCGTGAAAAGTCCCTCAGTCGTCCAGGTAGAATCCATGATAACAGGAGAAGATCAATTTGTCAACTGGACAAAGTTTGTTTGGTTGAAAACGTTTCGCCGCTCATCCGAGAGGCTTCGTCAGCTCTAATAAGAATACTGGTAAGACACTTGCTTATATCTTGCTGTAGGGAGGAGCTACCTAGCTAACTACTTTCCGGAACTATCTCATTGGTTTCCGTCTTTTGTTTCTCTGGCGTATAGCTAACGATCCCTATTCATCCCTATTCATCCCTACACGCCTGCCAGAGGTGTGAAAAACAGGCGTGTAGGGATGAATAGGGATCGTTAGCTAGACGCCAGAGAAACAAAAGACGGAAACCAATGAGATAGTTCCGGAAAGTAGTTAGCTAGGTAGGTCCTCCCTACAGCAAGATATAAGCAAGTGTCTTACCAGTATTCTTATTAGAGCTGACGAAGCCTCTTGGATGAGCGGCGAAACGTTTTCAACCAAACAAACTTTGTCCAGTTGACAAATTGAACTTCTCCTGTTATCATATTTAACAGAAGTTATATATTCTGCACTCTACAGCTCAAATGTGACTTTTCTTGCATAATAATGGCAAAAATCTCATCACTTTTACAAAGAAATTGTACGCACGATAGCCACTGAGCAGAAAAATATACAGTATTGTTCAAGCTTTCATATAACGAATGATAAGTCAATGTAATAATTATCATGACAGACCTACTGGGGGCACCATATATTTCCCTGTCTTCATAGAAATAGATAAGTTTAATGCTATGCTGCGTAACCTTCCAGGCTATACAAAAACATCTCCATGGTTCAAAGCAGGTAGTCTACTCTCCACCATAAAAATTACACAGTGCACCTCATTTGCGACAATGAAACAATCGCTTCATTTGAACAATATCTGAACTCCCACTGTTAGACATGAAACTAATGACTTACTTCACATTGCTCAGAACAGTGCTAATTACACTCATTTCAAAGCAGCACATGTATTTCATCTGATTAGATTAAGATTAGATTAGATTAAGCCTTTATTGGTCTCACACACAATGACACACGGGAGAAATTTGACTTCTGCATTTGACCCATCCTTTTCAGGAGCAGTGAGCAGCCATCTTTTTCAGCACCCGGGGGGCAGTACCGTGAAGGGTCTTGCCCAAGGACCCACACTGGTTAGCTCATTGCCCGGGGGGGATTTGAACCCACAACCCCTGGGGGGAAAGTCAGTGACTTACCAGTTGAGCTAACCAGCCGGTACGTCTGAGAGCTACATTAAACTTTCATTCAATTTTACTCAGTATTCTCACAACATTTCTCTCTTCCACACCTCAACTATTTTGTCTGTTATCGTATCTGTAGAGCTAGCGGTGAGCCCGAGGTGTCATTTGGCAGTTATTGGCCTTGATAATGGAGCAGCGTTTCTTCATTTGGGATTCTCATCAAATAAAGTCAAAATCTCGAATTTGTCACGCTGCCATACCAGGTAATCATTTGTAACCCACAAAAGAGTGAGAGCGACCGGCCCACTCTGTTCCTCTCATGTCTCTACACCGACGTGGAACAAGCTGACAACCCTGACAAGTACAAAACATATGACTAATGTAATAGTAAAAGGGTGTCAATAATTAATTAGTACTAAATATTCATCTTTCTTGGTGTTTCTGGTTTAACTCAAATCATGCTTGTTAGTTCATTTGGACAAAATCGGTGGTGGAAGACGTAATCAATTTTGTTACTTACTGTAAGTAAAAGTACAGGTACTGAAGAAAAAAATACTCAAAAATACAGTAAACGTAAAAGTATCACATGAAAACATCTACTCAAGTAAAAGTACCTGTTTAAGTGATTTTGATAGTAATGATTTTAAGAAAAGAAACTATTAAATATACAGTTATTGAGTGCATGCACATGGTAGGATTGGATTTCTCCAAATCCGATCCCGTTACTCAGCGAGTGCTCTGTCGTTAGATCCCAGTGCATATGAAGCTAGTGCAATCGGATAATGGTTAGCGACCTGGCTGGCTCCGCTACGCTATGTGGCGCTGTAGTTCAACTACTTCCGGGTGATGGCTACTCAATAAAAACACAACAAACTATGTGGCGGTATACAAAGATGGCACTCGAGGATTTTGACGGAGCAGCATTGGTGTACGTGTTGTGCATTCTTTCATCGCAGCCATGATTTCGTCTGACTTTTCCGGCAACAATCGCTACTTGACGGCGTCGGCGCCTCCTGCCACTTCCTGGTGAAATTCCTGCCGAAAATTCCCACGCATGTGCAGTACGCCAATCCGATCCGATATCGTGCACAAGGCGGCACCAAGCGGATTACTATCGGCCTAAACCAGGGGTTCCAATTGGATTGGGGAAACCAATCCCTATCCAATCCTTGCCTGTGCACATTAATCCGATACGATCCAAATCCATTTGCAATCGGATTCCACTTGTCCATGTGCACGCAGTGATTGTTACTGTTTGTATATTTCATATAATATATATTTAAATTACAAACAATAACCACAAAATAACCCATGATGCCAGTGCCTTAGATATGAAGTATACACAAGTTTTTTTCATTCTCAGTATATGGACAGGCCATGTCTTATAGTCATAGTCATAGTTTGCTTTATTCAGGGCTCTCAAGTCTCACGCATTGAGAGTGTGACACACGCAATTCGACGTGTTCACACGCTCACACGCCACACATGGTATTTCTCACGCACAGCACTTTTGTGCCCAGAAAATCGGTTAGATAATGCAGGCACCGCGTGTTTTCAGCCGCTCCTCGGGAAAAATTGTTCACTCGCACCCCCCCACCCCCCACCCCCCACCCCACCCCCGTTCCTCGGAAATTACGCAGTCTCACGCACGACCCCGCTCAAAACTTGAGAGCCCTGGCTTTATTGTCGAAAAACCATATGTACATGTACATAGAGTAATTCAAAATTGTGTTTCCCCACTAGCCAGGCAAGACAGTGATAGAGCGGCTAGGGGAGGGGCCACGCGCATGTGTGCACTGCCGACTCAGAGATACAGAGTGGAAAAGATGCAATTACAATTATGACAATTATTCACAACATGTAATGACAGAAAACAATTGGACAGGTAACATACGGTGTTTTTTCTTTGGCGACAAAGGGAAGGGTGGGGCAAGGGAGCAGATCAGAAATCAATGAAATTGATTGAAAACTGAAGTAGAGGCAGACATCCTAAAAATAGAATAGACAGGGCAAGTGTACATAAATACATGTCAGTGAGTCCGAATAGAGTGCCAATGTTTTTGTAGAGTGCTGTGATAAGCTGCAGCTGTCGGCCTTGGACGTGTTTGTGCAGAAGATTCAGTCAAAACAAAGTCCAGTTGGATCACATTTTCAGGAGAATTGATTACACCAGGGAAATTTAACGTAATCGATACATTTTTAGAACCTAGGTGAACAAACAATTTGCCAGAAACCTGGTTTCTGCCAGGCCCCCACTTCCTGCAGGTCTATATGACTTGCAATCCTCCCCCTGTCACGTATGATAATGAATACAGACTGCGCCGCTGTTCCCCACAGTTATCCAGTGCCAGGGGGGTTCCACAGATTGGATGGAGTTCGCAGTTCCCCGTAAAATGACTGGCCAAAATTCCAATAGTGAATCGCTCCGTGTCCTCCAGTTACAGCGGTGCCAGGTGCACGACGCATCCCTCGTGTATCAGGCAGCCCGTTTCCACAGGACTCTCCAGCTCTCCGGACCGACGCTCCTCCGTGAAAAAAAATATACCAATTGCGTTGTGGGACCAGCTTATCCAATTCATGATTTAGGATATGTGAAAACTCAACCTACAGAATTCCCTCTCTGAGCTGTAGAGGCTGCACTAGCACTGAGTAATGATAAAGGGCTGCAGGTGCTGGGGTTTAAGTAGTCAAGATTCAGATCAGACAAAGTCCTTTTAAAACAACTGGTTTAGACATAGGAACTGACAACCCATGTGAGGTGGTTTGATTGGCTAATCAAACCAAAATGCTAAATTATAACATAAACATCTTGGCTATCATTTTATAGATTTTTTATATATATACGTGTTTACTGGGCAAGATAGCCCCAATGTGGCTTAGTGGGTTTAAGTCGCTGGACATAAAATATAAATATATAATTAAAAAAAAGTGTGAAAAGTGATTAAGATGGACTGGGATGAGACATGACCCTGCTCCCAAAAGCCATTAGCATTTCAAAAGATAACATCATTAGTTACCTTAACCTGCATAAGTCCCAGAACAGGAATCCATATTGATAAGGAGAAAAATAGTTACTTTGCATTTCCTGTTCTCTTTTATTCCCAGAGACTTAGATACTGCACACAAATCAATGGCCATGTTCTTAATGATACACAACTACGCTGGTTTTGATTGATGGGGCACAATGTTTGTATGAAACCAAATAAATTGCATGTCATCTGTTGTTGTTTGTTAAATTTTGCATCATAGCATGTTCCCATTAATACATTCAGCTATCTCCAGCCGTCAACTTAGGGTGAATATTGTTATATCGATCCTACCAATCATTAGATGTCCGAGAGGCTTGTTCATTACTCCAGTCATTGATTCAGAAAATTTCTATAAGCAAGTGCGGTTTCCCATGCTACAAGAGAGGGATAGGAAGCTAACTGCACTCCTTGGCTCTTGTTTATGAATATGTGTATGTTGTAAGGGAGAAGGGTTCTGCTTGATTTGGTCGCTATGCTGAAGAGACCTCCCTATTATTGCAGGGTCAAAGGAGCGTAAAAATCATGGCCGACAAATCAACTAGTGTTTATGGTAATTACACTGTGCAGCTGATGCCTAGAGATGGCTGTACAAACACACAAGAATACATGTTTTCTATGAGGTGATGGTTATAGAACTAATTATATGTCAATATATTTTACTATGACGTAGTATGGAAAAATGTACTTCAATAATTTCAATTTTTCTATGGAATAAGTCTGTGGATCACACTTCACATTTTTGTTGTTTTTATTTTTAATCAGCTCTTTTTATAGGTTTTACCTCAGATTGTATTCATTTTTGCTTATGTCCAAAACAACAATACTCAAAAATTAAATTGGCTGTTTCATATACAAAACAAAACATGACAGTAAGAAAACAAGTAATATATTTCTGTGTATACACAGTAGTAGAGTATTTGTACTTGCACTCCAGCTGGGGCGCCTGTGCATCCAAAATGACTAAGTGTGGCTAATTGAGATCTGGCGTTTCACACTAAACAACAGACTGCACAGGAGCTCAGAGCAAACACAGCACTGACTCTCACTACATGCATTGTTTATGTTGTATGTGACTTACTGAACTGAAATGTGAGTCCTGAGGCACCAGTAAGTTAAAGCACAGATGAGTACTCCAAACATGCAGTTGAATACGTGAACTGAAGTAAATACAGGAAATAAGAAATTACAGACAGAGTGATATATTGGTTTGCCGATATATCAAATACAGTATTATGTGCACTTTAGTGCATTGTCATTCAATCTCCAAAAGAGGCCCATATTTTTTTGGGCCAACCAGCTGCCAAAAAAATTGGCCAAAAGCTTTATTTGAACACTTTAGTGCAAAGATGAAATGTGACTATGTAGAGGCTGGAAAAATGGCAAATACAAAACAGACACCCCTCAAATGTAACTTTATTTGAGTATTTTATTTTTATTTAATTGCTAACAGTTCATGTGGTTCTGCAATCTGTTTTGAGTTAAAATGCAATTACTTCAGTGACCATTAGATGGCGCATTACATTGGTAGAGAGTAGACTGAGCGCTGCAGAGGAAGAAACAATCCGTCTGTCTATTCTTTTATTAACAGGTTGGTAACACTAAAATCATGTGTTTTATGTAAATTGTCAAAGTTATAAGATGTCAAATGTTACCCTGTGTACTGTTGAAAAAAGTGGAACAAAGTTTGTTTCTGAGTAGAGTGGTACCTCCATACGAAAGAGACCCTACATACGAAAAATCCAAGTTACGAAACGCCTTCACGTCAAATTTTGGTCTCTAGATACGAAAGAAAATTCAAGTTACGAAACGCGAAATCTCAAAAATTCAATTAATGCGCGCTCAGATGCACGCCCCAAAACGTAAATACACTTTATCAACACACACGGGGTTAGGTTCCAGAGGTGGCCCGCGGTGGGAGAGGTCCACGAGGTAGGACAACTTTGTATTTTGCAATTGTTCTACATGTTTTAGGGCTGTAAATGCCTCACCACACACATTCTACGCTTTTCTCAGACTGGAGTTGGGCTTTTCTCGCATTTCTCTCTCGTTTGAACACTCAAACTTTCATAGATTTTCAATGGAATGTGTTGATAGTGAAGCGTGGGGGTAGACACGGCTCAATATAACGCCGAACACGCGAGGGGAGCGGAGACACAGGATTACTATCAACAACACATCATCAGTAGGGTAAAACTCACCTGTCTCACGACGGTCTAAACCCCGCTCACGTTCCCTATTAGTGAGTGAACAATCCAACGCTTGGTGAATTCTGCTTCACAATGATAGGAAGAGCCGACATCGAAGGATCAAAAAGCGACGTCGACACGGCGCGGGATGGAGCCGCGGCGCCCGGGCCGTGCCTCCCCCTCGGGGCCGCGGGCCGCACACGGGGTGATTTAATCCTGGTCTGGTCCCGGTTTGGTCCGGGTCTGGACCTGATCCGGTCCTGGTTTAGAACTGGTCTAGACCTGGTTTAGTTCTGGTCTAGGCCTGGAAGTCACATAGAAGCAGAGCCCGCCCCGAGCGAGACCCCGCGGTCCTCCAACGGCACTGCCATGTCTCGGGATAATCCTGGTTTAGTCCAGGTCCAGTCCAGATTTAGACCTGGTTTAGTTCTGGTCTAGACCTGGTTTATTCCAATCAGGACGCAGAACACAAATGTTACACTATAAAAAAAAGTTACACTATAAAAAAAAAAACCTTTCCGGATCAGGCCTTTTCCATTGAAATAGCTACTCAACTTACGAAAAATTCACATTACGAAACCACTTCTGGAACGAATTAATTTCGTAAGGTGAGGTACCACTGTAAATTGTGATTGTGTTGTAAGCTAACCTGCTAAGCTATCAGTCAAGTGTAAGGAAAGTACAGCGTGGCTAAAGTTAACCTAAACTATAACCATTTGAGTGAGATTATTTAAAGACATTTATGAAATGTTTCTCATGCATTTACTGGGTTTTATGTCACGTTAAAGATGCACATTTTGAGTTTATTACCAAGTACCGTAAATGGGTTATAAGCACATGGCGGTCATGTTAGCTTAGAGAGACCAGCATCATCTTATGGATACTTGCTGATTTAATCTTTTATTGAGCATAATGATTTAATTTACCTACTATTTCAGGGGTTTATGGTTAAATATATAAATATCTGTACAAGTTTTATAAGTTAGCAATAAAAGGAGATATAAACAATAATTCATTTAATGTAAAATAAGATTAAAAAGTGTATTTACAGTCATATTGTGAATATGTACAAATGTCAATATGTCAATTATCTAGATTCGTGTCACTTGGATTGTAATATTATATGCTGCAGAGGAAGAAACAATCCTCTGTTGTGATGTAAAGCAGCTCAAAACGTGCTCTGTCTATTCTTTTATTAACAGGCTTACTTCACTGAGGTATTTTTTAATTGGATAGAGTCAAGTTTCTCTAAAATATACCCTCTGAACCACTTGTCAGAGGAGCAACAACTACACTCCTATCCAGATTGTAATAAAACATCTTCGTGGATGAGTTTGTAGTAAACTCAAATTATATAATTTATGGAAAATAATCTAAATTGATCCTACATATCAGCCTCTGGATTCTAAAATATATCAGTATACTATACTATATCAGTATCGCCATCAGCCAAGAAAAAAAATATATATTTGCCGATCTTTAAAAGAAATTACATTTTTATATTACACTGCTTATTGAAACATATAATAGTGGGGCACAGACTGTTTGTCAGTGGCTATAAACATTGGTACATTTGACTATACTGCTACATTCAGGTTTAGAACCTTACTGAGAAGTCTATCTCACAACAAAAGGTTACTGATGTTACTGATGTTTTGGTGGGGGAATTTAACTTGCAGTAAAACAACTATCTTGGGCTGTAGTTTGGCCGCCACTGTATAGTAAGGGCCCTATCATTTAATGGGCTTTACTGTTTTCTAAACTGCATTTTGATTGTCTGCTACAACCATTAGTGCAGCTCCATTTGATGGTACAACTAGACTTATTTCCTTAAAACTTATACAACACTAACACTGAAGATACATTTTTGCCAGGTTAGATCTTTTTCCTTAACAATATTTCAAATGATTTTACTCCAAATGACACATACCATTTTTGTGCTGAGAGCTCATGTAGCCATGAGAAGTTTGTTCTGTTCATTTGAAGGAACATAATGTAAGAGGCGCTCACAGAGAGCTGACAGTTCAGGAGGGAGTAAATCATCATACATCTTGACACAGAGCTGGAAATGAAAAATTAGACCAGCAGTGACATTTTAGAAAACTTTCAAATGCCAAAGGGAAATAACCCAAAAAGCACAGGGAAACAGGTACACTGAACCTGATATGCGCACACCACATATATATGATATTTCTATGGGGAAACCAATTTATGTTCTACTATAAGATTAACTTTTAAGAATTGTTAGTGCCAACCAAACAGACATTGTGCCAAGTGGAGAATTTTCAGTGCAGTCAGACAGTAGTGCAAATATTTTACTGATGCCAGATGAGAATGTCCAGACTGGTTAGTAGTAACAAAAATACTGACTACATTTTTAAACAGAGAGAAATACAAGTGAAAGGAAATAAATTATGAAGCCTGTGGTGTTAGGTGAAGTCATATGTAAATGCAGTGGCCAGCACACTTCCGCTGATCAAAGCATGGCCATTGTAAGTGACAGCATTGCTCATAATTAGAGCAGGTCAGACAGATGTAGAGACAGGTGGATCAACACTTTGAATGACCACATGAATAGATAACAGACAGGCAGCTCATACAGAAGAAGTAAATACAGTTGTATGCAGGCCAGTATGATTACATATAGCCCTTAGAAACTGTATAGAGACCAAAGCATGAAAAACATCAGACCATGAAAACTGATCGCTTTCTTCACAGGTAACTGGACCTAATTATTAAAAGATACATTTGTGTTTGTATTGAACATATGCAGTGCCATGGTTTCATAAGCACTTGGTAGAGCATTGTTAATGTGGAATAGACGTATTGGATTTGGCATATAACTGAACAACAGAAGCAGGATATTATGCTGTGGAACATTACAGGCAAAGAAATTATATCTCCATTTAGACAAGCAAGTCTTCTTTACATTAGCTGCACTAAAACTGAAACATACTGCAAAGATCAAAGGAGAAGTTCAATTTGTCAACTGGACAAAGTTTGTTTGGTTGAAAACGTTTCGCCGCTCATCCGAGAGGCTTCGTCAGCTCTGGCCCTCATGCTGGTTAGACCCTGTTTACAACAAACTTTGTCCAGTTCACAAATTGAACTTCTCCTTTGATCATGGATTCTACCTGGACGACTGAGGGACTTTTCACGCATACTGTAAAGACAAAATAGTGCTTTGTTTTTCTCCAGTGCCGGATAAGGTGGATAAGAGGAGAGTAAATAAATGCACTCTTTAACAGATGAGAGCTGTAATCATGTTTATATTAATGTATTCAGATAAAAACAGGCAGGTGTGTCTGAGGCTGACAGAGTACTAGACCCACTGACTCCTCATTCATTTACCACTGCTAAATATTTCATGTTCCCATCAAGACCTATCCTTTTGCACGGCATCCACCTCTAGTCCAAGTCTGTCTCTGAGTCTCTGAAACCCTGGCAGTCTATCTAGTTTGTTGTCTGTTACTGAGTATACAGGCATATTCTGTTACTTATATTAAAGGCACTTTGTAACTTTTTGGTAGGGGTCTGTCAAGTGTTTTTTTTCTATGAATATGCCATTGCATTGCCTGGAATGTTCCACAGTATGACCTTAAACAGCTCTACCTTACATTTATTACATTACAGGTGGTTTTATAGCTCAAAAATACCTAGAAAAACAGGTATTCTGACTGTAAGTGGCCTCTCCACAGATCTGACTTGTAATTTGGTCTGGTTTGGTCTTATGGCAGTAGAACGGTTTAATACCATAATGTGAAAGATTCCAGACAGCGCAATAACGTCTTCATGGAGAAAAGCATTTGACAGACCCTCTACCAGAAAAGTTACACACTGCATCTTTAAAGATTTCCCTAATATTAACACTGCCGCTTACTTTGGTATAGACATAAACAGTTTTCCCCCTAAAGGATTTCAAGATTTGAAAGCCACTGCCATTTTCTTGCAAACACTATTTTGTAGCTCTTTGTCCACTTGTGGGGGCCAGGAAAGGTTAAAACAGGATGTACTCTAGTGGCTGCTAAGTGGACGATGGACAGTGAAATCGCTGTGACCTTTGTACCTAACACACCTCCATAGAAGCAATTGGGGGCTGTGATTGAAAACAAACCAGACAAAACAAACACTACATATACTTAATATTTCTGATTAAGAATAAGTTATCTGAAGTATTGCAAAGTCATAAAAAGCAGTGTGAAAACATGTGGAAATAGTGCAGTTAAAATTTACAAGTGAAAATAATAACACTAAAACACCAGAAAGAACAAAGGACATGCTGCACACACAAAGCCATGTTTTGTGTCTCAGTCCGCTCAAGGCCCCACTCCCTGAAGTGGTTGCTGGTGAATGGGGGACTCTAGTGAAGCAGAAAATTTGCCTTTGGGGACCATGTGAGACAATTTCCCTGTAATCAGCGTATTCACATTCTTTGGTGAACTGTAAAAATAATTACATCTTCATTTGCATTTAGATCAAATAATTTAATGATAATTAAAACTATTGTTAAATTGAAATATAAAGAAGTTAAAGATGTCTGATCTCTATTGTGCATGTTCAACCATTCCACTTGGTTTCAAATGACATTTCAACATTCGATAGACCAAATATTTAATGAAGATGGCATGATTGCACTTGTCCACATGCAGATTTCTGTTTAAATATTGCTATTTCAATTGTTTGATATAAATGTTCAGGTTTAACGTGAGTGGAGGTTCCTTTTGGGTATTTTTTGTGCATATGTAATCTACAGGAATTTGTATTTAACAATAGTGGTCCATCTGTTTGAGAGGTTGTTTTATGGCTTGGCCATGGCTTGGTCATGCTTCTAAATATCTATATATAGATTGACAATCTATATATATAGATATTTAGAAACATGATATATTGCTATAGAGATGTGATAAACAATAAACAATAAAAGGACTGAGCTGCAACAATTAAATAGCAGAATGTACAATTTGTCAATAAGTAGTCACAGAAGTCATTTATTCAACCATTTACAGCTCAATTTTTTTTTATTACAACAAAAATACCCCATAATACAAATTGCATCCCAACCCATTATCATCCAATCCGGTGTTCTAATCACTTCATCAGTCATTCAAATCAAACATTATTTATAAAGCGCTTTTCCTACAAAAATGTAACACAAATCGCCTTCATGGCTACAGGTGTATAAACTCAAGCACCTGGGCCTGCAGACTGTTTCTACAAACATTATGTAAAAGAATAGGTCGTTCTCAAGAGCTCACTGAATTCCATCGTGGTACTGTGATAAGATTAGGGTGACCACCCGCATGACTCTGAAAATTAGGACACTTGGGCCCAAAAGTGAGGACAAAAGCCCAAAAATGAGGACACTCCCGGAACTGGGGGGGCAATCACAGAGCACAACAAAAGTGCTAAAAACAGCCCTATACAACCGCTTATCACCATTATTATTATTAGTAGTAGTAGTAGTATTAGTATTAATATTAAGATAATAATACTAATTTTGTCATAATTTTTTCATCTGTTGTAATGTTTGTTGGTGGGGTAAAAAAAAGACTTTAAAGAAGAGTGCGCAGCACTGCTGGCATTCTCCTTGTGGCATTCTGTGCCTGTGTGTTGCTCTAACGCACTTTTACCTCGGCTACTCACATCATTGACAATATGGCAGAGCTTAAAGAAGGCATAGTATTCTCCTTTGGTGCTCTAGCTGGCAAAACAATGCTCTGAGCACTAAGCATGTTTGAAGGATGTCTTCCTTTTTGGCATTTGCTTTTGTTCAACAGCAGACAGTTTCAAACATTGCTATCGCAGCATCGCAGGTGCAATATGGGCAGGGATTTGTGGTGATGCAGCCTCCAACAGTGGCGGCCGAGGGTCTGAAATGAGGACAAAATGTCAAAAATGAGGACACATAACAGAGGTCCGGACAGAAGGCTCTAAAACTGGACTGTCCAGCCGAAATCCGAAATTCCATGCTCCCAACTTTGTGGGAACAGTTTGGAGATGGCCCCTTCCTCTTCAACATGACTGTGCACCAGAGCACAAAGCAAGGTCCATAAAGACATGAATGAGAGAGTTTGGTGTGGTTAAACTTGACAGAGACCTGACCTCAACTAAGTAGAACACGGAGCGGAGAGCTTGGCCACGCCCCCACCCCCTACTATAGGCCATCTCTGTCCTCCTCATTTGCATTCAAGCAACAATGCCGATAATGGAGTGTTCCAGAGTGACATTTATGACTCTTTCTCATCTTATCTCTCTTTCTCATGCACTGAGTGTTGATTTTGAAGAAGGATTCATTTACAGTATTAGGGAACCATTAAAGAGCCATATAAAAGCATCAAAAGTACCATGTCATGGGATCTTTAAGTTCATGTGCAAGTCAAAGCAGGTGAGCGAATACTTTTGGCAATATACTGTATCAGTGACGTGTGCTGAGGGTCATGGCTGGTGAGTTACTGAGTTACACCTAGTAGCGTCATAAATTAAAATAGCGATATTTTTTGCGCGATCTGGTTCTGAATGTTAATAGTGGACCACTCATGTTTAACGAGGCTTCTTTGCAAATTTTTCAGGTCACAATATCCCATCTGAGTCCAGACATTGTCACAGCAAGTTGAGAAAAGAAGGCAGGAAAAGCAGAAAAGACGATTTCTTATTGGACATCCAAACAGCCAGCCGCTGTTTGAAAAGAGCGAGAGTCTGTCGTCCCGTAGTCTGGAGCAAACCCTTTAGCTCTGGCATTGGTCTTCCTTTAATTATAGCCTCCTGCTTCACCCAAAAGTCCAGTTTAGAAAACTGCTTGAGCTTTAATATGAAATCCAATTTTTAAATGGAGGACCATTTAAAAAGTAGCGTCAAACAAGAAGAAAAAGATCTTGACTTGCTAGCTCTAAATTGTAGCTTGCTGTAACTTATTCTAATCTGCTGCCCCAGTGAGCTCACGAGTGCCTCTACCATGAGGCCAGGCAACTATGTGGCTCACCCGGCGCCTTTTCACAGCCGCTTTAGCGCAGTATCTGTCACTGCTGAGCTACAGAACAGTCATGTGAGGCACGAACGGCTGGGGCCTCTCCACATGTCTCTTCTCAGTATTTGAATGGTAAAAGTGAAAATTCAGTGATTTTGAATAAAAAAAAGAATTAAAATTAAAATGGCAAAGTTAAATAGAAAATATCTTTATAGTACAAATCACGGGATAAATATAACCATTTATTTTTTCATTTAACTTTTTTACTCTGTGATGGCAGGTGAGGCACAGCTTCACCTTCCTCCCCTGACTGCACGTCACTGTAGTGTATATTAAATGATAAGTTGATTATAGTATTTATCGCAAAAGGCGTATCTATGGCTCTTTCGTCTACTTTTTGATTATCTTTTCCCTAATGCATCTCTGTGGACTATGTGTGTTATGCTTTGTTGCTACGAAGATGGTGGATTTTGCCTATAATGTTCTATTTATGATGTTTGATACCTGTCTCTATAAGAACATAAAAGACATTGAAGACATGTTTTGAAATGTAACTAATTGTTGTACAGTGAACCCTCGTTTATCGCGGGGGTTAGGTTCCAGAAATAGCCCGCAATAAGTGAAATCCGCGAAGTAGGACAATTTTATATTTTACAATTATTCTACATGTTTTAAGGCTGAAAACGCTTCACCAGACACATTATACACCTTTCTGAGACTGGTATTAACATTTTTCTCTTGTTTAAACACTCAAACTTTTGTAGATTTTCATTAAAATATATTAATAGTGGGTGACACGCGGACACGTGCGCGCGGACACGTGTGTTTGTTTTGGTACCACATATCCATGCCATGTGCGAAAGTCGAGTGGAAAGCGACCTGGATATCATTTTGGGCAAGACTCAAGCCAATGCTAACAGTGCCAAACCGCTAACAGACGCCTCTGAGCACCAGTCCTCACCACAAGACCAGGTAAGACCAACCTGCGCTCACAAGAGTTGGTTGCATTTCACCCCGGCTCCAAAATCAGTCCGCTATCAATGCGTCGCCAATACTCCACAGCTCTCTAGGACGGGGTCGGGTTCGTTCTCTCAGCGTGACGGGGAAGAGCCACTGTCTCCTCTGTGCGCACGAGTGTCCTCCCCCCGCTGCGGGCTCCCTCGAATGTGGCTCTCCCCGCTGCGGCTCCCCCGGACGCCGCGCGGCCAGGCGCCAGGCCCGTCCATGTTGATTCTTGGCTCTTCCATGGTCCGGCTCGCACTCAGTCTCTTCCATGGCTCGTGCAAGTAAACAAAGGCCACACCTCCTGTCACCCAGGCGCTCTCGTGAAGGACATCTGAGACTCTGTCCCTACCATCCCTGGTCTAGACCTGGTTTAGTCCTGGTTTAGACCTGGTTTAGTCCTGGTTTAGACCTGCTTTAGACCTGGTTTAGTCCTGGTCTAGTCTCTTAGCTAATCAGGGCGCAGGACAGAATGTTACACTGTAAAAAAAAAGTTACACTATAAAAAAAATTGAAAAAAAAAAAAAAAAAAAATTGGAAAAAAAAAATCCGCGAAACAGCGAGGCCGCGAAGAGTGAACCGCGATACAGCGAGGGTTCACTGTATATCATATTTTATATTATACCCATTTCTAAAACACCACCTGTCCTTCCTGATCTAAATAAGATGTTCCACTCTGTCACAGGTGCGTATCCTTACGGCCAGGACAGCCTATTTTGAGAAAGCCATAATAATGTGAACAGCTCAAGCCTCAAAATGAAGTGTGACATTTGCATACACAGAGCTGCATCTGCCCCATCGGCCAATTAGTATGACAGTGGAGAGATAAACAGTGAGACAGGCCGTTCTGACAGCCACTCACCCCTGCAGTTTAATGGTGCATTCACATTTGTTAACTCCCTCAATGAGCCAGATATGCAATTTTACCAAAACATTTTAACTGTAGTCAAGGTCTGCTGTGAAAAGGCTGTTCAGACAGAGCCTAAAATAGACAGTTTGATCACACTTTATTCTTAATCCCGCCCATATGCAACTGAGAACATTTTATCTTCTGCACAAAAATATGTGAGTCAGCTGAGTTTAACTGTGACTATAGTGTTTGTCTATTATCACATCAACAGTGTTAAACAAATAATTGTTTACAAGCTCATAAATATTTTAAATGTTTGATTTTGAATAAATTAATTAGGGTACATTACATAACTTCTCCCCATGGATATATAGCAAAAAACTTGTGTATAAGGTATTTATTAAATAACCTTCTAAAACATGCATTCTTTCTCTGAGTTTGCCTGACCAGCCAATCCAGAAGGGACTGGGACAGGACCATAGACCATGAACATCCTACATCCAAACTTGAGACGGTCCAATGACAACTGCTAATTTGTATCACATGTCTCTCAAATGCCGAATACATCTCCTCTCCAAAATGTTCGTAACAGACAGAACAAAATGTATAACTTCTTGTACCTGAGAAGTAATAGTTTGGTGCTTTGATTGTTGATTCTGCAGAAATCCACACTATTTCTTAATCCTTTGTGTTGTTTTTCTCCTTTTTTACATGTAAATCTCCATGTTTGTTTTTGATGCAAAGGGACCATGCGTCTCTCTGATTGATTAATCTGCCTGTCAATCAAGCACTGTGAAATCAGGGAGACAGGATACAGCTCCTGATCCGCTCTTCTTTTTAAACATTTTTTAAAGCATGTAGTTCTGACTTGTCAGGTAAACTCTGCGCGGGATCGCCTCTCCACAGACCAGACCTATATCATGGTCTGGAGTCATTAAATGTTTGTCTTCATGAGTTAAATGCCTGAACAGAGGCAAAACAATAATATATCTATGGTCAGGCACAAGTATGTATGTATATTAAGAGTCAATCTAAATCAAAACAGTTAAATACAAAATCCTAGGGAGGTAGTGCCTGAGAGCGTAAGTGTAATGTTTTTTCTTTTCTTTTCTTTTCTTTCTTGTTTCTGCATATAGTCATGGTTTAAAAGTGGAAAATCCAATTGGCTTTTATAAAACGATTAATGTCCCTTGTCCAGTAACAGGTGCAAGCTGCTTTTTGGAACAAACTCTACCTAACCAGCTGCCACTCCCCGAGGCCTGGAGTGAAAAACAACAATTGTATTTCTCTTTATTGGAGCACACAGCTTAGTAACCACCAGCCTTTGATGAGAGGAAAGAGACAGGAGGCAGTTCCCCTTCTACAAAGTCAATATTTGCAACAATTAAGTAAAAGCAGGCGCTAGAACAGTCATCAATTACAAAACAAACAAACAAATGAATGAATGTGAGGCTAAATGTATGCCAGCTTATTGACTTGTGAAAACATGGATGTGCACTTGAGCTGTGTGGTGTTGTGATGGCAACAGCAGTGGTGAGGTGGTAAAGGGGTGGAGGTGCATGGGCCAGTCCCTCTGCGGCCCGTGTCTCGACCTGTCAGGGGCCCCTGACTTTGACGCTGTCTGACTGAGGAAGTGACTGAAGTCTCTCCAACTGACCGACTTCACCTATAACACCCCTCTTCTCCCAAACTATATGCCACTATCCTCATATCTCAGCTTTCAAAAGAGTTGCAAAGCCATCAAGGTGCAATGGGTAAATAAAGGTGCTGAAGAAGAAAAAAAAAAAAACATACTACTTACATGTGCAATACCCTCTCAAATCAAACTAAATTCAAATCAGGCATAACAGGGCTATCCTCCTCCAGCTATAGACTGCACTGTAGACATTCACCCACTAACATGCTAATGGAGAGGCTGGACAACTACACCTAACTATTATTGATAGCCATTTTAAAAATGTAACATAACGCCAAATAGTGAGATGCACAAAGTTTTCTTAGAACGTCTAATGAAATCCGTTAACATTTTTGGACTTCTGGCTTTTTGAACTTTCTCCTTATGTGCAACACCCTTGAGTGCTGCAGCTGCTCCAGAACTCATATTTTGACTCCTGATCCATTTACACTGTTTCTAACATCAACTCTGAGGAAAAAATGTTCACCTGCTGCAAATATTTCCCAGCATCTAACATTTTGATGCTCAGTTTTCTTTATCGTCTGATGCCTGATGGATGAGTTTTCCCTTTATAATATGTGTCTTCTGCAGAGTTTGACAGTTAGGACTGTACTAATAAATTCTGTGTGCATGAGAGGGGAATCCAGATGTTACTAAATAACTCTCCTTGTTTCTCTTAATGGATATATGTCGGCAGAATGATTTTGTGTAGCCTGCAGAGGTCTGTGTGTCCATATGTGGATGATGTTTGCATCTTTGGATGTTCTCTTCTCAGACAGGAGCGAGCCCTGAGGGACGCCACTCCATCTGCTGATTTCAGATCTTCATCCCAGAACATGTTTGTGTTTCCATGTTACATGTTACTGTTTTGTTTTTTTGTTTTTTTGTGGCCAGACACAAATTCTTTCTTTACACTTCACTTTAGAATGACTTCCATTTTTAATGTTGTACTTGTAAACTGAGTCTAATCAAAATCAATGCAAAAAGTGTTCTAATAAAGCACTCTTTAGTTTCTTGTTACATTAGATAAATCCAGGACACAAACTTGCCCTCTTGAAGCACCATGTAAGAGAGGATAGAGGATTGAGCAGATAGACCTGTCATAGTGAAAACCTGGCTCAGTGCTGCACTTGAATCTGTGATGCAGGTTGTGACTTTAAGGCCCTGAGTGGTTTCTGAAATTGTTTGGCCAAAGATTGTATATAGGGACTACATTGTACATGAAAACGGAAGTCAATCTGAAGGTCCATTTGTCCTGTGTATACAAGGCTGTCCCTCAGTGGGGGATTCATTGGCAGCCTATTTGGACATATTATCTCTCAGCAGTCTGATGTGCGCCATGTCGCTCCGGCTTCATCACTTTCATTTACTTCTATTACAGTCCTGATCCAGCTCTTAAGCCTTTTCTTATGCACAACCTACAGCTACCACCTGCTCCGTCATCTATTTCTGACCACCACTCTGATTGTCTTCATTAAACTCATGCCTGTTTATATTGTTTGCAGACAGTATTTCGATAGACAGGAGCATGTTTGAACATCAGTGCACCATAGAAAATGCAGTCATTTGGTGAAAAGATGACATCTCTTCAGATATTTTGACACATTATAAAGAGCACTGTCTCTTCCTGCTCTTATCAGTGATGAAAGTGTTGCTTGCTTCACAAACCTCTTTGCATAATTTAGTATTCTGCTATTTGGGAACATTGCATGCATATGTATGATTCTAAATGTATGATAGTTACATTTATTATATTTAAGCCAGGCTCGGTTAATTTTACTAGACTCAAGCAATTGTAGAGACCAGGAGAATTTATGGGCCCTATTTTGCAATATTTGGCTGAGTCACAAGGCCAATACTAACCATAACTAGCGCTGCCAATATTGCACTAAGATTTAGTTTATGACTGACTGCTGAAATTAAAACTACTAATAATAATGGATCTGATTTATATAGTGCTTTTTGGACACTCAAATTGGTGTCTTCTTTTGACAAGATTGGAATGGACTTTTTTAGTGTCTATAGTTTTGTGTAGTGTGAAGAGCGGGGTGGGGTGTTTTTTATGTAAAATTTAAAAGTTTTGGGAAAAAATAAATAACAAATTTAAATAAAAATTTATATCTTCTAATCTGCTTCACAATTGTAAATGGTCCCTAAGTCTATGCAATTGAGAGGATTTTAATTGTGATACAATTATCAAGAGTCAATAGAAAAGTTCTTCTTAAAATAAGGTGTGATTCAATGGGTTGGACAGTACACAAATAATTGTTAAAAAGTGTGATCTTTTTGTAATAATCAAGCAACACCAGGCATTATATTTGACATAGGCCTATGTCTACATATTTTCAGTGAATAAAATATACAGTAAACAAACAAACCAATAAATAAATAAATTGTGTCAAAGCATACAAAGACAAGCAATGGAGACCTTCACATTGATTAGCATAAACCGGCTGCCAGTGTAGTGTAAGAAATACAGTGTGCCAATACAGTTGTTTGAGTTTGTTATTGATCACAGCTCTTTGACTTCTTTCAGAGATTCCAGAGATGCCCATTGTGTTGGTCTGGGCTGGAGGAGCCTGAAGTGATGTGTGCAAACTAAGAAAAACAGCATCCTTGGGCCTTGAGTTTGAGCTTTTACTTTAAGTTTGCCATAACTGTCTATGAGTAGATGTCTCTATAACAGATTATCAATTTCCTAAATTATGTCAGGGTGAAGTGTACGAGCAAAAGGGTACCTCTTAGATGTAAGAGTAATGGAGTGATTTCTTAATGATGTTGAGCACATTCCAAGAGCGTTACTTGATTAAGAAAGTGCTGAGAGAAATGCCTAATTGATGGTTTGATTAATTCTCCTCCTCGATCCAAGTTACTGAAACAGATGCAATTCCTTTACTTATTCAAATCAAGGGAAATACCGAGTTACATCATTAATATATTTTTTAATTTTTCAACAGATTGGAGCCGTTGTGAGCAACAATAGACCCTAAGTGAGGAATGTCTAGTTAATTACAGGGCTAGCTCAATGAAGCAATAACTTACATTCAGTGTATCAATTTCATTTAAATTTTGAACTAATTTTAATTTTGATAGAAAGGTCCACCAGTGTTTGCCAGTGTGCCATTCTTTAGATGCATTGTGGTTTAAAAAGAACAAGCAGAAGAACTAATGCATGAATGAAAAGTTACTACTTAGAGTTCGTCATTCAGAAAGTTTGATTTAATAAAACTGGTTATATGCAGTAGAAAAGAATGCTTATTATTAGACAATGTGAAGAAAATGAAGGACTTCACTGATGTTTGGTCATGGTGTCAAATATAGTGAGTAATCAAATGCAATCTTCTCACACTAACACCAATTCAGTATTGTGACTTTCCTATTTTTTTCTTCTTGATAGGTACTCTTCATTTAAAAGCATATTCGAGCTTCATCATACTTGTGTACATGTTACCATTCATTACGTCCTCCTACCTGCTCATTTTCCCCTCGCTCTCCTCCCATCTCTTTGACATCTCATCTGTTTCGCTCTAGTCCTCTCTGTGAGCCTGTCCATTGGGCACAACACTCCCTGCATTAACCAACACTTGACCTGCCTTCGTCTGTTCTATGAGACCACTGGATCAAAAATTACACTTATTGGTTTGTGCTGATGTGAACTGTATTTGCAGCACGTCTCTGGTAGTTATCCCACCATATTTACAAGCAAACTCAATAGGCTTTATTCGCTTATAATGAACAATTTCACTCAAATTGCTACCCTATGAAGGTTTGGTTATTTTTTAGAATCGTCAAAATCGCAAATGTGCACAAATGTGTATTTTAGGTTTGAAAATGATTTCTGTCTTTCATAAGCCAACCAAAACATAATTATTTCGCTTGCCCATCTGTGTAAAATGTTGAATAGTCACAGCAGTTGCAGAGTACTCAAAATGACACTCCATGCTTTACAACAAGCAGCCAGTCACTCATTGCTTAATTCAATGTAGGTTTATCTTGCTCAAGGAGATACTGACAGATTGAAGTGAGAGCTTGGCCTGTCATGATAAATTCTATATCGACTTATCGTTCAATATCCGAAAGCTGGAACAATATTATATTTCAAGGATCAATATATATCATGTGTACAATTTCTTTGCAAAAATGGGGAGATCTGGGATATTTTTAGATGAAATACAATAAAATTTAAGCTGTAACAGGATAATAAGAATAAGTAACTTCTATGGCTAATTATTGGTTCATTCTGTTATTATTTGTTGCAGCACCTTTTTTTTTTAATTAAATGAGACTGTCTATTTTAACTGAGATTATCTTGCATTATTGTTATTGTGTTAGTTTAATAAAGTAGTTTCAATATTATCGTTTATCACAATATCTCTCTGTACAAATATATCATGCTTCAAAATTTGTTATCATGACAGGCCTACAGAGAGCAGTGATTGTACTACCAACCTCACAAGACAATTTGTTACCTCCATTATCCTTGTTGTGCAACCTATTGAAATATTTCAGCAGTTTTCATTTGTTACATCCTATCACAAAGCCACATTCTTGTAATATGCCATGTTTTCTTTTGTATGCCATGTCATCTGTGGATAAGTGTAAAAGGTGGTGATTGCTGACACCACAAAAGGCCTGAGCTCACCATCGATCATTACACCTGCCTGATACCTGGGGGGTAGGCAGCAGCACTTAGCACCACAGGGGAGCCACACAGCAGAGACATAACAATGCTGCACTCTGTAATCTCTACTAACCATATACTCCACAACAGTCTGATACTACACATACACCGACTCAAAAACTGCACTTTTTGAAACACTTTAGTACTTAAATTTGCATCTGTAATGAGTCATAGAAATTATTCATATCAAATTCTAAGTCATATTGCCAAAAAATAAACACATTTCCAGTAGGGCAAAGAAAATGTACACAGGATAAATACTGACCCCCCAAAATTATTGTTCCAGCTTTCATATATTGAGCAATAAGTCAATATAGTATTGTATAGTATATAGTATCATGACAGGTCTACCTAAAGGTGCTCTCTATGTAACTTTTTTTTCTGGAGGAAACATGCTCTGCCTGAAATGTTCCACCATACAGCATTAAACTTATGAATCTTGTATCTGCTCAATTAAAGTTTTTTTTTTATTGTGTAAAATTACCTTGAAAAACATACATTACTACTGTGAGTGGGCTCACATTTTCATAGATCTAACCTGTAACCAGTGGTGAAAGTAAAGCAGTGCGCACCGGAACGAATCACTGGTATAAAATTCACAACCGGTACGCAGCACCGCTAAGAGAATATGGTTAATGGTGGCCAAAACCCACATTTGAAAAAAAAAAAGTAAGGTGCGCTATTTAAGTAGAAAACACAAACAACCACACTATGCCATTCGAGAATAACTGAAAGCTACCCGAAACTCTCGTGCAGAGATATCTGCAGTCTGTTAAGCAAGGATTGTCAAAACTTATCTGACTGTAGCCGTGAAAGTAGCATAAACCATTGCGAGGCGGTGCTGCGCACTGGTAGAAGATTTAAGGCCGGCGCGCTGCCTGCACCTGTAAGAGAGGGTTTATGCTGACTAAAAAAATATGAAATAATTAAGTATATTTAAAAAGTTATTTATCTATGAAAAAGGTGTAAAACAGGGTAAAACGAGTGTTTTGTTTTTTTTAACGGTAAAGTGATGCACTGGACATTATAGCACCTGTAAGAAATGAAAACTACTTTCACCACTGCCTGTAACGTGGCCTAGTAGTGGAGTCATCTGCTCATCACCATGGAGATATTATTGCTTTTGCTTGGAATGTTTGAGTGTATGGCAATAAATGTGTATTTCGCATGTATTTGATTAGAATTAATTTATATGTGAATTTTATCCTTTTAACATTTTATTTTGAAAACCAGAAGTGCGTGCTGCTCCCACATGTTTTATTTTGGTTGTTCAACTAGCACGTTGGAGACTGCAGAGGGTAAGTTCTGTTCGGGTTGAAAATAATATATTTTACAAGAACAACATACTTTTAACATAAATACAAAAACACATGTTGATAAGTTAATGTTTTCACATGTAATGGATGTATTATGGCGCGCTAATTTTGAGTTTTGTATTTTACAGTGGTACCTCACCTTACGAAAGACCCAACAAACGAAAATTTCAAGTTACGAAACGCCTTCACGTTAAATTTTGGTCTCTAGATACGAAAGAAAATTCAAGTTACGAAACGCGAAATCTTCAAAATTCAAATAATGCGCGCTCAGCCACACACATTATACGCTTTTCTCAGACTGGATTTAAACTTTTCTCACATTTCTCTCTCGTTTAAACACTCAAACTTTCATAGATTTTCAACAAAATGTATTAATAGTGAAGTGTGGGGGGAAGGGGGAGGGCGGTGTGTGTGCGCGCGGACACGTGTGTGATAGCGCAGCATGACCCGGCGCGGGGCGTGCTCAAACCGTGCCAGGTCTAAACCAGGTCTAAACCAGGTCTGAACCAGGATTAGACCACCGCGGCTCTTGCATGCGTTCTAGGGTGACCACCGGCATGAAAGATAAGATAAGATAAGATAAGACTTTATTGATCTCACACAGGAGAAATTTACTCGCCACAGTAGCTCCAGGACAATTGGACAGGAGGGAAAAAGTGCATGCAGGCAGGGAGGGGATAAAGTAAGTAATAAATAGTGCAAATAGTAATATGTAATAATAATAATAATAATGGAAAATAGTAATAATGATAATAGTAACAACAAGCATCAACATGAAAAGGAGGATATTGCATGTCTGGCCTATATGTTAGAATTATACAGTCTGATGGCGGTGGGGATGAAGGATCTGCGGTAGCGCTCCTTCTTGCACTGGGGGTGCCTCAGTCGGCTGCTAAAGGAGCTGCTCAGCTCCTCAATAGTCCGGTGCAGAGGGTGAGAGGTGTCGTCCTTAATGGACATGAATTTGGCCAGTACCCTCCTCTCAGCCACCTCCTCTACACGGTCCAGAGGACAGCCCAGGACAGAGCTGGCCCTCTTAACCAGCTTATTCAGTCTTTTTCTGTCCCGTTCTGTGCTGCTCGGGGCCCAGCAGACGACAGCATAGAGGAGAGCAGAGGCCACCACAGAGTCATAAAAAGTCTTGAGCAGAGGCTTACTCACTCCAAAGGAACTCAGTCTCCTCAGGAGGTGGAGGCGACTTTGGCCCTTCTTGTACAGGGCGTCAGTGTTGTGGGACCAGTCCAGTTTATTGTTGAGGTGAACACCCAGGTACTTGAAACTGTCCACAGTCTCTATGTCCTGCCCCTGGATGTTCACCGGTGAGTGAGGTAGTGGTCTCCTTCCTGAAGTCGATCACCAGCTCCTTTGTCTTACTAGTGTTAAGGCACAGGTGCTTGCGCCCCCACCAGTCCACAAAGTCACTGATGACCGAGCGGTACTCCAGCTCGTTCCCCTCTGACACACAGCCCACAATGGCTGAGTCGTCAGAACTTCGGGAGATGGCAGCTGTCCGTGTTGTATGTGAAGTCCGAGGTGTAGATGGTGAAGAGGAAGGGTGACCGGTCAGTTCCCTGGAGGGCCCCCGTGCTGCATACTACCACCTCTGACTCACAGCTGCGCAGCCGCACGTACTGTGGACGGTCAGTGAGGTAGTCGATGGTCCAGGCAGCGAGATGTCCATCCACTCCCGCGTCCTCCAGCTTCCCCCGCAGCAGCGCCGGCCTGATGGTGTTGAAGGCGCTGGAGAAGTCAAAGAACATGACTCTCACAGCACTCCCGGCAGTCTCAAGGTGGGTGAGCGCCCGCTGCAGAAAGTAGATGACGGCGTCCTCTACTCCTACGTTTGGCTTGTAGGCAAACTGCAGCGGGTCCAGGGTGGGGCTCACCACAGAGCGGAGCTGGCTGAGGATCACCCTCTCCATGGTCTTCATGAGGTGGGAGGTCAAGGCGACTGGTCTGTAGTGGGCCGGTTCCCTGGCGTTTGTTGTTTTGGGAACCGGGACCACGCAGGAGGTCTTCCACAGGACGGGGACCTTCTCCAGGCTGAGGCTCAGATTGAACATGTAGCAGAGAACCTCACAGAGCTGGTCTGCACAGGTTCTCAGCAGCCTGGGGCAGATACCATCGGGTCCTGCGGCTTTCCTCTGCCTGAGTCGTCTGAGCTCCCTCCTCACCTCGTCCGGTGTGATGGAGAGGGGGAGAGGGGGGGACTGGGGTGGACTGCGGGGGGTGGTGGTGGTGGGGGGTGGAGGGGGCTGGTGCTGGGTTGAGTCCGTGTGAGGGGGAAGGGGGTATGCCTACTGGCCCGGGGAGGTGTGAAGAGGAGGAGGGGGAGTCGGCAGAGGGGCAGAGGGGGTGGGGCGCATTAAACCTGTTGAAGTAACAGTTTAATTCGTCCGCCCAGCGCTGATCACCATCAGCTGTCCCTCTGCCACTCTGTCCAAAACCAGACATGCTCCTCAGTCCTCTCCACACGCCCCGTGCATTGTTTTGGGCCAGCTGCTCCTCCATCCTCCTCCCATAGTCCTTCTTGGCCCGTCGGATCCTCCACTGAAGCTCTCTCTGGACCCTTTTCTGCTCCTCTCTGTCCCCTGAGCTGAAAGCCCTTTTCTTCTGGTTCAGGAGGGCTTTAAGCTCAGGGTGACCCAGGGGTGGTTGTTGGGGAAACACCGTACCCTCCTGGTTGGCACAGTGTTCTCCACGCAGAAGTTGATGTAGTCTGTGATGCAATGGGTCAGGCCGTTAATGTCGTCTCCATGAGAGTCAGTGAAAATGTCCCAGTCAGTGTTCTGGAAACAGTCTCTCAGACTCTCACAGGCCTCCTGAGTCCAAAGCTTCACAGACCGCTTCCGCACAGGTTCTTTCCGCACCCTGGGTGTGTATTGCGGGAGCAGGTAGACCAGACAGTGATCCGAGCGGCCGAGCGGGGGGAGGGGCGGAGGTGTAAGCGTCTTTGATATTGGCGTAAAACAAGTCCAGAGTCTTATTGTCTCTCGTGGGGAAAGTGACGTATTGGGTGAATGTGGGGAGAGTAGTGGAGAGAGATGTATGATTAAAATCCCCAGTGATCAGAAATGAGGCGCGCGGGTGACGTATCATCATATCATTAACGACGCTGTGGAGCTGTTCGCATGCTGCCGCACCATCCGCCGATGGAGGAATGTACACACAGAACACAATAATGTGTGCAATTTCTCTGGGCAGATAATACGGCCGCATACCAACAGCGAGCAGTTCAATGTCCCGGGTGCACAGCTGATGTTTCACGTGTACATTCCCGGGGTGGCACCAGCGTTCGTTAACGAAGAAGATAAGTCCTCCTCCTCGTGTCTTCCCGCTCCCCGACACGGTCCGGTCCGCGCGCCTCAAAGTAAATCCGTCCAGCGAGATTACATTGTCCGGTATATTCCCATTTAGCCATGTTTCGGAAAAACACATCAGACTGCAGTCCCGGAATTGTCTCTGATGTCGGGCCAGCGCGACAAGCTCCTCCACCTTGTTGTTAAGCGAACGCAGGTTCCCCGTTATCACCTTGGGTAGTCCGTTCGGTGAATACGGCCTCCGGTTCCGGCGTCCGCCCCTGCAGCCTCTCCTCTTTCTCCGTATCTCCGCTGGGACCTCCGGTTTCCCCGCGTGGAGTAGAGAAGGGCCCCGTAGATCCAGGAGCTTGTCACGCGTGTATGTAATCCTGTGCATGGCTTCAGGTAAATCCCGTATCTCCTGGCGCAGATCCATTAAAAGTCCAAAAACACTACAGCTAACAGTATAGCTGTAGTGAGAGTAGGCTTCCCAGGTGCGCGACTGCGCCCTGTTTCACCTACTCTAAAGAAAACGCAAGAAAAACGACTATATACAAGTAAAAAGAGGAAAAAAAGAAAAGTAGGGACGGAGCTACACCTGCACGCAGCTGGCCTCACCAGCGCCATCTTGTAAGGAGGACAGGAAAGGAGGACACTTGTGTCCAAAAAGGAGGACAAAGGCCCTAAAGTGAGGACACCTTGTTTTTTTTTGTTTGTTTTCCCTCAGGGAAAACAAAGAATGTGTGCTGAGAATGTGCACTGCTCGCACATTCTCAGCGCACAAGAAAACCTATGCAACGCACTGTAAATCAGGGATGAAAGAGCTTTTAGCGAATCTCCGCTTTTTATTCAGCCGCAGGGTCATTTTTTTTATATCTGCAAAGTGCGAGCCGCGCGAGGGGGGATGTCGCGCACAGGAATTCCAAGTATTACTAGTCGCAACAGAATAATATTTTGTCTTTAGGGAACAAGAAGCAGACCACCCGGCTCATTGAGCTGAGGCAGGAGCTGTTCCATCTCGCAGATGGCCATGCGGTCCACGGACTGCACTCAGGGCTGAGCGAGTATGCACCGCCTCGACTGCAGACTGAGACCACACTCCGAACCGTGCACTTTCTGAATTGGGAAACGGCGAACATCGCAGAGTAGCAAGTGTAAATAATGGGTGGGGATTTATGACGATTTATGCAACGAAAGGAGGACAAAACGTAAAAAAGGAGGACACGTGACAGACGGCTGGACAGACAGCTCTAAAACCGGACTGTCCGGGCGAAATCCGGACGAATGGTCACCCTAATGCGTTCGTTCATGCGCTCAGACTGCGTGCGGTCCCGAGGGGAGTCCTCGCTGCTCGCCTCAGCCGTGACTCGAAACGAAACCAGGAAATAGACCCGCACGCGGCGCTTTAATCCACCTGGTTTAGTCCAGGTTTAGACCTTGGTCTAGACTGGTATAGTCCACGTTTAGTCCTGGGTCTACACAGTCTCTACGCAGGACACAGTGTTACACTATAAAAAAATGTTACACTATAAAAAAAAAACTTGGAACGAATCAGGCCTTTTCCATTGAAATAGCTACTCAACTTACGAAAAATTCACGTTACGAAACCACTTCTGGAACGAATTAATTTCGTAAGGTGAGGTACCACTGTATTTGGATTGTAAAGTTCCCTTGATATTGTAACATTGTATTGAATGCTGTGAAAATGAGCAGCCATCTCATGGTGCTGTTCTCATTCTTACAGGGAGCCGGTTCCTGATATGTGTGAAGACATATTAATATTATTATATATATGTCTGTCAAAGGTATGTTTAATTTTATTTTCAAAGTTCAAAGTCAGCTTTATTGTCAAAAAACATATCTACAGGTTGCACACACAGGATTTGAAATTGTAGCACCCCCTAGACCCACAGTGAATACAAAACATCTGATAAACAAGACAATAAATACAATGACTAAAACATCACCTATACCTGTAGCACAGGGGTGTCCAAACTTTTTTCATCGAGGGCCACATATCTAAACAGATGAAGAAGAGGGCCAATCAAGGGCCATAGACTGGTGCTCAGTACAGTCAATGATTGAAATATATGCATGTTTAACACATTAGAATGAGCTATCAGTCTTTTATTCATGCTAAAATCCTCAAAACCATACAATAAATATTAAATATGGTCAAAAACTTGACAATATTTAATATTTTCAATATTGACAATATTTAATATTTTCTGCTCAAGGTAATTTGGGCCAATTCACCTGGAAGCCTGGGGGCCAAGAAAAAAATGTCTGAGAGCCGCATTTGGCCCATGGGCCATAGTTTGGACATGCCTGCTGTAAAATTATTTATGTAAAGGTTGTAAATTGTGCATTTGTCTCTCTGAATTATAACTCCACTGTTACCAATGTAAATATAAAATAGCTTTATTGTTTATACATGATTTATATAACTGAGAGTCACGTGAGTTGTAAACCCTGTGTAACATGGTAACAACACGGCCAGTATGTGATTGTAAGCTCCCCCTCGGAGTTGCACGTTGGAGACTGCAGAGGGGAGCCAGTGCCTCATATGTGTGAAGACATATTAATAGAGTATTTATGTCTGTCACAGGAGTAAAGCCGACTGACTCCATACTGTGTCCTATCTTTCATATACGGCCTGATGAAGAGTTCCACAGCTGTTACACCTGCAAATTGGTCAAGTTGAGTTAGCTGACCGTCACCATGGAGAAAAGCAATAACATCTGAACATGGATAGAAACAAGTGGTAGTCTATGTTCTAGAAAAATTACACAGTAAACCTTTAAATGCATTGAATAAGAACAGAAGGAGGAGGGTGGGTGTGCTGTGTTCTAGAGGCATGACAACAGTGACAAAGACGCAGAGATGGGGGATAATTTGACACTTATCAAAGCTGTTGAATAGAGAGGCTTTTTAATGTGAGTTGAGTTAATGGGATTACAGACAAAGAGTGTGTGATCTGTGATACAGATGCAGATGCTGAAGAAGTTGATGATGAAGTCTATGTGCAAACATTAAGTCCATTTTAAAGAAGGGTAGAAAAGAAAATTTCAAAATGCATTATATTCTGAGAAAAGGCATGAAAAATGCACTTTTCTTTCTTGTTCAACTGTCCCTACCTGGAGCTACTGTGACAAGTAAATTTCTCCTGCGTGAGATCAATAAAGTCTTATCTTATCTTATCTTATCTTAAATAATGTGTGTCAAGTGATAGGTGCTGACTATTAAAATACTAAATGTTTTTCAAGGCACAACCCAGAAACATATAGCTGAAGTAGGCTATCTTAAATAAAAGCACTATTTAGAAATAATTTTATTCTATTATACTGTATTAGATTCTCATTTATGTTTATTTTCATTTATGTTTTTTAGACATATTTTATATTTTAGATATATTTTTTACATCCAAATCTTGAGCATCTAAGTACATAGACTGTATATATTCCAAATAGGAAGTGAGCATGGGCACATTTCCCGCTCCATCAACTCCAGCTCCAATTCACTTTGTATTTAACAAAACTTCACCCCTCTCTCTGTAACTGCTGCTGTCAGGTTTGTCATTTTGGTCTTATGTTGTTAAATGTTTGTATCAACCCGCCCTTGATGATCCTGGTGTTTTTATTTCACTATTTTATCCATAAATAAATTCCTATTCCTAATATGGCACCCAGCTTCAAATTCGCCCATATAACTGCCTTGTGAGCTTCATTTGAGTGGAGCCACTTCTGTGTTAATATATCACGGTAAACCAAATTCAAGTTAAGGCTGGTAATTTATTTCACATTTATGTGAATAGCCACATATTTGTCATAGGCATCAACAGCTGATCATAATCCTTATTCAGTCATTTTGATGACTATTAAACTGACAGATAATTGCTATTGACACTAAAAATAATAATAACATTTTTTAACTTTACTGTTGAAACATAAGTAACAGCAACAGTGGATCTAAACATGTCTTGTATTGAGGAGAAATCAGACTGCAATCTGATTAGGCCCGGTCCAAGTCCCACTCAATTAATGGGCCAATGGACTTGTATTCCCTCACAGCTGCTGCCTGCTTTATAAGAGTGCAGCACTTATCAGCCATGCTAAGTATATACAGGTCCACCATCTTGTGTATTTCAAAACAAATAATAATAACTATAATGAAAACATTGTGTCTTGATTAAAGAAAGCCCTGAATGCTAAGCTATTTAACAAATCTTGACACTATGCGAGTGTTGCTCTGTGAAGAAGGTGTTAGCTGCAGCTCTTGTCATGAGGCGCCTCTATAAATAATAACCTTTTAACAAGTGTATGATTCAGCGGCTGTGATGTCAAACTGTGCTTTGATGCAACAATAGCTCCAAATCTACACTTGTATCTATGTGTGGCCCCTGTGAATAACTCTAAAAACCTGTGGAGTGAGAGACAAGCTATTAACTCCATTGATGGGGTCTTGAGCCTACAGTGATGAGAAAGGAATCAGAGCATAAGTGGGAGACTGCTGGTGTAATATAAGAAGAGAAGCTCCTGGCTTAAAGGTGCTCTCTGTAACTTTTCTGGAGAGGGTCCTCAACCTGTATGTCTCCATGGAGATGTTAATGCTTTGGTTTAAATTGTCCACAGTATGACAGTATAATCTGTCTTGCATTTATTCAATTACAATGATTTATTGCTCAAAAATAGCATTAAATGTATTCTTACTGTGAGTGGGGTCACCTTTCCACAAATCTAACCTGTAATTTGGCTTGCAAGTCTTCATGGAGATTCTTACGTCTATGGCCATGCTGCGGAACATTCTATGAACATCTCCATAGAGACAAGCAGATGATGATCCACTGGACAAGTTACACAGTGCACCTTTAACTTAAAATTGTGCATTTCTTATTAAAAATGCCAACTGTTACTTTCATTATGTGACCTAAAGGATCTTGCCTGGCCAGCCAACACTGCACACTTCTTCTAAACTACAAACTACAACTACAAACAAACAAACTACAAAGAGAAATGCAGGCTGGGTACTGGTCTTATCTCCCAGATCAGAAGGGCATATGGATAATCCAATCAGCAACACATAGTGAAATGTGGCTGCTTACAAGGAAAAGAAAAAAAAATGAACATGATTTTGTAAGCCTGTCACATTATCATTCAATACATGTTAGATGGAACAATCAATTGGGGTCAATATTTATTGAGGGGAATTTTCTTTGTACTAGTAGGAAACTTTTTATTATTTTTCTATTCCAAGATTAGATGTTAACTATAGATTATTCAATAAATAACTTGCTATGACTCATAATATACAAATACTAAAGTGTTTAATTTTTTTTATTTTTTTTTATTCTGGTTCATATTTTTTCCCCATATTGCACATTTAAAACTGTTTTTGGGGGATAATTGAACTTCAGGTTATTGTATCAGTGGCATAAATTTGTTTCAATATTATTGTTTACTGTCTATTTATTTATTTTCAGAAATATATCATACTCCAACTTTTATTATTGCGACAGGACTATGATTTAGTTTGAAATAATAGGAGACGAATGACTGAACTTGATCTCCAGTCTGCCACTGAACTAAACAATCCTGATTTATTTATCATCAAGATTTAGTATGAGAGAGATATCATATGTGGTATGTATCATTTATGTTATAATAAGATTAGTGGCACAGTGGCTGAGTGGCTACCACTCACGCTTCACAACAAAAAGGTTTGGGTTCGATCCTCGAGGCACTCTGGTTTCCCCCAAAACATGCTCCATAGGTCAAAGCCTCCAGCTGAGGTAGTCCTGACCAAGCCTAGCAAGAAGATCATGGAGATGGATCCCCGGGCACCCCATGTGCTGCCCACTGCTCCTGAAAGGATGGGTGAAATGCAGAGGACAGTTTCCCTACGGGGATTTTAAAAAAAAAGTACTACCAAAAAAAAAAAAAAAGTGACTCAACAAAGTAATAAATACAGATTTCTGTTATGTTTCCTCAAAACAAACATACCTGGAGTTTTGTTTTGTTTTAGTTACACATGTTTAACACACAAGGCCTGCATATTTAGGCTGAGTTCTTCTCTTAAAAGGAAAACACCTTGTGATGTCATGGTGATACAGGAAGTGCTCCACTATACAGAAAGTGTTTTTAAACTCCCTACACCTTCATTAGAATCATGTGGGTGTTTTCAGCCCTTGACTTGTCAGTCTCTACTGAACAAAAAGGTAAAAAGTAGCTGTTCACTTGAAAGCTACCTCTTCATGACATCACAAGCATTTGTTATTATAGACAGACTCAAGATTACTCAAACATGGGTGAATGAAACAAAACAGAACTCCAGGTGTGTTTTTTGATGAGGTAATAACATTATAACATGGCTTCAAGACAACAAGAGTCAATTTCGTGTAATATAGGCAACTCAATGTCACATTATTTACTATACAATAGTGCTAACAGCTAAATATGTTTTTTTACCTCATTCAATTTTACTCACTCAATGGAAAGATCTCCAAGCTACACAGTGTGCCTTTCGCCCCCACACCATCATCCCCTCCACTGACAACCAGAAAGGGCACCATGAATTCTCGACATCCATGCTAGTTAATTACAAAGACTGCACATGCACTGCGGGAGATGTATAATTATCAGCACCTCAGCAAATGGTAGCCCTGCTTTGTGGCATAGAAAAGGAAAATAGCATGGCTTACAGTGATGACTTTGCCATGGGACTGTGATGGCGGGCTTATCATGAAAAGCTATTGTGTCATTTGCATAGTGTGATTTTGATGCGCAGAGTGCAGGGGGTGGGTTGGTGATCGTAAAATACATGATTATACTGTTAAGACAAATCGGATCACTTTAATGTCTGGAATGTGTTTTAAAGTTAAACTAAATTCATAAGTGCTAGAAGTAAATATTAGAGATAGTTGAGCGTCAGTTGATAGGGGACATAACTGATAACAAATTCACCATTGTCTTTTACTATCATCAAGATAGTTTTTATATATGTACCATTTTAAAATGTAGTGAGGTAAAAGTAGAAGAGGTAAAGAGGCAAAGTTTTGCAGTTTGAAATGCACAGTGTTTTAATTGTAATTGGTGTTGCATGGTTCCAATTGTCAAATCAAAAACCTCGAACAGCTGATTAAGATTTGCCATAAAGTTACGCAAGTTCCAAATCAACAATAATCAACTTGCAATCAGATGAAACTGCATAAGTACAACACAGGTCACACACTAAGTCCCTTTTGTCCAATAGCTCCATATTACAAGATAGAAATAGAGCAATGCAATAGGCCTGCACGGGTTGTGATCATGGAATCAGGTTTGAATGGGCCGCAGTATGCTACTAACAAACCCACCAGTATAAACCATCAACTAAATGTCAAATAAAAAATAAGAACTAAAGCAAATGCAAGACAACAAAAACAAATTAGAATATAGGAACACTGCTTAATCAATAAATAACAGTTAATATAGCCTTACCTCAAAATATAGCCTAATGAAAATGTTTACTTTTACTAGTGTGGTGGTGAGCAGAGATTGAGTAACCCTTACTAGAATATTCTGCAGCAAACCATTTGTTCACCAAACAGCAGACAATGAAAGCAACTGTTAAAACTGGTGAGAGTAGTGACTTGACAATGCACCAAGCAGACAAATCTGCACCAATTAACTCAAATGTATGTAAACATGTTGTAAATGCATTTTTTAGGCATAAATAACTTGTTGCATTTTATTAGGTGGATACATTACAAAGAAACAGTGTGGTTGCTACTCACGAGTGCCATCAAAGCGTGTGGCGATGGTATCCAAGAAGGTATTCTGCGGGGCCAGGAGCCCCCGCATCACCGGCATCCTACTCCGGGTCGACTGGGTCCTCCTGTTCCGGCGCCCAGGGGCAGCGCTGGACTCCTCAGACCCGAAACCAGACCCGAAACCCGGCAGGAACCGAGAAGTGCCCGGTGCGCATCCCAGCCCCTGGAGAAGCGCACCGATCCGAGATACGCGCGGTGGCTCCACCTTGGCACCGCGGGGGTTGTGACCATAATCAACTCAGCGGAGAGCGAGTAACAACCGCGGGCTGCACCTGAGCACCACTCAATGGGGAGGAGACACGGAAATTAAAATCAAATTGCAAGTGCTTGTGCGCGCTGCTGCACGAGATGATGGAGGAAGAATGGAGCGGCTGCAAGTTTTGGTGCTGATGGTGCGTCGTGGAGTCAGTGTTAAAGCTCCTCCTCGTCGCTCTCTCTCCTCCTGCACATAGGTCTACATGCACACACTCCCTGGTTGCATGGATCTTACCACAACTCACAGCAGATGCACAGTCACATGACTCCTTTCAGATCTCCACGCTGTCCCTGTTCAAAGTGGAGGTGGAGGGGGACAACAAAGAGATGCTTTTAGGGAACAAGAGGCCATGCCCCGGACGATACCCCTGTATCAACACAACCCCTTTTACGCACACAATCTGGCTGCAGTCCTAAAGCCTAATAAAGACTTAACTAAATTATCAAACGCCAAAGACTAAACAAAAAGATTCCAGGGGATGTTAAATACAACCAAAAATATACAATAAAGCGTTTATGAAAGCCTAAAACGTCCTTAGCGTATCACATATTTACTTACCGAGCGCACGACAAGTCAGTGTGCTTTGTTCTCGGCTCTCCTCAGGACCACATGGCACAGAACAGCTCCAGACTGAAAAGGAGAGTGATCTGCACAGAGTAGTGATTTCCTGCCCCCTACTGGCCGATGTGTATACTGCATGTTAAGGCAGGCACAGAAGGGTAATGTTTTGTAAAACTGAATTTGCCCTGTTAAAAACGGTGACTGACTGCTAAAACACAATGCTGTGTCATTTTACTGACAAGGCTTACATTTACATTTTGCCATAAGCTAATTTAGTGTTTAGTATAGTACCATACTACCAAAAAAAACTATTTCCCTTGTGGATCAATAAAGTTATCTAAATCTAGCTCATTCTTCAACTGGCTCCTATAGCTCTGCTCAAACTGTGAGAGATACAGGACTACAATCATACCATACTCCACACAACTGTACAACAACTCACCCTTGTGCAATAGATAATACTCCCTAGACAATAATCCCTACAACGGTATATAGCTGGGATTGTACATCTTATTTGAGATTGTATTTTATATTTTATTACTACTTTTTTTATTTAAATCTGATTTGTAGGCTACATATACATTTATTATTATTATTTTATTTGTATAATTATGTCTCATCTGACATTGGTCTATTGCTCTTTGGTTGCTATTTCCATCTATTTTTTTTTCTCTTTATCCTCTGTTATATATTATATTTGATGAGTGAGCAACCGTACCCAAAACAATTTCCCTTGTGGATCAATAGTTTGTCTAAGTCTAAGTCTAAGTTAAGTTTAAGAATAATGTAAGTAGCCTAGCCTATGAAAGTAAAATAATAATAATTAAAAAATATAACCAAAAAAATGTGACAATAAATCAATACTCAATCCAAATAATTTATTTTGTGAATCAATAAGGTTTGTCTAATAAGTCTACTACTACTACTACTACTACTACTACTACTACTACTACTACTACTACTAATAATAATAATAATAATAATAATAATAATAATAATAATAAGAAGAAGAAGAAGAAGAAGAAGAAGAAGAAGAAGAAGAAGAAGAATTTATATTATATTTATAATATAAAATGTATTTTATATTTGACTACTTTTCTATTTAAATCTTATTTGTACAAATACATTTATTATTTATTATTCCCCCTGACAAACTCCCCCATCACCACAGTGGACTCCTTCCTGTTCCTGGGCACCTGCATCACACAGGACCTCAGGTGGGAGCCGACCATCAACTCCCTCATCAAAAAGGCCCAGCAAAGGTTGTACTTCCTGCGACAGCTAAGAAAAGCCAAGCTGCCAGTCCAGATGATGGTGCAGTTCTACACGACCATCATTGAGTCCATCCTCACCTCTTCCATCACTGTGTGGTGCTGGAGCCACTGCCAGGGACAAACAGAGACTGCAGCACATTGTGCGCTCTGCCGAGAAGGTGATTGGCTGCAGCCTTCCATCTATCCAGGACCTGTACGTCTCCAGGACTCTGGGGCGAGCAGGCCACATAGCAGCTGACACTTCTCACCCTGGCTACGGTCCATCGGGAGCAGAACGTCCCGTCACAAGAACAGTATCTTTCCCTCTGCTGTTGGACTCATGAACAATTCGTAACATCTGCACAAAGCTGGACACTTTATATCATTTTAATTACATCATGTTTGCACTACAGTTCTGATGCTGCTCATCTGAACCTTTTTGTTATTTTGATTGTTTATTATTTTTTACTATATTATAGCTATATTTTAGTTAGTATTATTATTTAGTGTCTATACTCTAGTTATTACTATTATTATTTAGTGTTTTATGTTTGCACTTTATCACCGAGACAAGTTCCTAGTTTTGTGAATTCTGTTCACTTGGCAATTGCAATAAAAGTCTTTCTGATTCTGATTCTGATTATCTTTATTTTTTATGTATACAACTATGTCTCATCTGTCACTGGCCTATTGCTCTTTGGTTGCTATTCCATCTATTTCTTCATTTTCATCTTCTTTTTTTCTTTTTCTATTTTTCCTTTACCCTTTGTTATATATTATATATTATATTTGTTGAGTGAGCTACTGTACCCTAAACAATTTCCCTTGTGGATCAATAAGGTTTGTGTAAGTCTAAGTCTAAGAAGAAGAAGAAGAAGGTACATGGCATAAGATAAGATAAGATAAGACTTTATTGATCTCACAAGAGGAGAAATTCACTTGCCGCATTAGCTCTAAGCAGCTTAGTGCAAAAGAGAATTAGAACAAAAAAGTGCATACAGACAAGATAAGTAATAATAATAAAATAAATAAATAAGAGAATGTAGAAAAAGACTATATAGTGGAGTTATACAGTCTGATAGCAGTGGGGATGAAGGATCTGCTGCTGACATAAGCTGGTGAGTGTTTTTTGATCAGTAGACGAGGACGGTCCAAATAGGCAGAATTCAAAAGAAATGAATGAATGAATGTGTTAATTGTCCATTGTCCCTCCTTAGATAACCATAGATAACTCAGACGATGGCGAGGACCTCTCTGATTGGCTGCTGCGCTTACTCCTTTTTTCTGATTGGCTGCTGCGCTTACTCCTCTTTTCTGATTGGCTGCTGCGCAGCCGTACCAGAAGGCGGAAGCCGGGTACCTGACGCTCCCTTCCCCACGGCCAGAGCTCCTTAGGGTCCAGTCAACCCGCCGGACACCGGAGAAACTGTCCTGCCTCCGCTCCTCCTTCATTTCTGTCTACAAGGTGAATTAGGTAAGGCTCTAGCTAACTCAGTCTGTTATGTGTTGATGAAACCGCATCAGGAAGAAAATGGCCAGTGTATTTTTCAGTTTTTTGCCGTTAGCTTCAGACAGTCTACATTGTGTTCTTGCATTCTTAATGGATGTTTAAGATAAGATTATACACTGATCATATAAGTATTCGTTGCGCTGCGCTTAAAACGCTTCATCCATTGTGTAATTTGACACTTTCTCGGCATCTTTGTCCAGACAGATCCGTGTTTAATCTGCTAGCTCGCTAACTTGACAGACTGCTTTCTTTTTTTCAGTTTTAGTTCCCTCCCTGTCATGCCACAATCTACACACTTGTGCAATATCTGCTGTCTCCAATAGGATACGTACTGTAGAATTGGCCTTAAAAGTTTTCTGCTACCGAGAACCTGCCCTGAACAGGTTTCTCAGATTGCAGACATTTCAGGCTTCAACTCCGAGGGACTTGTCAAGCTTGGCTAATGGCTAAGAGGATCACGAGATTATTTTTCTAGCAATGTAGTGCTGAGTCATTGCTTATCTGTATTCTCACAACTTTTGTTGCACAGTATCACATTATAATATTTATTTTACATTCATGTCATGTGATTAACTAGTAGCATTACAAAAAATAAATGAAATCTCATAACTCAAGGAGGCCAAACACTACAGTTAATACTGAGATCAATCTCGTAAATGGAAAGTTTGATATTAATTTGTAATAGCTGATGTATAAAGTTTGTTCAAGTTTGATTTGTTCCACCACAGGCTCAAAGATGTCTCAGAAGATCAATGCTGGTGCAGTGGTGGAGATGCAGGGAGATGAGATGACCAGGGTCATCTGGGAGCTCATCAAAACGAAGCTCATCTTCCCCTATCTAGAACTGGACATGCACAGGTAAACAGCCCTGTGTAATTACCCCATGCTGTGAGGTGGGCTGTTTTAGTACCGGGGTTCGAGCTACGCTGGGGTTTCATATTTGCATTTTTTATACATGACTTTTAAAGACATTTCAATCATCATTCAATCACTGTCATTTTAAATATATACTTTTGTGTTATTCCGTTTAATGTAGAAAACAAAATTGTTATGGATTCATGTTACAGAAGTTGATGATTATCTACAATCAAGATTTTGCAACAGATGCTTCTAGACTATAACAGATTGAATAACCACTGATAAAACAGCAAACCCTGATCATTTTAACATAACACAATATTGTATGCAATGTTTAATACTTGCTGGAAATAAATCCATGCAATATTTAACATCTTAATTGCAATATGTATGGGTCAAGCACAATTGAACATGTTTTGCTAAAATATTGTCTCCTTAGTCTGGGTTTGTTTAGTTGCACTAGGCATTGCAGTCGCGCATTGGTGTTCACAATGAACCAATCTGGGTGAAAGGTCACAGCAGCTTTCAAACAAAGTCGGTGAGATCTTAAAGAAGCTCTGGCAACAAAATTAAGAAGAACTTTTTTCATGGTTGACCCAACTCTGAGGTGAAATTATGTGATTCAAGTTTGACAGGAAAATTAAGCAGTCTAGTGCCTTATCTGTCCATCAGTTGTACAATAGCTTTGAGCTAAATCTGGTGCAGACATCTTTTTAATGAAACTGCACACTGTCCTTAATAAACTAAACTAAAACTAAATTTGTTCTTAGTTTCTTCTTAGTAGTCACCCTTAAACATTAAAGGGACAGTGTGTAGGATTCGTGGCGCATAGGTGGTTAGTAGCTATTCCACTTCCTCTTTTGGCTATGGCAGACCTCGAGGGTCACCCGGACGCGACGTAGCGCCGAAATCTCGCGTGCCCGCGCACGAACCGCGCACCGCTGTATACATAAAGCGCGGTCCCCCGTTCACTTTTTTTTTTCTTTTCGCATGAAAACACACAATCCCGATCATGATTCATGACAATCTACACATCAAATGAAACCTTACAGTCTCCTCTTTTTGACTATGCAATTCATTTCCCTGCAAAACAATCACTCCCCGAGCACATGGGGCTTTTATACGGAAAAGCACAAAACTTAGCTTACTTAGCTTACCTTTGAAGGCTTTGCACAGGTCAAACTCTGTATTTCATCATAAACTTGGTCTCAATCTGTCCATAAGGATCCAGCGAATAAAATCCAGTAAAACAATTTAGTCCAAAATACGTGTTGTATCCATTACGATGTGTGATCCGGCAGCATGCTTCTTTACACAGGCTCCCCCCTTCCCCCCTCCCCTTCCCCTTCTCTCCTTCTGTCCTTCACTCCCAAACGCAGCGCGGCTAAGCAGCTGTTAGCAGGAGCCGAGGCGAAGGATGAGCCCAAATGTCCTTCTGTGGCTCTCGTATTCAAAATGGCTGCCTCTATATGGGGAAGATCCCCCTTTTATGTGACTATATCTAAGTCCAAAAGAATACTTTGATTTCATGATGGAAGTGAAAAGGCTAGGAAAACAATGTATTTTTGAATGGGTATCTTCAATTTCAGTAATTAACAGGTAAAAATCTTACACACTGTCCCTTTAAGTTATTTAATCTTTTTTCCTTACGACATAATTCCATATTTCTTGCCCCATTCATTTGATTTTTTCCATAAGTATATAACATTTAGAAAGTGGTAAGAAAAAAGGCAAAGAAAAACATTGAATGAGAGGGCATGTCCAAATGGTGCTGTTCAAATATACACTACCAGTCAAGAGTTTGGACACACCCCTTTGTAGAATGTAGAAAGCTGGCCATACCGGCTTGTCAAAGCCTGATCCCGTCACATCTCAGCATGGCAGGGCCTGGTTAGTACTTGGATGGGAGACTGCTGGGAATTCCAGGTGCCACAGTGGGGCACCAGTCGCAAAAATTGTCATTGTGTCCTTAGGCAAGACACTTCACCCATGCTGCCTAGTATGAAAGTGGTGTGCGCATGAGTGTTGGTGGTGGTCGGAGGGCCCTATGGCACAGATTGGCAGCCTCGCTTCCATCAATCTGCCCCAGGGCAGCTGTGGCTTCAATAGTAGCTTACCGCCAAGTGTGGAGTGAATGAACAATGAACTGTAACACGCTTTGGGTGTCTTGAAAGGTGCTATATAAATGCAATGATTAATTAATAAACATTTTGACGGGTAATGTAAGTCACATAATGACAGAATGTCTAGATAACTCTTAAGGAAATGAACATAAAACAAAATTTGAATACAACATTTTAGTTTATATGGTTTGGGACCATCCATTAAGTATCCTTGAAGCACTTCATATTGCTGCTATAGAGACTAATGAAGTGTAATTTTAATTATCAACATTATTTTCTACTAAGCTCTGTTATCATGCAGAAAATAAAATGTTGTCTGTAAGTGTTACAATATGTACATTAGTTTAACATATTTTCTTTATTCTCAATAGCTTTGACCTGGGCATGGAAAACCGAGATGCAACAAATGACCAGGTTACCATAGAGGCAGCGGAGGCAGTGCGTCGCTACAACGTGGGAATCAAGTGTGCCACCATCACCCCAGATGAGAAGAGGGTGGAGGAGTTCAAGCTGAAGCAGATGTGGCGTTCCCCCAATGGAACCATCAGGAACATTCTGGGAGGGACAGTGTTCAGGGAGGCCATTATCTGTAAGAACATCCCCCGCCTGGTGTCCGGTTGGATCAAGCCCATCATCATTGGCAGACACGCCCATGGAGATCAGGTATGCTGCTCTTTATATAATACACTGACAAGTTACAGTTTTAGAGATATTTTGAATTAGTTATACTATTATTTATGATATTATATGAATGATAAGTTAGTAAGACCACTTTCTAGAGTCTTACTACTAATCTAGAATCTGTTTAGTCATCAAAGATGACAAATTATAATTTGTATTTTTTTTCCCAGAAATATGTGTAAATAAAAGCACAGCAGTTATATTTACATAATGTCTCTCTCTCTCTCTCTCTCTCTCTCTCTCTCTCTCTCTCTCTCTCTCTCTCTCTCTCTCTCTCTCTCTCTCTCTCATATTTAGAGTGGATATGAAACATTTTAGTGTTGTCAGGAAAAACCTGGTCAATAATTATCATCTGCTCATTGATGTTCTTTGTCCTGTGTCACACAGACAGGGAGTTTATGGCTTTATGCCAAAGTCAACAGCTCTTTCTGGGGGAAAGAGGAATAGCTGGTTACATAATGCCAAGTTGGACTCACCACATTTATTAAGGAGATTTGGATCAAGAGCTGTATCATCAAATAAGTAAAAGTCTGATTTCTAGACTTAACATTTCACAACTTTGTATTTTATTTTGTTTCTAGTACAAAGCCACAGACTTTGTGGTGCCTGGGCCTGGGAAAGTTGAGATGATGTACACACCCAGTCAAGGAGAGCCAGTCAAGTTTTTAGTTCATGATTTTCAAGGTAAGAAAATAATGTACATGGTTAATAAGGTTAAAATGGTTTGTGTGATTTACTTTGTTTTTGGTGATTGCAGGAACCGGTGGTGTTGCTTTGGGTATGTACAACACTGATAAATCTATAAGGGATTTTGCGCACAGCTCTTTCCAGATGGCCCTAAACAAAAGCTGGCCTCTTTACCTCAGCACCAAGAACACCATCCTCAAGAAGTACGATGGCCGATTTAAGGACATCTTCCAGGAGATCTATGAGAAGTAAGAGCACATTTTCTTTTTAAGTATTGGTACTCAATCTTTTTGACTAATGTATTGTATTTCCTAGGGAGTACCGTGCACAATTCGAGGCTAAAGGGATCTGGTATGAGCACAGACTGATTGATGATATGGTCGCCCAGGCGATGAAGTCTGAAGGGGGATTTATTTGGGCCTGCAAAAATTACGATGGGGATGTGCAGTCCGATTCAGTTGCACAAGGTTAGTGAAAACTGAGGTGAATGGATTTGTTAACTCACACACACATTGTCAATACACCGTCCTGTGCAGTGGTCAAGCAGGGGACATGATTTTCTTTAGTGTCTATCACACCAGGAGAAGACAGTTGAACTTAATTGTAAAATGAGTATCTCTCGTTGGGCAAATTGCCTACATTTTTTTATTAAAATTGTAATATTGTTCCTCAAATTTTGACAAAACATAACAATAATTGCATAGGCGTACATAGACATAATATGTCTATGTATGCCTGGGAAGTTACGGATTTTTTAAGTTATGGATCCTGTTGAAATCCAGCTACATATGCACGATCTGCTCACAGCTGATAGGCGTAAAAAGAAAACAAAAGTACGCGAATGACATGTGATTGGTGAGCAGCGGCAGGATGGTAATTTAGACACGCCTCGATTCTTTCTGAAAAACAAGCCAATTTCACAGACAAAATATATGCTTTTTAAGCGGCCAATGCTGTTATCTGAAACATGGAGTGGCTTCTTCATGATCTCAACTAGCACATTCTGCAAAAAAACGAAAATCACAAATTTTGAAAAAAAAAAAAAAAATTCTAATGCAAATATCTCCTTTTCACTAATGCCAACATGCAGTGGCTTTCCGCGTGGTCAGACACATATGTACAAAAATTGTTCCACAGCTTGCCGTCCACCATTCACTCACCCCAGCATCCCTCAGTAAAAACATTCTTTAATCAAAAAACCTTTGGCATTTCTTCCATTATTTGTGTCTATTGTACTCTGCTATTGTCTTCCTGTACCTTGTAGCCTTCATGTGAGTCTCCCTAAAACTTGCTCCTAAACTGCAAGTTGAGATATTTCATGTTCATATTATTTTAGGTTATGGCTCCCTGGGTATGATGACCAGTGTTCTGATCTGTCCCGATGGTCGAACAGTAGAGGCAGAGGCTGCGCATGGTACAGTGACTCGCCACTACAGACAGCACCAGCAGGGCAAAGAAACTTCCACTAACCCCATAGGTAACAACCTTTGTGACCTGAAAGAACTACTGCCACTGTATTCATTATCATAGACAAAAAAATGCCATACGTTTGTTTTTACAGCCTCAATCTTTGCCTGGACACGAGGCCTGCTCCACAGAGCCACGCTGGATAACAATAAGGAGCTGAAGTATTTTGCAGAAGCCTTGGAAGCAGTTTGCATTGAAACTATTGAAGCTGGTTTTATGACCAAAGACTTGGCAATCTGCATTAAAGGGCTGCCAAAGTAAGTTTCAGTACATGTGTATGCATACAAATATTTTTAAATATTTGTAGTATTATATTATGGAACATAATATTTTTAAATTTGAAATTGGAAGCTATTGCTCAGGAGTGGTAGTTTTATAGTAGTTCGGTGTGCATAAGAAATACTTGTTTTTTTAAATATATTCTTTATTTCATTTTTATCAACCGTGTAATTTTCTACTATTTTCTTATTTACCTATTGTTATTATTTCTTATCTTGTTTGTGTGCACATTTTTGTTCTAACTTCTTTGCACTAAACTGCCCTAGAGCTAATGTGGCAAGTGAATTTCTCGTCTGTGATCATTGATCAATAAAGTCTTGTCTTATCTTATATTATCTTTATTACTTCATAATTCCAGATTGTGTCATTTTAACCATTGTAATTTAAATACATTTTTGGATGATCATTATTAAAGTAATCAGCTAAAAGTTATAAAAAGTGGCTAATTTTATGCCCTCTTATATTTCCAGTGTGACACGTGCCGACTACTTAAACACCTTTGAATTTCTGGATAAACTGGCTGAGAACCTGAAGATGAAGATGGTCAACCAGCCCAAGCTGTGATCATACTCGCACAAAGACAAACAAATGAAGATAATCCACACATCAACATCATTCCCACAGCTACAGACCCATGGTGAGACTTGAGGAAGAAACCCGTTAACAGTGCCTTGTCCAGAAGAAGGGGAAGGAGAGGTGACTAATTAAAGCCTAATGTCCTGCTATACCTCATAACTGTCACAAAAGCTACACAAGGGGACACATTTTAAGACCTCATTCCATTTTGGAAATATATTGTTCACTGTCTGTTTCAAATTGGATAAAATGACTGATAATATAATATCTAAAATGACTCTACTTTTGTCATTGCCATAGATATACAAACCGATTTGGTGTATTTTTTTTACGCTGTTGACAAAGCATTAATAGCATGGATAGTGTGACTTGATTTTAAACTATTGGTATTTATTTGTACTTCATTATTTGGTGGTATATGTGTAATATGCAGTAGCCTATGTCTGTCACTCACAACCTGCCATAGAAGTGGGTATGTAAACAAATTTATCGCAATTTCTGATTAGAGCCTCATACATGTTTATTTGTTTATTGTTTGTTGTCGTCTTATCTGGTTTTACATAATATGATGCAACAATAACTTTAACTAAGCCATTGCAATTTTTTTAAAAATTCTAAATGATATAAAGTGTTAACAATTCAGTACAATAAAGTGGAAACCGAAAGCAACATGTGTCCATTTGTTACTGCTTTATAACTGCTGTTCGCCGCACTCACATTTTACGTCAAAAGACTAATAAGCAATCTTTAAGTCAAAAGACTGAACTTTAAGTCAAAAGAATCAGTATCAAGTCAGGAGACTTGGAGGAAGAAAGAATCATCCGAAGCAACGGAACTCCATCCACGGCTGAAGGAAGCGTTCCCTGGGTCAGGTCTGACAATTCTCTTCTCAGTTTTACTAGTCTGCTAGCCACCGGAAGTAGAAGTACATGCCCTAAGGACACATCCAATATCTCCTTTCCCGAGCGTCGGTGAAATTTAAGAGGAGTTAAAAGCTTTGAGGAATTCGAGGAATTACCGCTGGCTAAGGATGTCTATGGGAAACATGTCGAAAGGAAGTGGCGGTGCGCCGTCTAACCAAATGGAGGCTGACCGGGGATGGGCCGTGACTGTTGACGAGGATGATGTCATCAAATCGGGCGATAGCATTTCACAGGTTAACTCAGTTCCGAGTCGCACATCTCGGCGTTCCACTAGGTCAGTGCGGTCAAAAGCCAGAATAGAACGTGAAGCTCTGTTAGCAAGCCAAGCGGCTATGTTACAGAGGCAAGAGCTTGAGCAAGAAGAAAGACGCTTGCAGCATGAGGAGGCGTGCTTGAGAGCTAGAAAGGAGCGGTTGCAGATGGAAGCTGCCATTGCAGTCGTGAATGCCAAGTTAAGAGCTTGCGACCAAAGGGAAAATGACCGGGGGTCAGTGGCAGGGCCTAAAGCTGTTGCGCCAACTGCCCGGCAGGCGCAGCCGAACCTCCTTTCAGTCAGAGGAAATCCTCCGTTAAGACAAAGCCAGGACTATGTTCAGAATTTTGGTCCAGGCCGCGACAGGTGGGAGGTACCGCAGCCATCGTGTTACGGCCAACAAGGCTTGGCTCCATTGCCTCCAATGCGCAGCCGAACCTCCTTTCAGTCAGAGGAAATCCTCCGTTAAGACAAAGCCAGGACTATGTTCAGAATTTTGGTCCAGGCCGCGACAGGTGGGAGGTACCGCAGCCATCGTGTTATGGCCAACAAGGCTTGGCTCCATTGCCTCCAATGAGCTTACCAGTATTTGATGGAGATCCTCTGACGTACAGAAAATTTATGAAAACCTTCGAGTATATCACTGAAAGCAGGACGGCAACACCTGCACTACCTCGAGCAGTTTACGAAAGGACGGTCACAAGAAGCTGTTCGCGGCTTTATGAACCGGAAATCAGAGAGGGCTTATCAGGAGGCGAAAGCCATGCTGGTAACCAACTGACAATAGCCGATCTCTACGTCAAGAAGGCTATGGAATGGCAGCCAATAAAGGCCGGAGACAAATTGGCGTTGAACGACTTTTGATGGGGTGTAGTAATACGGTAGATGACGTTAACCGCATGGAGGCCCTGAATAGTTCTGCAAACATAAGGGTCATTGTATCAAGGCTTCCCCCCAGGCTAAGAGAAAAATGGAGTAGTCATGCCTTCAAAATCAAAAATAAAGAGGGGCGAGCAGTCGTGTTTCTGGACCTAGCGGCCTTCGTGCAATACCATGCCATGGCCATGAGTGACCCGATGTTCGAAGACATAACGCACCACGTCTCGACGTCTGATAAACAGACAAACCCGAAAAAGAAAGGCGGCTTAGGAAGGAGCGAGCCGAAAAGCGGCTGTGACTGTGACTGCTGCTGATAAAAATACTGGTAAGGACCGGTTTGAGAAGAAAGCACCAGCTGTAAAGTCAGTCAGCGCCTTCCAAAGTCCCTGCCTATACTGTAAGGGGAGACATGCGTTGAACGTGTGCAACAAGATCAAAGAGAAGCCTTTGAATAAGAGAACTGACTTCCTGAGATCTCATAGGCTTTGTTTTGGTTGTCTTATGCAAGGTCACACGTCTAAGGACTGTAAGAAAAGGAGTTCCTGCCCCGACTGTTCTTATAGGCATCCTGCCATCTTGCACGTCACAAAACGACATCAATCTCCGGAAGAGACCAAAGAAGACCATGGCTCAACTGGGTGTGGAAGAAGTGAACAAACTGGGGCCGGGGAGAAAGCATGTATCCTTCCCATTGTACCGGTACAAGTGAAACATAAGAAGAATCATTAAAACATATGCGTTCCTGGATTCGGGAAGCACAACGACAACTTTCAAAAATAGATTCTGAAATCGGTCTTCTCATTGGTTCCGATGTCCGCAGAGCTATGGAACCGAGGGAGGTAATAAACCAAGACAACGGACCGTACGCCATAAAGACTGTCTTAGGTTGGGTAATCAACAGCAGCGAGAGCCAAACCGAAAAATTCAGTGACGCCGATGTACAGAACCTTTTCGTTAATCGCATCTCGGTGTCAACCATAGAGGACATGCTGGTAAGGCAGTACGATGCAGATTTTCCAGAACGTCGGTGTGAGGACAAACAAGAGCCATCTCAGCATGATAAACAATTTATACACACTGTGACCACATCCGCCCATCTGTCAAATGGCCATTACTGCATCAGAAAGATAACGGTGTGAAGATGTCATGCAACCGTGGTGTAGCCGAACAGAGGCTTAACTCCTTGAGGAAGAAGCTCGACAAGAATCCAGATTTCTTTCAGGAGTACAAAGACTTTATGACTAAGATTTTAGTGAAAGGGTATGCAGCTAAAGTTCCAGATGAGCAGCTGAACCGCAGAGATGTAAGGGTTTGGTACATACCGCACCACGGGGTGTACCACCCGAGAAAGAAAAGTTTGAGGGTTGTGTTTGACTGTACCGCAACCTATCAAGGAGTGTCTCTGAATGACCAGCTGTTACAAGGGCCCGATCTCACAAACGCCTTAATCGGGGTGCTGCTTAGGTTCAGGCAGGAGCCTGTAGCTATGATGGCTGACATCGAAGCCATGTTTTACCAGGTACGAGTTCCCGATGAAGACAGAGATTTGCTGCGCTTCCTTTGGTGACCAGACGGTAAACTAGATGAGCCAGTGGAGGAGTACAGGATGTGCGTGCACCTCTTTGGAGCTACGTCGTCCCCCAGTTGCTCTTCTTACGCATTAAGGAGGACCGCGCAGGATGCCATTGCCACAATGCCCGCCGAAGTGACTCAGACAGTTCTAAAAAACTTCTATGTGGATGACTGTTTGAAGTCAGTTGCTATGGAAGACGAAGCGATAGGTCTTGCAAAGGAGCTAACAAAGTTGTGTGCCAGCGGCGGGTTTCGCCTGACGAAGTGGACCAGTAATAGCAAGGCACTGTTATGCTCCATCCCTAACGACGAAAGAGCAGCCGAGGTTAAAGACTTACAGCACGATACGCTGCCCATGGAGCGAGCATTAGGGGTGCAATGGTGCACAAGTACGGATAGCTTTAAGTTCAAGATCAAACTGCCAGACAAGCCATGCACAAGGCGAGGTATTCTTTCGGTCGTCAGTTCGGTGTATGACCCAATGGGCTTTCTGGCCCCTCTGCTCCTTCCCGTGAAGCTTATTTTGCGAAACCTCTGCAAAGAGAAAAAGGGCTGGGATGATGAAATTCCAAATGGCAGAGATGGTTGGAGGACATGGACAAGCTGTCGGACCTCAGTGTGGATAGATGTTATAAATCCTACACCTTCGAGCCCGTCAAATGGGCGCAAATCCACCATTTCTCGGACGCAAGTCAGGATGAGTATGGAGTAGTGTATCTCCTGCTGACGAACGAGCAAGAAGAGAAACATGTTTGCCTTTTAATGGGGAAGTCCCGGGTCGCTCCCCTTAAACAGGTTACAATTCCTAGAATGGAATTGACGGCAGCGATGATCTCGGTCAAGATGGACCGAATGTTAAAAGAACTTCAACTCCCCCTGGTGGATTCGATCTTCTGGACCGATAGCACAACGGTACTAAGATACATTGAAAACGACGCTCTTCGTTTCAAAACGTTTGTGGCAAACCGTGTCTCCTTTATCAGGGAAGCTACTACACGAGCTCAGTGGAAGTATGTCAACACCTCAAAGTTCAAGTTCAAAGTTCAAAGTTCAAAGTCAGCTTTATTGTCAATTCTGCCATATGTGTTCAACATACAGTGAATCGAAATTTTGTTTCTCTCTGGCCAAGTGCAAAAAGACAGTGTACAAAATACAATATGAAGACAAAACACAACAAAAAACTATCTAAGACAGAGATCTAAGTTAAAACTAAAGTCTACGGTCTAAAATCTTAAAACAGTGCAACATAATAAATAAACTATACTATATACAGATTTCCAAAGTGTGCAGTGTGCATCAAAAATGTGCAATGGAAGATACAGCAGTGACTTGGTCATGTGCAGTAGAATGTGCATTGGAGTTAAGATAAAATAAAAATAAATGTGCAACAGTAGTAATTCTAGTGCAGTAACAGGAGTAAACAACAGTACTAAAATTCCAGTAGTCAATGTGCAATAACAGTAGTAAACAACAGTGCAACGGGGGTAAAATTCAGTAAATGTAAGTGTGCAATAACAGTAGTAAACAACAGTGCAACAGGAGTAAAATCCAGTAGTAAATGTAAATGTGCAACAGTGCAACAGTAGTCCTTAGCAGCAGTTTTTTTTTTTTTTTTTTTTTTTTTAGTGTCTAGAGTGATAGGTCTTTTTATGGAATACAGGTTATGCCAATATGGGGGGTGGGGGGTGGGAGATGGGTAAGGTGGGAGTTCGGGTGTGAGTTCGGGTGTGAGTTCCTCTCAGAATCCAGCCGATCACGCTTCAAGAGGTCTAAAGGTTGAGAGCTTCATGTCTTGTAAAATCTGGTTCCAAGGTCCTGGTTTCCTTCAAGACGAGTATTATACAAAGGCCCATAACTAAGTTGTGTCTCTTGCAGGGTGAAAACTGAAGAAGAGAAGGACTTACCACATGTCCAATATGCTCTGTAAATTGTGAAAAGTATGCTTACTTGTAAAAAAAAATGTGAAAAGAATGCTTAACCTATTTAAAGAAAAATGTTTGTGAAATCTAACGGCTCTAAGTTTAAAATTAGTAAATGGCTATAAATCTTAAGTTAGTAATTGACTTGCTAGAGCTTAGCCAATTAGGGGCCGGGATATGTAAGAGCCATTTCACCATTTTCATGCCACAAGTAGTAAGTAAGACGGATTCCCGTCGGGAGCATACGAAGCACGGTCTCCTGAGTGACAGACGGGAATACGCACAGCTACAAGGCAAAGAAGGACGTCGAGTAGCATCGTCAACAACGCAACATAGGATGAGTCCTGTCGGGAGCCAAGAAGTGCAAAGAAGCCCGGTCTCCCAGTGACAGGCGGGAACTCACCACTATACGCAAAGACGCCAAGAGGGACTTCACAACACATACAGAGCCATACACAACACACATAGGAAAACCACAAGCCTCCTTCCGTTTCCCTCTTTATTCATCTTCTGTTTATCAACTCTGTATGACCTTCACTTTAGTAAAGAAAGAAAAGACAAACCCTTGATTCAAGATTATTTATTTACATTACGTGACGCGTCGGAAACACCGAGGCCGAGGCTCGTGAGGCGGTTCGCCGCACTCACAACTGCATTTTAAAAAAAAGGGTAAGATGCGCAGTGGTGATGCGTTTGGATCAGTGTACTGAAGGGACAGGAACAGGAGCCACACTAAACGCCGGTAGCGACACACTATCACGAATAGTGACAAATTAATCAGTATTTCTGAACGATGGATCCTTATCAGAATCAAAGAGCTCAACAGAACTACACTGACCCAAATATTCCGAGAAATAACCCATCTGAAAACCTCAGCAGGAGGGCTCCTGAACCACAGCAGCAATCGCAATAGTAAGTGATCCAATTCCATACGAATTCAAGATCATAAAAATGTTCTGATTAAGGATATGATATTATGCAGGGGATCGTAATTATGAGGAAAATACTTGTTATTGTTATTACCATTTGTCCCAGTGACGATAAGTCGTGTTTTGGAAGAGGCAAGTTTTCAGTTTCACTTTCGTTTCACTGAATTTGAGAGTTATCTTTTCCCATTCCCATTAAATGTTTCTGGTTCATTTTCAATGTTCTCATATAAATAGTCTATAATTGAACCAATGTTCAAACATGTATTTGCTGTAGTACTATGTGTAGCACAAATTTATTAGCTAGATGTAACTGGCAGAGGTGGGTAGTATTAATTTACTCTGTATGAGAGTTGCCTACTTTTGTAGCAGTAGCCTTACTTGAGTCAGTTTTGATTACACTTTCCACTGTGACTAGGTGAAAAAGTGACAAAAACTTTGTTGACAATATGAAATGATCTGAACTGAGTTTTTCCATTATAAATTATTAATTCTCTTTATTTCCTCATGTTTGTGTTTATCCTTTGAAAATATTAGATTTTGTCCGTTCAATTATATTAAATTATAAATCAGATACCACTCAACAACAATTCAACAATTACTCTTTTAAGTTACTCTTGAGTTTACTTTTTTACTCTTATGAGTCATTTCTTGGACCACTACTTTGTACTTCTACATGAGTAATATTATTTTGATGTAACTTTAGTCTTATTTCAGTGCATTTTTTTTCTAACCACATCTGATAGTTTGTGTCTTGTGTTATGTGTTGTTCCTTTCAGTGTTGATGGATTTACCATGATTACACCTAATGCAACTCGGAGAAGCAACCTGACAATGAGTAAGTCAACAAAGTAAGATAGACAAGACAAGATTGACATGCCTTTGTTTATTTCACCAGCATCACAAAATCTCTTTTGTAGCGTCCCAAAGAGGGTTAGAAATTTTGCAAGCATCGAGCGATGCACAAAGATCTACTCCTGTGCACATGAATCCTGAGAGACTGGGTAAAGGACCACTCGTGATGCACAACTCCTTTCTCCTACAGCCTGTAAAACTATAAACGTTTGTCTCCAGGAGGAATAAGGACAATGGCTGAAGCCCGTGAGTACCAGGATCAAAAACAGCGCTCTTCTAAACTTCAGAAAAAGGTACTTTTTTACTCTCCCTTTTACCAATGGGATGAGGATGCATGGTTAATTTTGATGGATGATCAATATATTTTGTGCAAAGCTGAAAATAGAAGAAGAAAAGAAAAGAAAGAAAGAAGAAGAGGAAAAGAAGCTGCAGGAAATAAAAGACATACAAAGAAGAAAGGTAAAATATGTATATAGTTATTATTGTTATTGTATGGGGTTCAAAATTGTTCAAATGGCTTTGAAAAGAGGAAGGAATCAAGTGACAGAAAAACATTGCTACTAATATATTGATAATGGTATCTATTTAAATAAACACTCCAAATGAGATTTCAGAAATGCTGATCACCTGATTTGTGTGAGGAGGTAATCAATAGTTTCTTCAATATTGCAGTGTATGACCCTGCCACTAGATGTCAGTAGAGTCTAGCAGCTGTCAATATTAACCTCGGAACACATTTCATTACCAAACATTTGTGGCAGTACTGATGACAGGTGTTTGGCACGTTGTGGACTGTATTTCACTATATCAGAATAAAAACCAAAAAACAAATAATACATGCTGCTGCTGATATGTGATAGAGGGTAAATTAATAAATATGATATTTGTAATTTAGCTACAAACAGCAAATAAACATTTTGTTGTAAGCCAACACCTGAGCATAGACAAATCCTCTCATACACGAATACAAAGCTAATTTAGTTCTTCCTTTTGTAATGTTGATAAAATATATATATTGATACTTTGCATCTGATGTCATCAATATTCCCTGGGGGTGTAAAGCTAACACTCCTCTGTCTGAGGATTTGTTGGGCATTAATCTGAGCTAACACCATAAAGAACTGACTTAGCTGGAACTATAACACCTGAGATAATGTTTACTGATACACAAATTCCTCTCAAACAACATTACAGCCATACGCTAGCATTAACCAACAGTTTCACTCTCACTCTCACCCTTTTGTAGAAATCACACCCCTAAACAGGACTGTGAACACTCGTATTGATCACTGGCTCCTAAAAACGGCTTGTTTATTTTTTTATTTATAATTTTTTCTCCAGTTTTAAGAAAATCATAAAAGTTTTTAAAAGTGTTTGCTAATGTGTGAATTGTGGGGCCATGGTAACTGCTGAACATTCTGCCATACACGTACATACACAATGTCCCCAAGATGATGTCACTGCAAAGTACCAATAAACTAAATGGAAGTGGGGGCAATAAGGTCGGCATGTATATATGTGAATATACAAACCATCTGACTTCAATTATGTAACTTAAACAGTATAATATAAGGGCTGCCTGTGTTTCTTTAGGCTGAACGATTGGAACAGAACCAGAAACAAGAAGATCAGTTGAGGAAGAAACAGTTTGCAGAGGATCACAGGAGGTCACACACACTCGGCACATTTCTGCTTATTCTGAGGCATTCCTCTTTATCCACCATTGAGTAAAAACACAAATGGATAGAGCCCAGTGTTGACCAATTATTAACTGTGCATAGTATGTCCTTCATCAGCGGAGGCAGGTACAACAGGGTCAATGCAATAATGCAGATTTGAGTTCATTGACTACAAAACTATATTATATTATCTATATTATATTTAGTTTAAAATTTTGCACTTAAAAGTGCACTGTGTAACTGGAAGGGTTGTCTGCCATGAACTATTATTGATTTACCTCACAGTGTGACATTAAACTCACCTATGTTGCATTTATTAAATTACCAGTGATTTACTGCTCAAAAATACTGAGAAAAATATGTGAATGAGCTCACCTCTCCACAGACATGGCCTGTTACACAGTGCACCTTTAAAGTCAAAGGTTTAAACCTTGTTTACATAAGAACAAAAATCAGGACATTTAGACATTACAGGGTAGGAATCTATTTTGAGCCAGTGCACCATTTCAGGCTGCTCATGTCAGAATGAGGTAATCAATTTTATGAAATAATGTGGCAACTATAAGGGAGGAAAACAATTGACTCCACTTTAAATTCATAAACTTGGAGATGAAAACCCCTTAAGGGGGGAGTTGCACAAAAGACATTTCCTATTAGCCAGACCAGCTTGTCATGTATTGTTAAATCATATGTTATTAGATTACAGCATGTAGCAGATTCAGAGGAAAATTTCTTGCCAAGGAGCTTCTTTGGATTGTCTACAAGTAAAACAAAAGCAGGAGACAGTAAGCCAACATGAGACTATGAAGAAATTGTGAAAATGTTGAGGAAGGGAATAGATGGATTAAGCACACAGTTCACTCTACAAATTCCTATTTGCACCATAATTTACAAGAATGTTTGATCCACAGAGATGCATTTACAGGCAACTGAATCCACACATTTAAGTTATATCTTACATAACATGTCACTTTGTGCCAAAAATGTAGCAAGATTTATTACCAAGACTTTGTATAGGACACTGTTCATTTCGGGATTTCTTTTTCATGTGTTCTTATTATTTTTATCATAAACTTCTACAGGGTGAACTACAACTTCTTGCAAAAATATGAGAGGGAGGCCTCAGCGTCTAGAAATGCCCCATCAGGAATCAGTGAACCTGTTCCTAGCACTGTAAGTACAGTTTATTGCTTTTGCCACAATTATTTGATGGGATCTGATACTGAAGGAAAAGGCTTACTTGTTTGACTGGTCTCAGGGTTCAGTGTCAAGCCCCATAACTTTGGCTATTGGATCGGAAACAGGCGTTGCTGTAATTCCCAGTGATATGCCTCACTTTGAAGGCTGTTTTCTAAGTAAATATCACTGACGTCTATTCCCCAAATGTGCTCTTGTATTAGACTAGTGTTAAGCTCAATAGGTTTTCTTATGATTTGTTTCTGGTCAGAGCTGGAGGCTGCAGTTCACAGCTGAGTAAAAGTATGTTAAAATACCAATACTCTGTGTGCAACTGCAGACAGTCTTCATATTGTTTTTGCTGCTTCTCAAAGTCTTTATGCTTCTGAAAATGCACTTATCACAGTAGGGTTCTTTTAATAATAATGCATACGGTTTTTAAAGCACTTTTGCAGACTTTGCATTATTCAGTCACTCCAACCGCCACCATCACTTACACATACCTAGAAGTCTCCCATTCAAGCCGAGCTGCAGCCATGCTTAGCTACTGGTGGATTGTTCCTTCCATAGTCAGGCTGGGGATCTAGTCTTTCAATGGTACTGTGAAAGCCAAATATTTTCTGAGGTTGGCCCTCGGTGTGAAAACTGGACTTCTTTCTAGTGTCCGTCAGTCTGCTGCTCCATAGAGGGAGCATGTGGACAGCTGACAGTGCTAGGGACTTCCCAGAGTTCACAGAAAAGATTAGAAAGATTTAGTAGTGTCATTGTATTAGTGAAACAGTAGGAAGTATTGGCTGGATATGATGTCACCTGTCCTACTGGGAATGACGTCAGGATGCAGGAAGCAGCTTGTTGATCTTTCATACAGTCTAATGTTGTTTCAGTCTAGTGTGAACAGAAGAAATGTTGGCTCTTAGGTCTTTTACTCTAATATCCATTACTGACACTGTTTGGGAATAAACTAAATGCATTTAAATAGTTGTATAATCTTCCATCTGATGGCTGATACACATACAAGCTGATTAATAATTTACAATCTATTTATTACACATTTTATGACTGTTGAGATATTTTGCGTAGAATGATCCACTGTATTGCATTAAATGTAGGTGCTGCCAAAATACTAATTCACAGGTCAGATCTGTGGAGAGGAAAGACATCTCAGCATAAGGGAACACCTGTAATTAAATAAATACAAGTTTATTGTTACATTATGAGGCATTTTACATAAAGCTCTAACATACTACTACATGGATACAAGTAGGTGGCAAACACCCCGCCAAAAAGTTAATGCGCCTTTATCATAGTGTTTGGATTGAAGGGCTAATATTGTACAGTTTAAAGTTACAGCAAATAAATCTGTTCCATGTTTAAGTTCCTTTTCTTTCCCTTATATCTCCTGTTTCCTCTTTATTCCATCTTGTATCTCCTTGATCTGGGTTGGGCCTGGTCTCAGTAGGATGTTCCAGATGAGCTGGGGATGAAAGCTGTGTGAGGCCGAGGTTTGCAGACCCAGGCCTCTTGAAGTGGTTTGGAGCAGGACTATGGGATGTGTTGTTCTTTAGTAATGCCTTCATAAGACCCATAGATCTCTATTGTGTAAAGGGGAGATTTTGTGTTAAGCTGCCGCAGGTGGGCTGTGCTTTCCTGTTTCTTGTTCCCTCAGTGCTGTTGAAAACCTTCACATGAATCAACTGCAATGTGACTTATTCTGTAATAACTTAATAAATAACTAACTTTCAAAATAACTGAAAAATAGAGCCTGTGAAAACTGTTTAGACAATGTAGTATTTCAGAAAATAATGCAATAAACATTGCAATTTCTGCTTTTTAATTGAAACAGTGGGAAGGATTTATATTTAAGTTTTACTACTCCTTTTTGAATAATTATTCTTCAATTATCTTAATTTATCATCTCTGAAATCTATAAAATCATCTGTGCAGTTCAGACTGAGCCATCTTATGTTTGATAATAGCCATATGTTTAATGCTGGTAAGACATTATGGTGATGTGGTTTTCTATAACTTACAAGGTCAACGATCATATTTTTTCCACAGAGTGACGAGCCAAACGTGAAAATGAGTCTGGAAGAAAAACAACTGGAACAGAAGAAGTATATTTTTATAATCTTCATATTACATTTCAACTATTTCAAGTTGATGTCAGCACATGCTGCTATGTGACATTGCCCTGTAGGGGTATTGACATTTCATTATAATTAGTTTTATTTTGGTTTTATTTATTTTCATGGATAAATCCTAATTAAAGGGTCTATGTAAACCCGTGGATTATATATGAATGATAAAAAGAAAAACCCTAAAATATCCACTTAATTTGCATGTTCAACATCTACTGAAGTGAAAACAATCAAATATAATATGACTTTACTGTAAATTTGTCAAAGATGTGTCCATTTAAAAAAAAAAAGGTATTGGTGGTCAGTACAAACATTGCTGTTCTGCTTTCTGGACAGAATAAAGAATCAAATGAAGACTGTGAACATACCTGGTGAATCATCATTTTCTCCTTCAGGACCAGTCTGCTCTGGACACACAGCTGTTGATGGTGAGCCAAATACAGGTTCATAATTAACACTGCACTGACTTCTTCTCACGCCTTGTCACTTGGACTGTGGATCACCACTGGTTAACCGACTCTTCAGTCAGATGTGTGACACCAGTGACCCACCTCATGCTTAGTGTGATGGACTGTTTAGTCTGTGATGAATCAAAGGCTTTATGCAGCAAGTACAAGAATGAGGACTTTATGCGTAAGATGTAGTCGGGTTGTACCTCCAGGCAAATCATTGTGTGGGAACTAAATCCATCTTCCAAAAATACATGAGAGAGAGAAGGTGCTAAGTGATGGTGCTATAATGGGCAGCTTAAAAAAAACTTTGATTCAAAGAAGCAAGGAAGTTTCCTTCTGTGATAATCAGAGAACATGTGTAATATCTTCTTGAATGCAGTATATGCACTATGACAGTATTTTCTCCCTTTGCAAAAATCCTGTTTTTAACACCACTTTTTATGCAAACTACATTGCAAATGAGAATAATTTTTACTCACATTAATTGCATGTATACTGAGCCATTCTGGAGTCAAATTAGAGAGACCTAGACCATATAGTTTATTAATATTTGTATATTGGACTGTATTTGACACCATCTTTGTACAAACAGGGCTATTTGTTCTACTCCTACATCTTATTCATGCAGCTGAGCCTTTAGGACTGTTCTTATCGTAAAATATGATATTATCATTATAATGCATCTAGTAGAAACCATATGAATGACATCTGACTGTACAGATGTGTAATGCACTTACTACACAACATGTACATTCACGAAGATCATGAAGAGATGCGAACAACAACAGTGCACTGGTCAGACAGGTGCACTTATAATACAGCCGTTTACATGATCGAGGAATAAATTAAGTCTGCTTTAAAATCGGAATAAACCACTCACTTAATTCAGAATTCATTTTAATTCTGAGTAATCTTTTTTTTTTTTTTTTTTAGAAATTAAGTCTTTACATGGTCTTTATAAAGTGTAAGTATTTTTTATTTGGAAAAGGCTTGCTGTGGGTCTTATTTACAAATTCTCGTGGAAGAGAAAAAAAGCACATGGAACAGTTGTATTGCATTTTTGTTTTTTGTTTTATTACTAGTTTTGTCTCCTTCCTACCAAATGGCGCCCTAGGAGACTGCCTGGTTTGCCTATGGCCAGAGTCGGCCCTGAGTTGTTCTACATTTTATTGAAGTTACTTCTTTGTAACTTTATTCTCATGATTTTACAACTTTATTTTCATAATTCTTATTACGACTTTTTCTGGCTTTGAGAGAATGAATGAAAACATTGTCTCTCTCGTTTACTGGAACAATGAGATGCTAGAGCGAGTTTGTTTCCAGTGTTTAGATTGTAATGAGTTTGATGATATCATTGGTCACTGATTGAGTGACTGGTGTATGTGAATATAGACAAACTTAGTGTGCAACCTACTGTAGAGTGCTTGAATAAAGTTTGCTTGGGATCCAGCGTGATTGACAGGTACATTAGTCAATAAGGAAAACACATGGGATGGCTTCTTGCGGAGAATGATGGGTGACCAATGAGCTCCTTAGTTTCACAAGCGTCACTGAGAAAAACAAATCTGATGTAATATTCATCTATTATAGAGAGATCTCAATCAAACGGACTAATTTATTTTTTGTTATTTGTGTTCTAGCCTCAGTACCAGACTTTGACTGGGCCTTAATGAAGTTGATGAGTAACTTCCCTGACTTTGACAAAGACGATCTACAAGACTTCCTCAGTCAATGCAATGGTGACTACGATCAAGCCTACGACCTTCTCTCTCAGTGAAATGTATTTGAATGGCTTTAAGGGCGAATGCTACCTATTATGATGTCTTTCACAGCTCCATGTGTTTTTGATTGTTTCAATGATTATGTTTTGGGTACACTGACATTTCTCAGCACATCTTGACATGCAGATGCTCTTTTAGCCAAATGAAAGTTTATCCACATAATCTTAATTTAACCAATATGCTCCTCATTGGGGAAGGCCAATCAACTATTGTGCCATTTAACACTATCTGCAAATGTACAATCCATATTACAAGAAATATTTGTTATTAGGAGAAAAATCTTCATGTATGATAAAAAGCATTTCAAATGATGATGCCCTAATTGACTAGTACATTTTTATAATATCGTGCATCCCTCTACTCATTATCCATTTGTTTATATCCAAAGTCATGCCATGTATTAAGATATAATTTACGAGAAATGAATTTGTGGCTCTTTATGTAAAGTATCTGTAGCAATATTTTCAAGCTGAAATGTGTGACTTCAAGCACTGCAGACATGGACATGGAAAGGGTTTGTTCACCTAACAGAGGGAACAAAGCACATAGGGTGGTATTCCTTTTCTGGGGGAGCTGAAATCCCCTTATTGTGATATGCAGTCATGTCAGGGGCCCTGCTGATGTCATCTGGCAAAACCTCGATTTGCAGATTAAAGGAAACAGTGAGAGTACCACATCTGTGCACAAATGACTATGTAAGATAATATTTGGAAAAATGTCAAATTACCTTTTGTGTGTTGATAAATTAAGTCTGGGTGGGACAAACTGAATCACTTAGTTTGCATTCACACTTGTCCTTGTTTGGTCTGCTTTGATTCCAGTCCTGAAGTAAACTGGTTTTGACCTGTTTTAGTTCTGTTTTTTTTTTTGTTTTTAATCTTTTATTATTACAAGGTACATATTTTGACATCACAATAACATTCGCAAAACACTTAACACCACAACATTCGCAAAACACTCAGAAGACACATCGGGGGATGGGGAGTGCAGAGGACCAAAGGGCTCGTTCCAGGTGAAGAAAGGGGGTCTGGGGGGGAGCAAGGGCGATGTAGTGTCCAGGGAAGGTCTAGACAACAGGGTCCAGGGGGGACAGTGGAGGGGAACGGGTCAGAAGTCCAGCTGAGGGGAACCGGTTTGGGAGATGGAGAAAAGCGTATTGTCTGGGGTGAAGGTGTCGCAAAACTCAGTTTCTTGATCTAGTTCTAATTTTGTGTTGTGTTGTGTGAGTAATATTTCACATATGTCACAATGCTTTTAAAGGATCACTATGGAACTTTTCTGGTGGGGATCTGACACCGGGAATATATTATTGTGTTGTTTTGAGTGTTCCATTGACAACTAGCTGTCTTATTTACTTTGTATGTTTTCAGTAAAGGGTGTATTTTTTTTACAAAATACCTTTAAAAAAAACGTTTCGTGAAATGGGTCAACTTTACACAGATCTCACCTGTAACTTGGTGACATTACCTGCTGTCTGCAAGTTCAGTGCCTTACTCTGGAAAATTTCATGCAAAGCAATACAATCTTCATGGAGACAAGGGGGTGGTGGACCCTAATCTAGAGATGTTTCATAGTGCACTTTTAAGTCCTTTGGAGTTACATATTGTTCCTGCAGTGATGGGAAAAATACTTTCAAAATGTATTTAGTTACAGAATACTGAATTAAAAGTATTCAGGATCTGTATTCTCGGTACATGTATTCAGTTACCTCCCAAAACTGTGTATCTCTTACCTCATGTTGGCAAGGTCAGATTTGCTCAAGAGTTATTTTAATGGATACTTGTTGCCTGTACACTTGATTCAAACAAGGCTGACAGCATATTTTAAATTCCTATTGGATTGAATAATGTTACATTTAGTAGTTTGTCATCAAGTGTTTGGAATTGTGTTCATAGTTTATCTTCAGTAGCAGTTTTGGGTTTTTTTTTTTGTCATCAACCTCAAAATATGTAGTAAGGCATTAAATGTGTTTTTATTGCAACAAGAATCTTGAATATTTATTCTTATTCTAAGCAGGCTTGACTCAAAATTTCTGACCTGTAACTTGGCTTGAAAGGGTCATGTGGTTGTCTCCATGTAGATACAAGTTTAATATTATACTAAGTGATAACATCTCTTTGCAGGCAAGCAGGTGGCAGACCTTCCACCAGAAGTGCTCATTTAACTTATCCTAAATGAGCTAAGGTTCTAAACAAGGACTAAACCAAAACTAAACCATAAAGAATCAAAGCTAAACCAGGGCTAAAACAGAAGGGGGATATTAGTATGACCAGTATTATAAAACAGGGTTATCATGTTAAATGAGTAACAGCACTAAATAAATATTGACTAATTTTTGTATGAGCTGAGTCCTGTCAGTTCACAAAAAGAATCAGGAGAGAATAATCTCAAAATGAAACACTACCAGCAGATTCCACCTACTTTCCTGAATGTGCTGATAAAGGTCTTCTTTTCCACATCTTCTGCATGTCAGCAAATCCATCTTATAAGCATACTCCCTGTCTTATCCAATGTAAAGGGGATTTTAGGGTATTTTTGTATCTGGTCTAATCACAGAGGGGTGTGGGCACTGCTCAAATTATAATCATGATCAAAATGTTATGATTCTGGCCCAGATGGAAACAATATCTGGTGGTAGTGTGATTGTATGTGTGAGACATAGGGCTTATTGCCTAGCCATTTGTGTAGAGTTTGTGTTTTATGTTTTTATTCCCTGATTTAAGCTAAGTTTATCTCTGGTTTTTGAAAATTAAAAAAAATATCTAAAAGTCTAAATAATGTGTGTGATTCTTCTGCTGTTATAAATGCTGTGTGCTGCTTTATAGGAAGTGTATTACTAAATAGACTAAACTTATTAAGATATTTGCTATAGCATTGTTATTAATGATAAGTGCATGTTTTGGACATATCTCTAGTATTGGTTCAAAGCACACCAACTTAAGAAAAAGACAAATGGGTCATGAGGCTGGCAATCATTTTAGTGGTGACCTGAATCTGGAATTGTTCTTAGAAATGTTTGTGAACCACAGTCACAGGTGGTTTCCCACAATGCCTCAGGTCAAATGTAATGAGTCATTTTGGGATGCCCTACTTCAAAACTGCACGATTTAGGCTCAAGCTTTATAAATATAGAGTTTAGAGAGAGCTGTATCATAGGGAAGATGGTCAGTAGGAGAAGCATACTGTCAGGTTGGCTCCTGCAGAGGAACAAGGGGGCAGGTGCAGGAGAGCAGAGTTTAGTTCCCAGGGCTTCAAAGTGGGAAAGCGTTTGGCCACAATGCACCCAAAGAGCATAACACAAACACATGTTTGGCACACATGACACCCACACAGCTCCCAGTGGGCCCCGGGATACCAAGCCTTTCCTGTCTGCTCACCAGCATCTCAAAACTGTTGATTTTGAACCCAGATGAGTCACTCAGACCACTCTGGCCGCTACCTTACCCTCCGCACATCCGCTCTCCATTTGAACTCCACTTTGTATGTGATAAATGGACTCCCCTAAGATCAAATAGAATTAAAATGTATTTGAATAAACAATAAAAAGCTTGAACTTGCCAGGTCTCACAGCTGTAATAACTACGCTTCTCTGAGTTAAGGTCAACACAGTGCCTGTCTGCATTCTCAAAGCAAAAACACTAAATATTTTTCCCTAATGGTTGTCCATTTCTCTTCAATTGTCGCTGCCCAAAGGACCACCCGGCTCTCGAGGATGAGCTGTCCCCGTGGAGGATGGGCATTACCTCAGCCTGTGGCACAGCAACAAACACATGCGTGGATGCAGGGCCCTACAAACAGAGTGGAGTTGGGGGAATCCCAAAGGGCGGTTCACACAATCACAGAATGAGATCACTCAAACTGCTCAGATCCACATGCACAAATAACAGCAAAACTGAAAAATATGATAAACTATCTGAGCTTTCTGAAGAAACACCCTGACAATTACACATTCTGGAGGAAATTAGATACTCGTATAAAACGTTTTCTGATGCATTGGAAATCACCAGGACTTAAAATTACATTTTTTTTAACCTCTGTTCTAAACAAAATATAATAATCAATTCCAGTGCTGCAATTTATGGTAGAAAAATCTAGAACAGAGACTACAGTTTTACAAATCCTTTTTGGGTCTGGTGTTTGTCCCAGAGGAGCCCCCAACCCTGAAATGCCAGTTGCAAAAAAGACTTTTTTATTTACTTTTTTATTGACTTAATTTTATTTACATTATAACTGGAGGAGAGAAATACATTACGTACTACAATAATCCTGAAGGTAATAATAGAGCTTAATTTGAACGTGTTGCATTTATTCAGAAAACATGGCTGCCTGTCTGGGCCATCTCTCAGTCATTATCAATCCCTTACCAAGTGGTTGAAGTGCCCAAAGACATAAGACATGATGGCAGTATGCATTGGTTGGAGCATGGGACCAAATATTCAAACCTTCAGTCAAAAAACAGCTGCTATCCTTAGATAATTTCCCCATATTGCAGCTGCCAAGATTTCCATGTGTGCTCTCTCTATATCAGTAAGCACTGTGACCAATCCGCCATTTCATTTTTAGTGAAATTACAGTAATATACTAAGTAAGTTTTTCTGGTCTACTTTTGAGTATCCAATTGTAGTGAGACGCGCACCTTAACCAGCGGGCCAATCACGTAGCGCCCCAAGCCTTGATGAGGGAGACTGGTTTCACCTGTTGCACTCTCTCCTCACCTCTGGCATCCAACACGGTGTAGCAGCCACTGGGACAAGAAGGCTCCGTGTTTTATATTAACTTAAACCCGCTCAATTCCCGGTCTACGGTCGTGACTTGAAGCTGCGGCACGTTGCTCCGTCCTGCCTTATTGGTGAGTGGAGACGTATTCGTTCATAAAACTGGTTACGCTGGGTCTAAACCGCTACTTCTGTAGGCCGTGTCTGTGTGCGGGCTGTCCCTGGCGGGTGCGTGTACAAGCTGTATTGGGTGAGTAATAAACCGGGATTTCATTCCTAGAATGTACTCGTTCTGAGTTCCCTTATCATGCGTTGCTCCGGCAGGCTTAGGCAGAGCAGGTGTGTCCTGCGTTCCACCCCCCTCTCGTTCCGAGCGGAGCGTCTCCTCGGTGAGTGCACGGGGCCGTGCCCATTTATTAAATCTCCCTGTTGGGTCTTAAATTTACCTTTTTTCAGGCTTTTGAGTTCCCCGCGGGCCTCCCCTGTGGGATTGGGTCATCCCCTCTGGAGCTAGCTTTCCCCCGGCGGAGTTTGTCGCTCCTCTGGGCCTGGACGCCTCCTACCTTCGTGGTGTCGGCCCCTAATGGACAGTACCATTGCCGTATTCACCGGTCGAGTTATAACTTTTTTTTTGGTTAATATTTTATTGTGTGTGTGTGTGAGTGAAAGGAATTGTAAACATTGTTTAAAACATTTTAATATGGAATAATAAATTTTTGTATCATTTTGTAAACTGGTGTCTTGCCTACTGCTTATGAATTACCCCCCCACTCGGTCACTACACAATGAAAACCCTTGAGTGTGCACTGAACATTATTGTATCCTGTCTGAACCTAACCACCTCCAGGGGACAAATTCTACCAACTTTATCATGTTTGGGCACTTTGCTGTTTTCATAACACCCTCCTGTGATCCTGTTAGACTTTACATTTGGGGCGTTGTGTTGTGATGTCTGTAAGCATCGTAAAATTATTCCTGAAAAGTGTTAAATGCAGACACAAATGGACACTCATACATGGTACATGCTTGAACACTGTGTATGTAACAATGTCGAACCACAAATGAGTCACTTGGTTTCCTGGGGAAAAATTGGCTTTCCTCAAGTGTTTGGTGGACAGTGCTGACAGTTCTTGATATTCCCACACTGTTCACTGCACTCAACAGCTGGCATGTGCTCTCACAGTTACAGTTGTAATATATAGGTGGATAGAGCAATCTAATCAGTGGTCTGGGAGATGGGACTCAGGCAAAATGGGCAGAAATGTGCATTGTTATTTTGGAGCCTGTCTTCACTTCTTTCCGGAATGGGCCAAAGTCTGTAGTTAGAAGTACAAAGGCCCCGTCTGTTCTTTCAAACGTACTGGGGTCAGAACACACATATTACTCTAATAATAAAGATTTATTGTCTAATTTATCACTCAGAGACATCCTTAACAAACGCATTGCTGTCTTGTAATATAATCACGTTTGTTCCTCACAGACCTTTCGATGTGGCTTCTGAACTCCATCAGTGACACCAATTTATTGAGCTGTAAATCCATAGGAAATGTCAAAAGTGGCCAATCCGAAATAAAATTATACTTTGTCTTTTAATATTAAAGTAATTGCTTGTCGTTTAAAATGACCAAAGTAACCACAAGTGCAGGCCCACGATCAAGCCACAAAGATTTGTAGCTCATAAAGTTATGGAATTGGATCTTGGAAAATACCCATTTACACATAAGTGCAGACGCTTCTAATTGTGAATGAAATTATACCCTATTATGTAGAGTAAGTAAGGCAAGGCAAAGCAAGTTTACTTGTATAGCAGAATTCGTACACAAAGTGCTTTACGGAATAAGAGACATTAAAATTGCAATATAATCAAATGAACACACAAATAATCACCAAAATTAACATGAAAAAATAAAAGAGATGAGTGCAGAAGAAAATTTAAAAAAAAAAATCTTTCTTATGCACAGCTAAAGAGAAGAGTTTTGACCCTTCATTTAAACTTCTTCAGGAAGACTGTTCCAGATTTTAGCTGAATAAAACTGATAGCAATTAATACTAGTATGACTACCATTGCATTTGTCCACTAGAAATGTCACTACTGCTACTTTTGCTTTTAGATACTACCACTGTATTATTGCCATCAGTGCAAAAATACACCATACAAAACCAATTTAAAAAAAAAATCATATTGTCACCATCCAGTTATATGAAAGATCCTCACAAAACACTGTAACAACATAGACAACTCAATTCAGTAAACTTGTGACCAGTGTTGTATAAAGTACTGGAAAATCAAACTCAAGTAAAAGTATAGGTTCCCCTCCCAAAAATGACTTTGGTAAAAGTTGAAGTCACTGACTGAAATGTTACTTGAGTAAAAGTCTTAAAGTATCTGGAACTTCTTGTACTTAAGTATGACAAGTAATGCCAAAATAAATGTACTCAAGTAATGTAATTAAAAGTACAAGTAAAAGTATAAAGCAAAGGCAGTCTGAATTTAATATTTGTTTTTTTTTAAATAACAGTGCCGAAAATAAGGCATACATAACACCATTGAGGAAGAGGGTTTTTTGCAATTGGAAACCCTTAATTCTACTGTAAAACACCATGTTGGGCTCACCCATGGTAGTTTTGTGTCATATGGAGCACTGTCGAAGATATTGGGTTTGGTGATATCCATGAAACGCCGTCCTATGAGCAAGTAAATGCAGGCACAAAATACGTTATTTGTAATTCCATCAGGGATGTTGTTTGATTAAACTAGCTGCATGAAACCAACAGGTGTAGGCTGATTGTCATGCGCAAGTAGTGAACAAGCCCAGGCACGACCTGACTTCCTTCAGTCAGTAGAGGTTTTTTTGTAACGAGTAACTAAACGGCACATTGAAAATGTAGTGGAGTAAAAGTATGCAATTAAATTCAGAAATGTAGTGAAGTAAAAGTAAAAGTTATCATTTTTTTTAAAACTCAAGTAAAGTACAAAGTCTCCCAAAATGTACTTAAGTATAGTAGTGAAGTATTATTACTTCGTTACTATACAACACTGCTTGTGACTCACTGTTTCTGTGTGGATCTATGCAGGGGAGGTTGCAGCTGCTGACTAGAAAACACAGAACACGCTGAGGTGAAAGGTCGCTGAGTTCAGGAAGCCAACCCTACTTAAATAACTAGAAAACATGCTGCAACAATTCATATCACTATGCCAGGCACGTGTTCCGAGCGCATGCCAAAAAAACTCTTAGACACAAAGTGAATGTCATCATCATTTTGTATTTTAAGTTTCCTTCCACCCACAAGATGGTTATCCTGGTGCCCCTTGTCTAGTGTATTGCTTATACATAGAACCAAACAAACTCACATGCAGTGGGACAAAAATGACTGAAACCACCAATCATTTCAGTGCCATAGCCCATTCCCAAATTTGAACCAATAGGAAAAAAAATGTATTGTTTGCAGGTTAAATCTCTGTCCTTACAAGACCTGCTACCTCTCTGCATTGGTGTATGGGTGCTAATCTGTTTGCTGTGGCTTCTATACGCTGGTAACCATTGGATACATTCGAGATTTCATAAGACCTACAGTGCACAGAGACCAGAGCCTGCCGTTATGTGGTCCAGCAGCAGTTGACTTGGAGCGTAATTAGAGACTCGGAGTAACTGTGCTGTGACGGTGAGAGAATGATGATGCATAATACTATGTTAGGACAGTACTGGAGGTCTATGGCATGAATGGATATGGCATTTCACCTAAACTGTAATACATAATCTATGCCTAAAAAGCAAATTCTATTGATACTTTGCAGGTGATGTCATCAACATTCCCTGAGGGTGTGATGCTAACTCGAACTAATTGTTCTGTCTGAAGTTCTGTTACTCAAGTTAGACCTTAATCTGAGCTTTAATTTAATGTATTCTAACCAGAAAGATCTGAGTTAGTCACTCTCCCTTTCAGTTAGTCACTCTCACTTTTCTATTGAAAATGAAACACCTAAACAGGACCATATATCCTCCTATTTATCACAGTCTCTTGAAAATGTCAATTATGTTCAATTCCATATTTTGTTTTTTCTTGAGTTTTCAGAGATCTTAAAACTTTCGTGGCTGTGTTTGCTAATGTGTGCATTGTGTCACCATGGTAACTTCTAAACATTTCACCGTGCACATACATGTAGAACACCTCCAGTTTACAAGAGGGAGTTTTATGGCAGTAGACACTGTGAGCAAATAGATAGACAAGGAAATGGGAAATGGGGATTGACACACACGTTGAATGTTACGCAAAATTGACTCTTATGATCTTTAAGCCATGTTATAATGTTGTTACCTCATCAAAAACAAACCTGGAGTTTTGTTTGATTCAAACATGTTTGAGTAACAATTTATTATTAGTTTGACTACTTCTCAAAAGCTGAAAATTCTCCATTCCATCTTATATCATGAAGCAGCAGTTTTCAAGTTCTTTTTGCCTTTTGTTCAGCGGACATTGACAGTTCCAGGACTGCAATCATAATCATCTAAATAATTCTAGTGAAAGTGTATGAAGTTTAAAGGAAAATTAACGTTTTTTTGTTTTTTTTAACAATCTGAGCCTTCTTTCGGCAATAAAACAAGTAGTTTTACTCACCCATAGCACTTTGGTGTCACTTGGAGCAGTTTCTTAGAAGTTATGTTGTAGCCGTTCTGTTCTACTAATGATCCCGTATCCGTTAATGTGAGTGCTCGGGGCATTACTTTGCGGTCTCCAAATAACACAAACTTTAGCACTTTTCAAATCACAGAAGATCGCTGTGTCAGCGTAGACTTTTAGTGGATTCCAAAACGGCCTGAAACCCGATATCGCAACAGAAAAGTAAAGTTCAGAGCGGTGTTAGCTTCTTTCGGACTAGCGGTGTTTACAAAACAGCTGAGTTCACGCATGCGCGCTGTCCTCTCTGATGACGTCATCAAATGAAATTATAGCTGCATATCGGGTTTCAGGCCGTTTTGGAATCCACTAAAAGTCTACGCTGACACAGCGATCTTCTGTGATTTGAAAAGTGCTAAAGTTTGTGTTATTTGGAGACCGCAAAGTAATGCCCTGAGCACCATGTTAACGGATATGGGATCATTAGTAGAACAGAATGGCTACAACATAACTTCTAAGAAACTGCTCCAAGTGACACCAAAGTGCTATGGGTGAGTAAAACTACTTGTTTTATTGCCGAAAGAAGGCTCAGATTGTTTAAAAAAACACGTTAATTTTCCTTTAAAAACGCAGTATTACCACATGACATCACAACGTGGGACAGTGTTTTCAGCTTGAGAGAAGAACTAAGCCTAAATATTCAGGGTTTGTGTGTTAAACATTTGTGAAACTCCAAGTATGTTTTTGATGAGGGAACAACATCATAAAAGATCAGAAAATAGCATAATATTGACCCTTTAATTATTGTTAATTCTTTTTCATGAAAGCCTGGCTAAAAAGAGGCATTTTTTCCAAAGTTGTAATACAACAATTCACCTCACATATACCCCTTCACTTGTCACTTAAAGAAAAAACAAATGCAGAGACATTCTTCGTTGTCTCTGCGGTTTAAGCAGAATACAAAAATATTCAAGACTGGCCAAATGCTCTTGGAGGAAAAACATTTCCAACAATTGCTAAATCAAAAATGATTTGTGACTTTGGACAGTCTGCATTCAGTAGTAATGGAAAAGAATAACACAAACAGCTTACAGTACACTGAACCCAAGAACACAGGTCAACTCCTCCAAAACATTCCCTGAAACAAACTCAGTGACTTAATATAGCCATTCCCCAAAGACCCTGGGCTGACCCGCTGTCCACCATGTCCTGACCAAATCCGTGGTCGCCTCTGTCTCACTAGGATCCTCTTTGGTCACTCTAAATTCTCCTCTGTGTTTTGGCTGCATGGACCCACCTCATCAAGTCCAAAGGATTGCAGAATACATTTGAATGCACTTCACATATCGCCTTCTCAGCACAGTGTAGCGGCCCGTGTTTGCACAATGACCAATTCAACGCAATTATGGTCTTCCTACCAAAAACAGGTCTCCAGGGCTCTTGTCAGTCCAAGATACGGTGCAGAAAAGGCTCTCTTTCTCGGCAATAAATCAGCATGTCATACAGTAATGGCATGTGTATTTTCTTGTGGGCACATTGTCAATTCTAGACATTGAGCAAATATTTTATCAAACTGGTGATGGCTTTTTGCATTGATTTCACTCTTCTTCAGCTTTTTCATGTGTGTGTGTGTGTAATTTGTCTGATGTAATATATGTATTTTGCTACATAATTCCATATATCTTACTTCATATATTTGATGTCTTCTGTATGTATATAAATGTAGAAAGTAGTACATGTAGAAAAACAAACTTTTGACTGGTAGTGTAATGGTGCTAGGGAAAGGAACTCTGTTTGAATACATTTTTTCCATTTTCCATATCTTTTATAAACAGTTTATTACTTTGAAAGCAGCAGCCTCGAGACTCTGGGGTCTCTCTAAGTTTTGTTTATCTGGGAGATTTGAATGTTATGATGAGTAATTATAATGTTCTTTTCAAATTATAGTATATTGTTTACGCAATAGCTCCCTTTGCCCCATTGACACAGTATATGGGAGAATGCACTGCTGTAGGCTGTATATGAAAGGTACTGCAATTTAGGACCTTTCTTTCACATAATACAAATATATCAAGTTGTTATGTTATTTTAGAGTAATATTACATGCAGAAATGTATACAGGTAAAAAAAAGAAAAAGAAAATAAAAAAAACGAATAAAAAAAATACTAGCCTATGTTTTATGGTAAATGGTCACATTTTTATATGGCACTTTTCCAGCTTCAAGGCACCCAAAGTGCTTTACAACAAGGAACCACTCACCTATTCACACACCAGTGTATGCAGATACTGGGGGCGAGGTGGGTTAAGTGTCTTGTCCAACGGCACCATTCAACTGTGGAAGCTGGAATCGTACTGCCAGTGGATCTGACCGCTCAATCAACGATGTTTTTTATGTCAAGAGCGGGATTCGATCAATGGACAAACGCTCTACTAACTGAGCTACTGCCGCCCAAGTCTGTTTTTACAGACTTAGAGCTGTGTTGGTGTTCAGTTTACAGTTTACCCATGGAGTTGGGTAAACTGCCATTGTGTTCATGGACACTGAACCCCCTTCTCCTTGTATCCAGTTAGATAATAACTCATATTAACTAATATTTCCATAACAGTCATCCTGGTTTGGTCCTGTTCTGTAGAGCTAAGCTGATCCCATGTTACCTTCGAGGGACCCCAGGTTGAGGTGGCTTGGGCATCTGTTCCGGATGCCTCCTGGACACCTCCCTGGAGAGGTGCTTCTGACACATCTCAGGAGACGGTGGAAGGACTATGTCTCTAGGATCACCTGGGAACGCCTCTAGATCCTTCCAGAACCGGCCCCGGATAAAGCAGAAGAAAATGGATGGATGGAGCTGTTGTTTTTCCCTTATCAATGGAGAGTGTGCAAGAGGCTATCTAAGGAGCTAGCTATGGACATTTGAGATGCTACATGATTTTTACACCATATGTGGCTTTAAATGTGGCAGAAGACCTTGGAGGAAATACTACAAGACTTTCCAGATCAATAAAGTATCTCCCTCTCTCTCTTTGAACAAAATAATCATACAAATATATAAATGTTTACACTGTCATAAAGTGTGTTTCCTGCATATAAATTATCCCTGCACTTTGGACAGAATTTTGTGTATCGATGATATGAAACTCAGCTCTACTTCTTGTATTTTTCAACATTTTTTCCAGCTTTTTTTTCCCACAAACATTGCATAGTAACAGACAAGACAAGTGAGAAACATAGTGGTTTATGTCCCTGGTCTGATGAATTTTTACCACTGGTATCAAACCTATAAAACATGTAAACCTTCAGACTGTGCACTTTAATCAATAATCATGTGGGAATTCAGGACAGCACCCTTGGGAGACATATCCTCATATGACATGTGACTGACCTATTATGACTTCATGAAACTCTGAGAAAGGATTATCTGTGTATTGCCATATACGTTTTATTTCTGTGGTGATCTGATTTAATGTCTAGTGGTTTATGAATCAGAGCATAAGGCCACACCTTGGAAAAGTAGAGCTAACAATATGGAGCCGATTAAATCTTTTATTTCAATGTATATTTGCTAGTAAACCACAAAATAATCCACAAAAACAAGACACAAAAAGAGATGAGTGTATGAATGAATGCATAAAAATATCTGTACCACAGCTATTCACAGATAAATCCTTATACACACATCAACAACCCATCCAAGTTTCCTGGCCTGTTTTGCTTCAGTGGAGAATTACCAGAAATCCAGGAGTCGTCTGGAGCTGCAGACAGAAGACCTGCCTCACTGCACCACGCTCATCCTCCCACTGTCTAGAGCTCAACCATCTGCCATGACCAGAGATGGGTGGACAGGCAGACAGCAGCACTATGTAACCTGGCTCTGATTCCCTCTGATTAATGAAAGAATAGTTGCATCTTTAGTTGAATGTTAAAGGGCCCAAATTACACTATTTTCTGATCTGTTCATCAGAAAAACATATTGTGATACAACATAAGTGTGTGGTGAGGGTGTGACACTATATTACACAAAATTTACTCTTGTGAGCTTGTGACATGTTATAATGTATAATGTAAACATACCTGCAGGTGGATTTTGTTTCATTCACATCATGGACCATGGTGGAGACATGTATTTCCGAACATACATAACATACATAAATACTAGGGGCTCCAGGGTTGTTGGTCTTTACAGTCATACCCTTCATTGTACTTTAATGAGTTCAGTAATAAAAACTGTTACTACACCATAGCCATATACTGTGTTACTATGCTGTAACAGATGCTATTGCCACTCGCAATAGCTAAATTAGCGGCCTTTGCGATTTTGCATGGAGTGATGACAGAGACTTGAACCAGTGTTGTCAGTGGTTTTGTTGAGACATTTATTTGGACTTGCTGTGGAGATTTGTAGGTTTAGGGGTCATTATCCAGTTGCTTGTGTGCAGTACAGATGCATTCCTGTGACGACCACAAAAAGTGGACCCAAGATTAGGTTTCTCGGTTTGTCTAGTTTGATAAAGTTGGAAACATTAGATCTATAATCAGAGTTTGATGTTGTAACACTGCAGGAAATATTAAATTGTCAACTGAATAGCCCTTTTTTGTTCTCAGCCTTCTTCCATTTCATATTCTCTTAATGTGGCTGCAACTTTGTGATGCAACTTCGCTTTGCTTTTTAAAAATTCCTATGTAAAAAAATGTCCATTGGCTAATATTTTGAGGCTTTACATTAATACTTCCATACCACAATTTGCAGCAATTGCAAACTGTTTACTTAATAAATATATGATTTATCTGCAAAGAAACCTTTATTTTAAAGTTAAAGTTGTATTGTGTATGTTTATGAATGATTTTTGTGTGTGCCTTTTAAAATGAACCAATAACACAAGCCAATAAAATCTGCTAGTTTTGATAAGTTTTTTATAGACACAAAAATGTGGGGCATGTGTGAAAAATATAGTGTTGAAGAAACAGACAATGCACATGTTTTCATTCCATCTCAGAACAGTTTTGTCTCAAACAGGAAGAGACAGGACACGACATGGTTATCTGTAGGGGTTTTTAGAGTTCCATGACCTTATTTAAACAAGAACAGTGCGAGTTTCACTTTCAGACAGATTTTATCAGTAAACAGAGGCTGGATGAGATTTTGGTTGTCTTTACCAATTACAGCAGAAGGCATTATTGGAAGTCTGTTACGTGCACATGCTGCATTCTCACTGGACATTTGTTTGATTGAACACAGCCTTTTCACTTGACTCTGTGGTTTGAATAATAAAACTAATGTGCACTGCCTTGTGGGAAATGTCAAACCCCCAACCAACATTCAATAAACAAGCAGACAAGCTCAACCTGGGTCTGGTCAGTGTCAACAGGCCATACAAGAACCCTTAGCAATGATACTTACACCATGTGATCTGAACTTGCTATGCCCTTTCTTAAGTATTAATTCAGCATGTTGTTAAAAGTAATAGGAAAAAAAATAAATCTGCCTTTTTGCCGCCTGTGGTTTCAGCGAAGTAGGAGTGTTAATGTGTCTGAGACTGAGGATTCCCTTATTTCCCGGTTCTAAGTTTTGGGTGTGGTCTGTATCTATTGAATATACTTGTGCGTGTATTGGCCAGAGGGAGTACAGTGACTGTGAAACCAAAGAAAGCCCTGCCCACTCCCACACTGGAAAGAATGAAGTGTTATGCTGTAAATGACACTATTGACCAAACAGATGCTACCCCCGAGGTGAGACGCTGCCATTGTGTGTGTGTGTGTCTGCTGGAAGTGGAAGAAAGACATAGAATGCCCGGGTGAATCATCTGGCATTTACAAGTCTCAGCAAATTTTAAATATATGTAGTGAGACGCGCACCTTAACCAGCGGGCCAATCACGTAGCGCCCCAAGCCTTGATGAGGGAGACTGGTTTCACCTGTTGCACTCTCTCCTCACCTCTGGCATCCAACACGGTGTAGCAGCCACTGGGACAAGAAGGCTCCGTGTTTTATATTAACTTAAACCCGCTCAATTCCCGGTCTACGGTCGTGACTTGAAGCTGCGGCACGTTGCTCCGTCCTGCCTTATTGGCCGTGTCTGTGTGCGGGCTGTCCCTGGCGGGTGCGTGTACAAGCTGTATTGGGCTTAGGCAGAGCAGGTGTGTCCTGCGTTCCACCCCCCTCTCGTTCCGAGCGGAGCGTCTCCTCGGCTTTTGAGTTCCCCGCGGGCCTCCCCTGTGGGATTGGGTCATCCCCTCTGGAGCTAGCTTTCCCCCGGCGGAGTTTGTCGCTCCTCTGGGCCTGGACGCCTCCTACCTTCGTGGTGTCGGCCCCTAATGGACAGTACCATTGCCGTATTCACCGGTCGAGTTATAACTTTTTTTTGGTTAATATTTTATTGTGTGTGTGTGTGTGAGTGAAAGGAATTGTAAACATTGTTTAAAACATTTTAATATGGAATAATAAATTTTTGTATCATTTTGTAAACTGGTGTCTTGCCTACTGCTTATGAATTACCCCCCCACTCGGTCACTACATACTTGGCGTTGCTGGCAGGACCGGGCTTGAATTTTATGGAGGCAAGACACCATTTTAATATACTTTTTTTGTGTGTAAAATCTTGTTTTTAGCATTGACAGTGTTTTTCCTTTTTCTGTAGCAGTGTTATACATGTGAGGCAGGAGACCAGTAGTAGCAGCACACTGTTTCATGTCATTTTGATTGTGTTTTTGCATGTTATGTTTTGGTTTGCTGTGTCTATTTAGTATTTAGCTGTGTTCTTTATTGCATGTTTTGTTTTTAGACATGTACATAATGCTACTCTGTTTCTTCTAGCTCTGCCAATATTGAAAGCACCTTGCTCCAGATAAAAGTGACACTGCATTTTTAGTAAGTTGTAGCGCGTTTTTGTAAAGTGAATATGGAGGGTCAGCTATTGGAGTTACAGGAAATGGTCATCCAGCTGAGGGCTGAGAATGAACGGCTGCGCCAAGAGCGCCTATCTGCTTCTGATGCGAGTGCAGGGACGTCCTCTGCACCCACTGCACATGGTGTTCCCTCACAGGTTACCGGGGGTGTTGACCGACTGGTTTTCATCCCACGGGATCGTAAATGCCCCATGTTTAGGGGTAAGAAAGGCATTAGTTTGGGCGAGTGGTTAGAGGAAGCAGAAGCATGCATGCGGGCCAGACATTTATCTTTAACTGACCAAGCATTTTTTCTTTTTGACCATTTGGAAGGGGAGGCTCGCGAGGAAATTAAATTTAGATCTGTAGAAGAGCGACATGACCCAACTAGGATCATTGCGATCTTACAGGAGCTTTATGGATGTGCAGAGTCCTATGTTGCCCTGCAGGAGGCGTTTTTTCTCGGCGACAGCAGGAGGGGGAGACTTTGCTTGAATACTCCCTTGCTTTGAAGTCTTTGATGGAAAGGGTGAAACGGCGCGCTCCAGATAATGTTCCAAATTCTGAAATATTGTTGCGTGATCAATTTGTGGAGCAGGTTTTAGACTGCGCGCTTCGTCGAGAATTAAAACAGTTTGTCCGTCGCACGCCTACAGCTACGTTGTTGGATGTCAGAGGTGAAGCAATGAGATGGGAGCGTGAGGGGTTGCCATCGGGTGTGCGTGGCCGGAGTAATTCTGTCCCTTCAGCCTTGGGTTTTCAATGCATGGTGCAGGGTGGCCGCCAGCGGTTGGATCCGCCGGCCTCTGAGGTTAGTGAGATGAAGGAGCTGCTACGACGTCAGCAGGAACAATTGGACAAACTGACGCAGAGCATCACAAGGCTACAGACTACTCACTCGCGCCACCGTCCCCAGAATTTACGCAGCCGCTCCCCTCGTCCAGGTCCAATAATTTGTAACCGTTGCCAACAGCCTGGACACATCGCTCGGCATTGTGATGGACCACGTGTTTCACATCCTCCGTTAGTGCATAATGATGTTCATCCACCACAGTCGTCGGAAAACTAATGCCCACCATGCTGCCGAGCCACAGCTCAGGTGGGGCATCCACTGGCTCCGAAGACGCAAGGATTATGTTGGAAGACGTTCCGAAGTTGATTTCCATGTGTCCCCACCTTGACGTAGGTATGGGTGGCGCCCCTGTACCTTGTCTTGTAGACACTGGATCTATGGTTTCTACAATTACAGAAAGTTTCTTTCGCACACATTTTGAACCCTGGGGTGATGAACGCCTTAAAGCCTGTCATTGGTTAGAGCTTAAAGCTGCCAATGGGTTAACTATCCCTTATATTGGGTATCTTGAACTTGACGTTGTTCTTTGTGGGAAGTTGATGCCTCAATGCGGTGTTTTGGTGGTGAAGGATCCACCGGGGCGGATTGCATCTCAAGTCCCCGGTGTCCTAGGAATGAACATCATTAGTAAATGTTACCGGGAGCTGTTTGGTCAGTATGGACCTACCTTGTTTGGAGAAACGTTGGTGTCGTTTCCAGCGCCCTTAGCTGACGCTTTGCAGAAATGTCATGTAGCTAGCATCAGGCCAGTTTTAAACAACTTGGGGAAAGCAAGGGTTCGAGGAAAGAAGGCTTGTCGTATACCTGGAGGAGCAATGAAGATTGTAACGGCGACATGCTCAGAATATTTTTCTGAGGGGACCGTGCTATTTGAGCCACCGGAATCTGGCTTACCGGCGGGTCTTCTGGCGTCTCCCGCCTTGGTCCGCGTTATTCGGGGAACTGTTTATATCCCCGTGGTGAACGTTGGGGTTACTGAGGTGCTTCTCTATTCTCGTACTGTTATTGGCACTCTGGATGATGTCAGAGTTGTCAGCCTGCCCACCGGTGTTGAAGTTTCATCTATTTCTGCCCAAGTGGCGGGACACACTGGTTCCTCAGTCCTCGGTCAGATTGAGTCGATTGACTTTTCACATTTGTCTTCTGATGACCGCAATGCGGCTTTTTCTCTGCTTCAGAAGCATGCGTCTGTCTTCTCCGCTAATGAACAAGACCTCGGCTGTACGAATCTCATCTCTCATGACATCCCGTTGCTCGATGACATTCCCATTCGGCAAAGGCATCGCCGTATTCCACCTTCTGAATATGAGGTTGTGAAAGAGCACATCAACCAGCTGTTGGAAACCAAGGTCATAAGGGAGAGTTCGAGCCCCTATGCTTCACCAATAGTGCTTGTCCGCAAAAAGGACGGGAGCTTACGGCTTTGTGTAGATTACAGACAACTAAATTCCAAGACGAGGAAGGACGCATTTCCACTCCCACGGATAGAAGAAACATTGGATTCTTTGTCGGGTGCTTGTTGGTTCTCCACAATGGACCTTGCAAGTGGGTACAATCAAGTGCCAGTCACTGAAGGAGATAAGCCTAAAACTGCCTTTTGTACCCCCTTCGGTTTGTTCGAATGGAACCGAATGCCGTTTGGTCTTTGTAACGCTCCCAGCACTTTTCAGAGGCTGATGCAGCGGATTTTTGGAAGTCAGCAGGGCCAATCGTTACTTTTATATCTGGACGATATCGTGGTCTTCTCTTCTGACACCCGCCAGCACCTGGAAAGGTTGGATGGAGTGTTAAGCAGGCTGCATTTGGAAGGTCTTAAAGTCAAGCTTTCAAAGTGCAATTTCTTCAAGCAGGAAGTCAATTACTTGGGTCATGTAATCTCTGATCGTGGTGTGTCTTGTGACCCTGAAAAGGTCAGAGCAGTGGCTGAATGGCCGGTTCCCACCACGGTTTCCGAACTTCGATCCTTCATCGGATTTGCAAGTTACTATCGACGTTTCGTGGAAGGGTTTGCGAGGCTAGCTGCGCCCTTACATCGGAAGGTGGCTGAACTATCAGGCAAGTCCAAGAGAACTAAAAATCGTGATATTGAGGACTGGGACCAGGAATGCCAGGAACACTTCGAGATCTTGAAGATGAAGCTTATAAGGGCACCTGTACTGGCATATGCAGACTTCACTTTGCCATTCATCCTTGAGGTGGATGCAAGCTTTTGTGGCCTGGGAGCAGTGCTCTCTCAGGAGCAAGAGGGAAAAGTGCGTCCCATTGCCTATGCAAGTAGAGGGTTGCGAAGAACTGAACGAAACATGTCAAATTATAGTTCGATGAAGCTTGAACTTCTTGCTTTGAAGTGGGCAATCAGTGAAAAATTTCGAGAGTATCTTCTTGGCCACAAGTGTGTGGTATATACAGACAACAACCCGTTGCGCCACTTGTTGACTGCCAAATTGGGAGCTGTCGAACAGCGCTGGGCTGCGCAACTCGCATCTTTTGACTTCGAACTGCGCTATCGGTCTGGGAAAAGTAATGTTAATGCAGACGCCCTGTCACGCCAGAAAGACCTTAACCCAGAGGACATGGCTGCTTTGGGCCCCGGGTCAATGGTGCCAGTTTCTTTACAGCAGGCGGCACCTTTGCAGATGGTCGAGGTGACTCAGACTGTGGTGTTTGCTTTGCCTAGTCATTCCCCAAGCGACGTTAAGGCCCTTCAGGACGCAGATCCTGTTATTCAGGAGGTAGCAACTTTTTGGAGACAACGCCGACTGCCAACTGCAGAGGAGAAGAAGAACTGCTCGGCTGCTGCTTTGGTTTTATTCCGGCAGTGGGACCGCTTAGTTGAAAGAAATGAATTGTTGTATCGTAAGATCTACCGCCCTGAGGGTGGCGAGGCCGTGTTTCAGTTGCTCCTACCCTCGGCTATGATTGAGGAGGTGTTAACTCACTTGCATCAAGATCATGGACATCAAGGGGTCGCGAGAACACTTGCACTCCTGCGCTCACGATGTTATTGGCCAGGGATGTCAAAGGTTGTCAGTGATTGGTGTAGGCAGTGCGAACGTTGCCAGATCGCGAAGGATGCTCGTCCAGCTGCTCGCGCTTCCATGGGCCATTTGTTGGCCTCCCGACCTAATGAGATGCTTGCACTTGATTTCACTTTGTTGGAGCCCTCGCAACAAGGGTTTGAGGACGTGCTTGTCATTACTGATGTTTTCAGTAAGTATACACTGGCCTTGCCGACAAGGGACCAGCGCGCTTCGACAGTGGCAGAGATTCTGGTCTCTGACTGGTTTTCTAAGTTTGGTGTCCCCTCCCGAATTCATTCAGATCAGGGACGCTGTTTTGAGAGCCTGTTGTTGCGACAATTGTGTCATCTTTATGGGATCTCCAAATCTAGAACAACGCCGTACCATCCATCCGGCAATGGGCAGTGCGAGCGATTTAATCGCACCCTGCATGACTTACTTCGCACGTTGCCTGTGTCTAGGAAACGTGACTGGAGTTCCTGTTTGCCACAAATCTTGTATGCCTACAACACCACCCCCCACCAGTCTACTGGCGAATCTCCCTTCTATTTGATGTTTGGTCGAGAACCAAAGCTGCCAGTTGACTTTTTGTTGGGCCAGGCTGAGGACCCTCTTGATGGCGACCCCCATGAATGGATTATGGAGCACCAAACCCGCCTAAAATTGGCGTTTGAGGGCGAAGGAACGGTTGAGACATGCTGCTGAACGCCGGAAGGTTCTGCATGACCAACAGGTGCATGATAAGCCCCTGGAGGAAGGAGAAACTGTTTTGGTGCGCAACACTGGTTTGCGAGGTCGCTGCAAAACCCATGACCGGTGGTCATCAGTCTTGCACATTGTTTTGCAAGCGCCAAGGGACGGCGGGGCTGTATACACCATCGCTCCACTGAATGACCAGGCGAAGGTGAAGCGGGTCCATCGCTCTTTAGTAAAGGCGTGGATTGGTGTGACCCCTTTGGAGGCTAACCCGAGTGGTGTTCCCCCTGTAGTTGGGAACAATCGTTCGCTTAGCGGATCATCTGGTGAGGACTTGTGGTACATTGAACCTGGACAACCAGTTGCATTAGAGCCAGAGCTTGGCATGTTCAGTGGGTCCAGTAGGTTGAATCCTACCCAGTTACAGCCTCAGTTGGAAAGGTCTGACGCTGCTGCCACTGGCCTTCTGACAGCTTCAGAGCCACCTTCATCTCCTGCGCTAGCCGATGGCCCACGGAGGTCGGCGCGTTCCACCGCTGGTTGCCACCCTAATCCTCACAATTTGCCTCGTTCTGTATTGGACAACCAAATTTGGGAGTCGGCCATTTGGTCTAAGACAGTCGATCGTCGGGTCGACCATCCAACTGGGGGGGCAGAATGTAGTGAGACGCGCACCTTAACCAGCGGGCCAATCACGTAGCGCCCCAAGCCTTGATGAGGGAGACTGGTTTCACCTGTTGCACTCTCTCCTCACCTCTGGCATCCAACACGGTGTAGCAGCCACTGGGACAAGAAGGCTCCGTGTTTTATATTAACTTAAACCCGCTCAATTCCCGGTCTACGGTCGTGACTTGAAGCTGCGGCACGTTGCTCCGTCCTGCCTTATTGGCCGTGTCTGTGTGCGGGCTGTCCCTGGCGGGTGCGTGTACAAGCTGTATTGGGCTTAGGCAGAGCAGGTGTGTCCTGCGTTCCACCCCCCTCTCGTTCCGAGCGGAGCGTCTCCTCGGCTTTTGAGTTCCCCGCGGGCCTCCCCTGTGGGATTGGGTCATCCCCTCTGGAGCTAGCTTTCCCCCGGCGGAGTTTGTCGCTCCTCTGGGCCTGGACGCCTCCTACCTTCGTGGTGTCGGCCCCTAATGGACAGTACCATTGCCGTATTCACCGGTCGAGTTATAACTTTTTTTTGGTTAATATTTTATTGTGTGTGTGTGTGTGAGTGAAAGGAATTGTAAACATTGTTTAAAACATTTTAATATGGAATAATAAATTTTTGTATCATTTTGTAAACTGGTGTCTTGCCTACTGCTTATGAATTACCCCCCCACTCGGTCACTACATATATTTTGAGTTAATGCTGCAAATTTCTATGCCAGTGAACCCACCTTTCTCAGATCTCATACGGTGACAGAGTGGTTATCCTTTCTACCACTAGGAGGGAGGTTAATTTCCACATTCTCTTTGTGTTCCCATGAGTAATTAACTTGATAATTGGTTAATTTAATGGCCAATGAGGAATGGTAGTGAGTTCAGTTGGTTCAGTCAAATGTGGAGGTCCCATTTAGAGTGGGGGCCCATGAAAAAGTTTGTACCATTTGATACTTTGCAGTGAAATCACACTGGGGGGTTCTCTATGAATCTGTATCTGATGTAATGTTTATCAGTTACCATGGCAAACACTGCCAAAAAAAATACAAAATGGGTTTTTAAAGCACATTTTCAGGAGCCTGTATTCAAAACGAGTGCCCATGGTCCTGTTTAGGTGTTTGATCTCCAACATAAAGGGAAGAGTGACAAAAAAGCTGTTAACTTGTGACTGTAATTTTATGCGTAAGAGACTTGTATAAGAGGACAGATCATCTCACTTGCTGAAGCTTCAGCTAAGTCAGTTCTTTCTGGTCAGATTTTGTTAAAGTATAGCTCAGATTAAAGTCTGATAAGCCTTTGATAGAGCAGTGCCTATAGTTAGCATCATACACCCCCAGGGAATGTTGATGGCATCAGCCGGAAAGTATGAATAGGATCCAGAATTTTCTACACCCCTGCCACCACCAGAACAAACAGATTTATTATTTCTTCAGCTCAAGGACTCATCATGCCTTTAACCTCCTTGATAATATTTCCTATTGCACTAAGTTCTTTTTTCAATAAAGCATTTATATTCTGTAGTTGCCTAGTACCGTGCTGTGTGTGTTGTGGTCTGAGTGCGTGCATGTGGGGTACAGCCACCTCCTCGATGCAGTGTGCTTTCTAATCATGCTACCACAGAGGAAGTTGTTTATGGTGTGTAGGTGTGCGTCCAAGAGCGCCGCCGGTGGCTTGGTAACATCGCAGGTGCAGAGTCCAGCCAAGCTCTTTCTTTATGAGCATGTAGGGAGTGAGTAAGTAGTGTGCGTGAGAGAGGATCTGCCTTCATGTGGTCACTGGATCTCACCACTCTTAACATAATTGTGTTTACAGTAAAACCTACAAGCTCCTTCTGACTGGCTGCAGAGCAAACACTTACTGGATCAGACCTGGTGCAGGCCAAAGAAGTTTCAGGTAAAGAGAAACAAATGAATAGAGGAATCAGCCAACCCCAAAAGCTAAAACCAGTCTAGAGTGACAACTAATAGACAGCATTCACAGAATGCAGTACCACAAGTTTCATTTTCAAAAAGTCTTAGTTTGGCATTCACTTTATAGTAATTACACCTTAACTGGATTCATCAAAGCAGGAACAAAGACTTCATTTGTAATGAACAATATTAAAGCCATAACTTTTTGGCCAAGAAATAGACTGAAGCGAGCAAGCTTCCATCTACACAAAATGGACTCTTATTTGGCCTGGAAGAGAGCCTCCTCCTGCTTGTTTCCATGGGACTGTTGTTCCTTTGGCTATAATATTCCACAGTATGGCATAAAACTTATGTATCTCCATTAAGAATGTTTAAAGTTGGTTGTAACATGGTTTTAGCTTCTTATTTCCATGCATGCAGGTGACATTACACCTCCATAAAGTTATATACTATCACTTTATTCAAGCTTAGTAAAAACATAATCTATGTGTTAAGAGTTTTGTTAAGTATAGAGTGTATTTATTAAGGCTACTACTTAACTACGTAAAGGCTTAGGGTTAGGGTATATATATATAGGGTAAATAAGTAGTTACAAAATTTGAATCATTAAACTATTTGTTCATTATAATTTACAAGTCTTTGTAATTTATTAAGGCTAATTAAAATGTAGTTATTATAGTGTTACCAAAATGCAAGCATAAAAAACTAAACCTTTTTTTCAAACTGCATTGGATGATGGCAGGGGTATGTTATACGGACAGATTGTCTGTTCTAAAATGAATAACAGAAGTCAGCTGAGATCGGAAAGTGTGGTTGAGTTGGCTCGACTCATGTCCAGAAATGGTGAGGGATCAGTGAACGTTTGATTTGGCTGTCAATGCAGACGATTCATAAACTTTTGAGCCAAGGGTGATCTACTAAACCTCTATAATATGCCTTTGTACTTATCCACACCTAAAAGGCCCTGACCAATGGCACCCAAACTCTTTCCAAACACAAAAGTGGAGATTTTACACAATACGTGAAAAGTCCCTCAGTCGTCCAGGTAGAATCCATGCAAACTTTGTCCAGTTGACAAATTGAACTTCTCCTTTGATCATTTTACACAATACTTTAAATATGAGTGCAGTGGTAACCTATAATCAATGATCAGTGCAGGGAGATCAAATTTGTAATACTTATAGGTCTATATGTTCTGATAACCACAATTTGTTCTCACTGAGTGCTTCAGAAAAACAACTTGAGACTAAGGTAATGGAATAATTTGATATAAACAGAAGTGGTGAAGCACTTTATAAACTCTATAAATAACTAGGAGCAGTGTTTAGAGTGAAGATGTTCTCAGATACCGTCAGGAGCCAAGTTCTCATCCTACAGTAAATACTCCAACCACCAGAGGCAAAAGAAGCTGCGTTGCATTTGCTTTAAAGTGCGTATGACAGATTTTGACAATTCTTTTAATTTGGTGGGATAAAACTAGTTGTAATTATAAATTAAGGTAAGACTGTATTGATCTCACACAGGAGAACTTTACACTATTTAAATAGAAATTAAGACACAGTTTGTTGAAAAGTTGAAAAATATGTTGTAATTTACAAGAAGTAGAGGGTTCTATTTTAGAGAGTCCCATTTTGATGACATCACACTAGGGAGAATTCTATCTGAGAATTACAATAGAGGAGTTTTGGTTCAGTGTACTACATGGTACATGGTTGCTAGGTAACAGTTTTGGGAGTTCCCTAATGTGATGTCACTATTTCCAACCAGGAAGTAAAATTTGAAACCTAAAAAACTGCCAAACTGGGAAAAAAGTTGTAACATTTTCAGCAAAATCTTAAATATAACGATTTTCACTGTGTTTGGTAACATGAGTAGTCTAACCTGTCATAAGCACTTTAAGGCATGGCTTTCTTTTATTTAACATAATCATCCAGAATAATTTGACTTGTCTCAAATGACCACTGAATTGTCAATGTTTCTGCCATTAACAAGCGTTTCAAAGACTTCCCCTCATCAAGTCCTAAATCTGTGATCAGTGATGACAAAACACCTACAGTTGTTGAGCCAGCACTGAGGATTAGCATGCAAAAGAGAAAGACAGCGGTTACGATCTTGAACTGCAGAAAGCAGGATGGCTTTAGTGGTGACTGGAATGCTTATTGAAATTGATTTGCTTCTTGACCAAGTTTCCTGTTTGTTACTGTAAAAACCGCCATTCATTTGTTGATGTGGTAAATTGGACGAGAGCTTCGGCAATAACTTGAAATGTGAGATTTTTGTTCATAGCGTCTCTGTAAATCAGTATAAGCTACAATTTATAAAGGACAAACTGGAAAGCAAGTCACTGTTTTAGGTACTTAATGTGGGTATTCAATTATAGTATTACTTGAGAAACGTTCTTAATTAACTTGTACTTTTTGGAGTAGTTTTCAGATGCCATACTTTCATACTAGAGATATATTGTATTTGTATTGCGCTTAGTATTCTTAATTAAAGAGGGGGTATTATGCAATGTCGATTTTTTTAAAGCTTTCTACCATGTTATAATGTTCCATCATCAATCCATGCATGTTTGAGTAGCAATCTCTCCCAGGCCCTATTCGAACCCTCCATACGGTTAGCTGTAAGATTTTGTGCGATGCGCAGCTCACAAACCATCCATGCTGCCACACAACAATTCTTCATAAATATACAAAAACATCATCCAGAACTGTACACAGCAACTTGACAAATGATGCAATGTGCAGTAGTTTTAGCAGGATGCAGGCTTATTGTGTTGTGATAGCGCTCTGAAGGGGGGTGACTTCATGTGAGTAGCAAAGGGTGGGGGGATTCAGAGCACCCCTTTGGAAGATAAAGTTACTTTTCTGTGAGTGAATAAGTCTAGAAGTGACAAAAAGCAATTATGATTCCAGAACAAACTGAAAGAGGGCGCATTTGGGTTTAAAAGAGGTGCAAAGGCAATACTCCACCATTAAGTGTCATTATTTTACCTGCACCATTTTTCTCACCTAGACCCGGGATTATCCCTAAATATGAGACAGTAATAAATAATTTTGCATTTCATATTATAATCTAAAATTAAAAATATAAACATTTAGGCAGAGAAGATTCAGATGAAAAGATGTTGTAGTTGGCCAGCAATAGTCAGATTATCCAATACAGAAATGATATGAATGAGTCCCCACGTACATCCCAGTTGCTCATCACAGTGTGGCCGTATAATTCCTCCCAGCTGTGTGTGAGTTAGTATGTGTCTGTGCATTTATTCCTGCATATGTGTTTGTGTTTGTAATACACCAGACTGACCTCAAACGCACCACTCAGACAGACAGTTGTTGATTCGTGGATTCCTCTCTCTAATCTCCAGCCGCTGTCGTGGTTAACAACAGACGAGCTGTCCAAGGCTACAGGGGTATGGCCCTACATGACTTGTTTGTTTTCAATCAGTATAGGGATTAACAAGCCTAAATGTCCACTTCCTTCTCAGGTGGGCCACCCTCACACATAGCATTGTTAAAAGAAATGTAGTACAAGATTTTTCCAAAGTGGAGAGTTTCTGGTAAATTCAGGCTGGCAGAGATGATCATGCAATTTCTACTCTATAACACGGTGGGTGGACATTTCACAAGCTCCATCTTGCTTAATATGAATTAATAGTTGGAACTAGTCTGAGAATGTAGAATAAAAAATTCTGCAGAAGCCAAAATTGGCATCTGCCTAGGTATTTGTTTGGATTACCTAGTCTAGTGAGTACACACCCTGCATAAACTGCCAAAACAAATGCATAAGACAGGAAATAGTATGACTGTTCCATATTAACATATTGCACATGGTGTGCACCTCAATATGCACATTTGCCTTTGCATATTGAGGTGCACACCATAATTCAAATAGCAAAAGATTACTATGTGAGAATTTATGTTGGAATTATGTATATTTTACATAACTTTTAACCGTGCATTTTCAAATGGAAATGACAATATTCGTTACAAAGTACAAGCATAAAAACTTAGCACACACTGATAACAAAATTCTAAGTAATCAGAAGTGACAGTGTGTTTGGTATGACAGGGAGATGCTGTGGTTGTCTGTGGGTGAGAGAAGGCGTGTGGTCTTATCAAGGCCATGCCTGGAGGAAATTCTGCTGAACTAGTTAGATTCTCCTGTTGTAACAGATTCAGATAAGATGCAGTACATTGTGCTTTACATCGGCCTGGTTTGACACCAGAGAGATTGCTAACAATTAAATATTAATCTTCATATGACTCTGAAGGGGAAGTTTTCTCAAATGCCTTTGGAAAGAAAAGAACATACACTACACTTATGTTCATCCTCACATGTATTCTCAAACATGTGTTTAAAACACAGTACATGAAAATACCCATTCAAATTAAAATAAAGTGTCTTCCAGTAGCAAAGTAACTGTGCTCTAAAGGCATTGTGCATTCATTTTAAAAGGCCTTATATATTCTAGGGTAATCAAAGTGTTTACCATTGACCAGCTAGTTTGATCATAAACAAGGCCAATGAGCTTAATCACCCCTGGAACAGGAAGCAAACACTTGGGTTTGTGGAAATGTTCTTCCTTGGCTAATTCCCATGTGTACCATTTTTCTCTTTTCGTGGAAAAGATACAAAACTAAATAGTTTCTCATTTCTAGTTGTTTTTGGTCATTATGGAAAATTGTATATTTGTTTTTTATTGGCGGCACACTAGCGCTCATGCTTCACAGCAAGAAGGTTCTGGGTTCAATCCATGGGTCGCCCAGGTCTTTCTGTGTGTGTTCTGTGTGGAGTTTGCATGCATGGTCTAGGTTCGATCCCCGGGTCGCTCAAGCCTTTCTGTGCGGAGTTTGCATGTTCTCCCCGTGTCTGGGCGGGTTTCCTCCGGGTACTCCGGTTTCCCCCATCAACCCAAAACATGCACCATAGGTACCTCCAGCTTAGGTCCTGATCAAATCGAAGCAAGAAGATCATGGAGATGGTCCCCGGGCGCAGTAATGTGCTGCCCACTGCTCATAATAACAGGATGGGTTAAATGCAGAGAAGAATTTCTCCTGTGCAAGATCAATAAAGTCTCTTCTTCTTCTTCTTCTTCTTCTTCTTCTTCTTCTTCTTCTTCTTCTTCTTCTTCTTCTTCTTCTTCTTCTTCTTCTTCTTCTTCTTCTTCTTCTTCTTCTTCTTCTTCTTCTTCTTCTTCTTCTTCTTCTTTTAGTCACTGAGTGTAATTTAAAGCTACTCATTTTACCAATATACAAGGTGGAACAGTGTTTTCAGTTGGAGAAAAGAACTAAATATGCAGAATTTGTAAGTTAAACACATGTGAATTTGTAGGTTTAACATGTGTGAATTACACAAAACACAACTCCAGGGATGATGAGGAAACAACATTATAACATAGATCAGAGAAAAGCATAATGTGGGCCTTTTAATCGATCTGTCATTAAGACATCTGATGGCCTACATTATTAATCCATTAATAATACAATAGACCAGTATAATCTGATTCTGCAGACCAGCTTTGTGTCCACACAAAGACATTAGTGTTAATCTGAGTTACCTGTAACTTGGGTGCAGGTGTCCCCACATCATAAGGATAATATGTGATCCTTCTGAGGCACTTGATCCACTCAGGATCAGCTCAGGATTACACATGTTTAATTCTGTGTTACTTTAGGGGTATTCCCTGCATGACGTACTGTATTTATTACATTGTTTTGAGTGAGTGTATGTTTGCCTATTATTTGCTATCATTCTAGACAATGTATTTGTTTATTTACATATAAACCACCTAAAATAGTTTGTTTCTTTTTTGGCAGACATGGCTCTACAGGACTGATCTACTTTAGTCAACATAAATTCACGTATACTGGTAATAATAAAGCCATACAAGTCTTGATAATTTCCCAGATTAACTTTTTACAAGTTCATTACTTTATATCATATATGTAACCACATTTATAGGTACTTGGGCAGATATCACTTTCAACATGAAGGCAAATACCTCAAGCTCATTTGTGAAGGGTCATAACAACGGAGCATGTTGGTTAATCTAAATAAGAGAAGAATAAACGTCTGCAAATACATGCTCTTTTATTATGATATTGTCTTCCTGTCAACTTACTGTCTGTTACGTTAAAGTGTTGGTGGAAGTTTCTCCATCTTAAGCACAGCATTTTTGTTAACAGTTAACAGACCTGTAACAGAGCGCATCATTGTCTGTATGAAACACTCACTGATATATTTTAGATGTATGGGCCTCACATAAAAATACAATAGAGCCAAGATGAGTACTAACCCAGGAGGAGCTCAGAGTAGAGTTGCTTGTCCATGGTGCTAATATTTAGGGAAAAAATGACCAAGATGTCAACGGATTCTAATTTATATTTTTTGATTATTCTCGTGAGAGTTTGTTCACAATCAATTATAGTCCGGCAGATAGCTGCGAAAATCGATCACTTTGCGATAAAAGCGTCAAATTTGGTATGATGATTCCCTAAGGGGGTCTGATCAAATTTAGGACCCTAGGCGCTCAAGATCTGGCCCCTGGGGGCCATGGTGGCCATTTTCCAAAATGGCCACCACAAATGGAGTTCCTAATGGGAAAACGGATTAAAAACAATGCAATATTACACCAGAAATACATGTCAATATGAACACACTTCACAAAAATGGCTATTGATATATCTTTAAATTATTTATGTGATCCAAATCATGGAAAATGTGATCACCATGAAAACTGATTAAGAGCTGATCTTTGTCTGGTCTCTGCCAAAGAAATTCACAAATGGTGAAACAAAAAGTTCAACTGGCATGGAAAGAGACGTGCAAGCTAATCCACCACTGCAAGGTGTCAGCTCATTAGGATTAGTTTTTTGTTTTTTGTTTTTTGTTTTTTTAAATTAATTAATTTATTTATTTTAACTTATTTTTCTTTTGTTGTCTTTTAGATATTGATGTAGGACTGCATAACAACAAACAGAACAAAGAACCAGTGGCTCAACCCTTCAGCAGTTGAGTTTTGAACATTCATACAAGATTCAACTCACAACATGTCATATAACATACGTATATAAAGACATCACATTGAATTCAACCACTATTCCAAGCCAATGACCAGTCTCATTCAAGAAGCACAAAAACCTTACAATGCATGACAATCTCCCTCACATAAACATAAAGCAGTGCACTGCAGTGATGCTGCTCTGCATTTGCATTGCCTAATACAGCCTTTTATTTGCAGGCAATAAGCTCTTTTGATGCCTCAGCAAGTGAGGTCCAATATGGTTCAAAAATCCCAACCTCTGTTTTGACCCACCCCCATTTTGATGGACAAGGCAAATGAGGGGAAGGCAGTAATACTTGGCCCCACACATGGCCACCCTGATATGCTGCCCTCCTCAAATGCTGTTCAAGAGCTGCACTTGTTGGTGGAATACGACGAACACTGTGCCTTTTTGAAAAAAGCTTTTTCCTAGCCATGTACACACTTTCACATGTACTGGTTCTATCATACAGCAGAACTGTGAACCTCTCAATTGTATCTGATACATGTGAGGGAATGTCAGATGGAGCACTGCTCAATTCCAACAACGCCTGAGTAAGTTCAGGAAGGACTTTCCATGCTCCCCATGCTGATTTTTTCCCGTGACCAACAAAGCTAGATACTGAGTCACAACCAGTAAAAGCATGAAACACGCATGTGCCTTCTCTGGACCAAGACTGTGTGCAATTTCATGTGCTGCAATATGCCTAAACTTCTTCCCTGTTCAAAATCCAACCCAGAGTTCAGTGTCACCAAGGCTTTGTAACACAGACACTGCCAGCACTACAACATCTGTATCAACAGTCTGAATCATAATCTTTTGATGGCCATGTTGTGCAGTGTGAGATGCATGCAAAATCATCCTGCTATCTGCTTCCTCGTGATTGCATGGAGATAAAGCACATATATCTGGCAACTGTGGCTTGTGGCCCATACCAAGCCAAGGTACCAAGAGTGACCTACTGTTTTGTCTTGAAGAAGGTTGTCCTCCTAAGTCAGAGGCTTCAACTCCATGAAAGGCACTGCACGAGCAAAGCGGGGACAAAGGGATCCGCAGGCGTGTCTGTTCTGATGCAGTTTTGCCAGCAAATTGGCAGAGCTTTCTGAGGGTGGATCAAAATAAAACAGATCTTTTTGAATACCTTTCACACATCTTGTTCAAATCATTTGAGCATGGAGAGAAGCAACTTGTGATTACTCAGGGAGGTAATATCCTCTAGAAGCCACAGTTGCCAGATATATGTGCTTTATCTCCAGGCAATCACGAGGAAGCAGATAGCAGGATGATTTTTGGCGTGGCGTTTAGTTACTCGTTACAAAAAAAAACCCTCTACTGACTGCAAGGAAGTCAGGTCGTGCCTGGGCTTGTTTGCTACTTGCGCATGACAATCAGCCTACAACTGTTGGTTTCATGCAGCTAGTTTAATCAAACAACATCCCTGATGGAATTACAAATAACGTATTTTGTGCCTGCATTTACTTGCTCATAGGACGGCGTTTCATGGATATCACCAAACCCAATATCTTCGACAACGCTCCATATGACACAAAACTACCATGAGTGAGCCGAACATGGTGTTTTACAGTAGAAGTAAGGGCCCAATTGCAAAAAACCCTCTTCCTCCAAAAACACGCCTTCAATGGTGTTATGTATGCCTTATTTTCGGCACTGTTATTTAAAAAATAAGGGGGGGGGGCATTAAAAAATATTGCCTTTGCTTGATACTTTTACTTGTACTTTTAGTTACATTACTTGAGTACATTTATTTTGGCATTACTTGTCATACTTAAGTACAAGAAGTTCCAGATACTTTAAGACTTTTACTCAAGTAACATTTCAGTCAGTGACTTCGACTTTTACCAAAGTCATTTTTGGGAGGGGTACCTATACTTTTACTTGAGTTTGATTTTCCAGTACTTTATACAACACTGTGGCAGTGTCTGTGTTACAAAGCCTTGGTGACACTGAACTCTGGGTTAGATTTGGAACAGGGAAGAAGTTTAGGCATATTGCAGCACATGAAATTGCACACAGTCTTGGTCCAGAGAAGGCACGTGCACTTCCAATGTTTCATGCTTTTACTGGTTGTGACTCAGTACTGTATCTAGCTTTGTTGGTCACAGGACAAAATCAGCATGGGGAACATGGAAAGTCCTTCCTGAACTTACTCAGGCGTTGTTGGAATTGAGCAGTGCTCCATCTGACATTCCCTCACATGTATCAGATACAATTGAGAGGTTCACAGTTCTGCTGTATGATAGAACCAGTACATGTGAAAGTGTGAATGGCTAGGAAAAAGTTTTTTTTTCAAAAAGGCACAGTGTTCGTCGTATTCCACCAACAAGTGCAGCTCTTGAACAGCATTTGAGGAGGGCAGCATATCAGGGTGGCCATGTGTGGGGCCAAGTATTACTGCCTTCCCCTCATTTGCCTTGTCCATCAAAATGGGGGTGGGTCAAAACAGAGGATGGGATTTTTGAACCATATTGGACCTCACTTGCTGAGGCATCAAAAGCCTGCTATGAGCTTATTGCCTGCAAATGTACAAAAGGCTGTATTAGGCATTGCAAATGCAAAGCAGCATCACTGCAGTGCACTGCTTTATGTTTATGTGAGGGAGATTGTCATGCATTGTAAGGTTTTTGTGCTTCTTGAATGAGACTGGTCATTGGCTTGGAATAGTGGTTGAATTCAATGTGATGTCTTTATATATGTATGTTATATGACATGTTGTGAGATGAATCTTGTATGAATGTTCAAAACTCAACTGCTGAAGGGTTGAGCCACTGGTTCTTTGTTCTGTTTGTTGTTATGTAGTCCTACATCAATATCTAAAAGACAACAAAAGAAAAATAAGTAAAATAAATAAATAAATAAATAAAAATAAAAAACTAAACAAAAAAAACTAATTCTAATGAGCTGGCACCTTGCCGTGGTGGATTAGTTTGCGCGTCTCTTTCCATGCCAGATTAACTTTTTGTTTCACCATTTGTGAATTGAATCCGTTTTCCCATTAGGAATTCCATTTGTGGTGGCCATTTTGGAAAATGGCCGCCATACTGAATGCCTATGGTTCTAAATCTAATCAGACCCCCTTTGTGAACCTTCCTACCAATTTTGATACAAATATGTTGTGTTTCTGGCTGTTTTCAATCCATTTGACCATTACGAAATCCATATTGAATGCCTATAGTTCTACAGTATATCTAATCAGACTCCCTTTGGGAACCTTCTCACCAAATTTGATACAAATATGTGATGTTTCTGGGTGCTTTTAATCCATTTTCCCATTTCCATGGCGGCCATTTTGGAAAATGGCCACCATGGCCCCCAGGGGCCAGATCTTGGTCCTAAATTTGATCAGACCCCCTTTGGGAATCATCATACCAAATTTGACGCTTTTATCACAAAGTGATCGATTCGCATGAAAATCTGCGCTTATTGCACGGACTATTATGGACTTTAAGGGGGACACACTTTAGACAATAGGCAGGTAATAGCAGGATTAGGAGCTGTTCAGACAATTTATTTACACATGTTGGGATCTAGCCATTTGAAAGCATTTGCATGATTTGTGTTAACATTTGGTGTCTAGAACAGGGCTCTCAAGTCTCACGCATTGAGAGTGTGACACACGCAATTCGACGTGTTCAGACGCTCACACAATGCATGGCATTTCTCACGCTGATTTTTTTTTTTTTTTTGTGCCCAGAAAATCGGTCTGTGTGGCTAAGTTTATGCAGGCACCGCGCGTTTTCAGCGAAAAAAAACTCTCCCCCTCCTCCCCGTCCCGCTCCCCGGAAAAAAATCAGCCAATCAGAAAATAGATTGTTCTGTTGTTGGGCAGACTGTAGAGTGTAGTTTCAGCTGCTAAGCGCACACTGCGGTGATGATAAAACAAACTGAGAACCATCAGGTAATAACTTCATTTATATAACTCTCATTAGTTGCTTTGTAGTTTAAGTTTGCTCTTTAGACAAACATTTACAGCAGGGCTCTCAAGTCTCACGCATTGAGAGAGACAATTCGACACGTTCACACACTCACACGGCATTTCTCACGCAATTCAAACCCCCCCCCCCCGCTCCTCGGAAATTACGCAGTCTCACGCACGACCCGTAGTGTCTGAGGGTGAAACGGTTTTTGCTGACTTGTACATATGTAATTTAACTTCTCTCTGTCAGCTTCACACAAACCAGACTGCTCACTCATGACAAGCTCTGTTACCGTAACAACCCCACAATGTCTACTGCCCATGCCTCCCCAATTTTACACATCGCCTACATCTTCTTTTGACATCACAATAGTTAGCAGTAGACAGATCATGGAAAACTACAGTGGTACCTCACCTTACGAAATTAATTCGTTCCAGAAGTGGTTTCGTAACCTGAATTTTTCATAAGTTGAGTAGCTATTTCAATGGAAAAAGCCTGATTCGTTCCAAGGCCCCGATCCAAGTTTTTTTTTTATAGTGTAACTTTTTTTATAGTGTAACATTGTGTTCTGCGTAGAGACTGTAGACCCAGGACTAAACGTGGACTATACCAGGTCTAGACCAAGGTCTAAACCTGGACTAAACCTGGACTAAACCAGGACTAGACCAGGTGGATTAAAGTGCCGCGTGCGGGTCTATTTCCTGGTTTCGTTTCGAGTCACGGCTGAGGTCTAGAGGAGGTCTAGAGGAGGCACGGTTTGAGCACGGGTCTCGTTCATGCGCTCAGACTGCGTGCGGTCCCCCTCGCTGCTCGCCTCAGCCGTGACTCGAAACGAAACCAGGAAATAGACCCGCGCGCGGCGCTTTAATCCACCTGGTCTAGTCCTGGTTTAGTCCAGGTTTAGTCCAGGTTTAGTCCAGGTTTAGTCCTGGTTTAGTCCAGGTTTAGTCCTGGTTCAGTCCTGGTTTAGTCCAGGTCTAGACCTGCTGGCAGCCCCGCGCCGGGTCATGCTGCGCTATCACACGTGTCCGCGCGCAGTTTTCTCCCCCCTCCCCCTTCCCCCCACACTTCACTATTAACAATTTTGTTGAAAATCTATGAAAGTTTGAGTGTTTAAACGAGAGACAAATGTGAGAAATTTTAAATTCAGTCTGAGAAAAGCGTATAATGTGTGTGGCTGAGCGCGCATTATTTGAATTTTTGAGATTTGGCGTTTCGTAACTTGAATTTTCTTTCGTATTTAGAGACCAAAATTTAACGTGAAGGCATTTCGTAGCTTGAAATTTTCGTTTGTTGGGTCTTTCGTAAGGTGAGGTACCACTGTATATCAGACTTCAATGCTTTAATGCTAACAATGCTACACTTACATGGTACATTTGGGTGAAACAAAGGCTTGTGAAAATAGTTGTGTGCGCTGACTAAGCAAAGGAGAGTGTGCGTGCAGCTTGCCCGTAAGAGTTTGTTATTGTTTGTGGGCTTAGATACATACATTGATAGTGAGTGTGAATATTTAAATGCCATGTGAAATACTTACTAACCTGACTGGCAATTATATAAAGACCTCCAGCTGCTTCTCAGTTTCTGTTTCCTCCAAACCACAGCCCCATAAAGTTTAGCACCCATTTTGCTAATAGCACCAACTTCTTATATTGATGCCTCCGGTTCTTACGGGTAAAAACACACCAACGTATTTTCCAAAACCTCTCCACATCTACTTCAGAGAACACAGAGTTTGTGTTAATGTCTTATAGAGATGTGCATAATTGTACTGCTTAAAACAATGTTAAAACAATGGGCCAGGCAATCCCTGTAACACCAAGATTTTTATAGAATTTGTTGATTATATTTGCTGCCTTTCTAGTATTAATTAATCTATTTATCTGGGGTTAAGACAATAAACATCCTTAGTGGCTAGAGTGTTCACCCACCAATCCAAAGATTCGCAGTTAGATCCCTACTCAGACAAGAGCAGGCTGTCATTGTGTTCTTGGGCAAGAGACTTCCCTCACCTTTCCTGCACGCACTATGTATAGTAGTGTCTGAGTGGTGGTGATTGTAGCCTGTCTTCCATCAGTTTGCCCCAGGGCAGTTGTGGCTACTGAGTATAGAGTGGTTGAACAGACACACCTCTGTGAGACAGTAGAAATCAAAGGCATTTTTATTGATTGTAAATATAAAAAGTACTTTACCTCAGAGGCTAGTTAGAAATAATGAAAATATGATTAACAGAAGGCAGAATAAGTGCTAATAGTGGCTGCAGTGGTAGCAGAAATTAGCAAGTTAAGATCTAAGTATTATAGTAATAATAATATTGTAATAATATTGTTTAAGAGGACAGCTGACATAAATCCTCATTTCAATGAAATGCAAGCCTTCTTCTTAATTGATAATTTTCAGTTACATCATGCTGGGGGTGTCCTACATGTATGTGTATTGGCAGAATGTTTACCAGTTACCATGGATACACAATGCACACATGAGCAAATCTCCTGTGATCAACACGAGTGTTGATGGTCCTGTTTGGGTGTTTGATTCCCAATAAAAGGTGAGAGTGACTAACTGGAAAACTTGTTTAACAGTATAACTTAACTATTGTACTTCCAGCAAAGTCAGTTCTTTCTGGCCAGATTGTGACAAAGCAGTGCCTACAGTTACTGTCACACCCCTAGGGAATGTTGATGACATCAGCTGCAAAGTAACAATATCCTAATAATAGCCGAATAACTTAAAGTCCCAGTCATTCCTAAGTTCTCTATCCTCCATAAAAGTCATGTGATGCTAGAGTCCATAACACAAATGTCATACCGTCTCCTCTGTATTTATACGTGTAAGAACAATAACAAAAGTTGGGACAGAATGTCCTCTCCGGCCAAAATTCAGACATTTTTATAAAGCGGTGAGAGCAAGTGAAATGCTTTGTACTTCTTTTGAGTTATGTTAAACATTTCAGGTTCGGAAAGGACTTACAGTGGGGGCCAGGCTCTCCGTACTGTTTACTGACACAACACATTTTAATGGTTTCTCAGCTCGGGCCAAAAATTTAGAAATTGAGTCACTTCAAAATGGTGGCACACTACGGAAATCCACTGTTTACACTGTTATGGCTTTGACTATTTCAATCTGAAACTGAGGCCCAGTACACAGTCGTGACGAATATTCCACAAAATTATATAATGTCTATAAGGGGTTGTATATTTTATATTGCTTATTGGTGTTTTATTACTCCCGACATGGATGATTGCCTCTGAGATATTTATGTTGTAAAAATAACGTAGCCAAAATGGTGTCGGCTTTGTACTGTAGCTCTGTATACGAGCTCTTGCTTTTCTGTTTGATGAAGCCCTGTGAGGTCTCGGCATATGGTAAGTGAACCCACCACCAGCATTAAATATCCCTTATGCTTTTGTTAAAATGGACTGGAAAACCATAAGGCTGTAACTCATGTAATCAGCTAATTTCTCTTTATAGTTTTTAAGAAATGCTTTAGTTTCAGAGCCTACCACATAAGAGTGCACTTCCAGCATACATCTGCACATACATTCCCTTAATTCTTGCCATATTACAATGATCAAGGCGACATTAAATTCTACAAAATGACCTGTTTTTGTGCGATGTGTTTCGGCTGTGTTGGTTCAAATGTCTGCTGCCAGTTAGTGGTGCTGGAGCAGTGGGCGGCTTCTTTACACAATCTGAAGGTAATGAGATGATTGGGGAACTCAGGAGGGGGGCACTGTGACTTCACTCTGCAGCCGTAACTGTGTTGCTTTTCCAATGATTTTAGTATAAATTCAAGTATTCATTTGCTCAGTTCATATCACAGACATGGTTACCATACAGTTCCAGAAAAACATGCCATATAACATTACTACATTCAAATTGTTACAAAAGTTTTAGTTTTATTAACAACATAAATAATATTGACAAAATACTGTATAAACAACAATCTTACTGTATTGTACAATATAAAACATTACATCCATCCTGCTCATGTCAAGGCAAGTGCACACACAGTTGTCAAAAATAAGACACATAAATATTGAATTCAAAATGAAAGCCCCTGTGTTTTTATAACAAAAAGCATGTCTACTGTATCCTCTAAGTGCTGCATAATGGACGTCAAACAGACATGAAATATACTGTTTTTCTACAGCTGAGTGCTCACTGTAACAGTGGCCCCTCTCTGTAACTCTAGAACTAATAAATAAATATTTAGTGCATATTCCCATTTACCTCACTGAAGAGCCAAATGAAAAAAAAAAAAAAAAAAATTAAGTTAATGATGAACCAAAATCAATTTGGTTCAAGTTAAAGGAGACTTTTCATGTCAGTATTGGCCAGACAGTCCAGCTATCTGCTTCGCAAGTTGATAGTCAATAATCATTTATCAATTTTACGTCATGAGAATCTGTTTTACATTTACAACACCACTTGTTTGACTTAAAATATGTCAGAAAAAAAATATTCATGTTCTACCTTTAAGGAAAACAAATCCCCACTACCTACTCTACACTAGCATACATCAGTTACATAGAGCAGGGATGCCTCATTGACCATCAAACACTCCATATGCATCTGCTAAGGGTCAGAGACACAGGTCTGGGGGATTGTTAGTTTTATTTGGCTCCATAGAAAGTGTAAGCAGATGCCAGAAGAGCTCCACTGTACAGGCCGACCAGCTCTGACCTGTGAGGTTTGTTTTAAATGGTACAGATCTGTTTAAATCCCCAAAAGTACATTGAACAAGTATTCCACAGCAACTGTCAATATTTATGAACCTATCCAGTACGGTTTTGGACAAGGTACAAAGATATAATTGAACTTGTCTTTACATTTCGTGAGTCTGAGAGTATTGTGAGTCATTATCTAATTGTAAAAGTGGCAATCCATCACTTTTCATTTGTTTTTTTTACCTTTGTGGTGAAAAGTGAATGTGAATAATTGCAGGAAATTCTTCTGACAAATCAACATGAGACGACAATAGTGACAAGAAAATTAGCAATAACAGTGGTCTTTGGCATATTGAATGTTCAGTAGCATGTCCACTCTATTAATTTACATGTCAGTTGGCCAACTTTATGACCCCAAAGTACGTCCCCTCAGTCTCCCGGTCCAGTAGCCAAGCGTTAGACACATTGACGAATAGTGCGTCTCCCTGCTCTAGCCGCACCCCACGGCCTTGCTGTGCACAGTACATGTTGTAGCTGGTGTTGTTCCATCTTGGGGTGCTACCAGTTTTCATCAGTGTCACCCGGGTGTTCTGTTGGTGGATGTCATGGGAAATGTATTGGATGAGCTGAAGGTTTTCCATCGAGGAGGACTCCCGGTCCTCTGTAATATGGTAGTAGCGGAAGCAGGTCTTGGCATAGACGTAGTAGTACCCAGGCTCTTCAATTAACAGCTTCCCTTTGTCGTACTTAATGCAGTGGTGGTCTCCTTGGCTATAGTCCCATTCAATAGTTACAGGTGCCTGCTTGCCTTCTGCAGACAGACATAACATTAACAGATAACAGATTGATCTGTTGAACATAATAATAGAAACGGTTTGTTGACTTTTGTGTCCAAAACTGTAGAAATTCTTGGCCCCATTTCATTTCACAATAGCAGGCAGCTGATAGTCATTTAATAGTTTTTATAGTTAAAAAATGTCTATGTGGCTATTAATTAACTGCAAGTAAGCACAGCTCTGTGGGTGGGGTTAGGGGGGTATTTGAATGGTAAATGGCCCCATTTTTATATAGCACTTTCCCACCTTCAAGGCACAACAAGGATCCACTCACACTCATATTCATACACCAGTGTACGCAGACACAAGATAGGTTGCCCAAGGACACAACAACAGCATTCAGCTGTGGGAGCTGGAATCACACCAGCCAACCTGTGGGACAGTGGACTTGACCGCTCAACCAAGAAGAGCGGAATTCAAACTGCCAACCTTCGGATCAGTTGCCCAACAGAATTTTTCTGAGCACTCAAGCCTCCAGTGTAGCACAATACAGGATTATTCAAACAACTGAAATATAACTCTGAGTAAGGTGAGGGAACGCTATGGTTAAAAGCTCATAAAAGTAAAGTTGTTTTGACATAATATGTCCACTATAAACAATATTATGAGGACCCGCACCTAGGGTTGAGAAACTTAATTTGAATTGTTAATCCCACCCATTTATTCCCCTCTTTCACTTGTATGTTGTACCATGACAGAGAAACAACTGTGTAGGAAAGGTCACAGACAGTTGTTTCCACATAGTTCATGTCCAAAAATGAGTGTCTCTGGCAGATGTCACCATATGATCCAACAAAGCCCCTTTTAAATGTGTTGGGAGTTCTCAAAATTATATTTTATGAAGATAGCTGCTTATATAGTCCACTTCAGGATTTAAAGGGTGATTTACCTAAATAAAAATAAAGTACAATCACTTGCAAAATAGGACAATGATAACAAAATTATTCTGAGGTCACAAGTTTTGTAGCAAATCTCTCTCACACAGACTTGCATTTTCAAGGCTTGGAACAGGCTCAAATTATACTGTTATACTGGAAGAGGTTTCTGACAGTTTTAAATTAGGAGGCAGTATAAACTTTAACAAAACTTTATTGGTGTAACTGGTGACACCCTGTGAGAATGAAGTTCCTAAATTCAACAGCTTTGAGATTATACAAACTTAATCTTAAAAGAAAGAACTCACTTTGGTACTCTTGTTTCACTTTAATCGGTAGATGAGCCGATGGGACACTGTCTCTTGGACTTTTACATCTGTTCTTGTTGCATTTTCTCAGTTTTTGCGTGCCTTGTAAGGCATTCATAATTGGTTCTGTCTGCATTTCCTGTAACACAAAGAAATCATTATTCAGTTTGTACATATTTTATTTTGACAATCAGCATAATAAAAACTGACTTAGAAAAATGTCTATTTCTTTCGTCTTTATTCAACCTCTCTGCCGGTATGAGCACATTTTTAAATAAATAGTTTGTGAGTCCAGGTTTTGACATCAAACATTTTTAATGAATACATGACTGACTTAATGGTATTCAAGGTTGAAATCACAATCATTAGCACTCTACGGAGAAGCACAGCACCTCAGGCACAAGCTGACGGATGAGAGACAAACATGGTTTCCAAGCAAGTAAACAAGTGCTCCCTCTTTTTGATTGGATTCATCATGCAATGCAAAGTTGAGATCCATCTGAGCAGATGCAACTCATTTGACATATGGCTTTGGTAACATGTGCCATTATTTATATGTGCAAAATATATGTAATTAGAGATGTCAGTCAAGTGTCAGGAAAAGATTAGGCTGACTCCATTAATAGAATTTTATTGCATCCTGAAGGAGTTTTGACTTGTTCTTCTGATCTAAATTCTCAGGAATCTCATGTAACTCCAACGTCAAAGCAGTGACAAAAACAGAAACAGACACAGGCCAAATGAAAGTTTTGGAATACCTGAAGAACATAGCAACTTAAACGCACACGCTGACAGAAAGGCCTCGGCAACTATGCACCAAGGACAACTGCAGAGTTATGCCATTTCAACTCTTGCCAGGTCAGTACTATAGTCCAATAATCACCATGTGCAGTCCCATTTTATAGATTTTGCAACTAGGAAACTAGAATGACACTGTTGTTCAAAACAACTTTCAGTTCACATGTTTACAAGACAATGTTCAGGAATGAGACTAAGACAAACACTTGAAAATGTAACAGCTTAGCAACTAAGTAGTGTGCAATCTCTACTGATGTGCCAGAGATTCAAATATACTTCAAATCTGTGTCTGATCTACAAATTCTATATTTTATAGGTAGGTGTTAAGGACCTCATGAAAATATAAATGTCATACAAGAAAAGTAATTCTAATGGCCTCCATCCCCAGCACTATTTAGTTAAGTCTTTTAAGTCAACATCATGTGTCATTCAAACTATTATCTTAAGGAGTGGTTTATGAGATACTCAAATCGAGGCCACCCTGGCAGATGCTTGCCTTTGTTGAACAAGTTCTATGTACACTATAAACAGTCATTTGAGCGGCTTTGTGTGATTCTGAATTGCTGTATTCTCATCACTTTTGAGATGTCACTGACCACAGCCACAGCCCAGCATCAGAGGGGCTGACAGATGCATGCACAGCTCTCCTTAGCACTTATCCGGACAGTCAGTGGAGACTTGTAAGAGAATAAAGGCCAAAAACCTATCACCCTGACACCTCATAAAGCACCCACAATGGATCAACCTTTCACTTGATGGAAAACGGCCAATGCAATGAGTTCTTAGGCCCAAGACATGCTGGGTGGTTTGAGTGCGCTTGGGAACCATAAAGAATAGTCTGATTTGAAAGGGGGTTAGAAAGAGCATTAGGAAAAGCATTACCAAAGCAAAGATATCCCTGTAATAAGTGATATTTGACTTTGCTGGACTGTGCCAAAAAGGGTGGTGACTTTGAAATAGGATTTATAGTGCAAGAAAACTGTTAGGATTTCACATGGTCTATCTTATTGATGGCACTGAAGCCCACGTATGACTCACTTATTTCACTTACTAGGTAATATATCACTATTACTATTATTGTGATTGAACATTTTACTAGTTAAAGCCATAATGGTGTTTATGACTATGGCATACCACGCTCATAGGAAGTAGCAGATAAAAATAAACTAAAATGTGGTTTATGCTAGCATGCTTGGCAACAGATTAACTCAATCGAATGTTCATTGTATTCCAGACATTTGTTGCTAAGTGATGTTTTATTGTTTTATAATAACATTTCTATTAGTCTCATAAAAGTGATTAGAACGATAGTCTAAAGAACTTTCTAAGACAGTCCTAGGCAGTTTTGTAAGATATTTTGTATATTTTTGAGCCAATGCCTTTCTAAACTTGGATCTGTCAAACTCTCTTCTTACTCCTTGTTACTTAGGGCTGCAATTAATATTTATTTTATCATTTTGCTAGTTGGTACATCAATCACTTGTTAAAGCAGCAAGAGATCTGTTAATATACGATTTTTTTTTTCAAAATTTGACCTAGATAAAGCTACAGTAAAGCCGCTTGAGGTCATTCTGACTGAGCACATTTACATAAACCTCTGCTCGCAGCAAATTGCAGGTTCTGAATTGGCTAGACCAGATAAATATCTGATTACTGTACTAAATTAGTTGACATTTTTTTTATAATCAGTTAGATTAATTAATGAACAAACTTCAGCCCGATAGTTACTCATATATTACCCATTCCAATTACCCGTAGATGCATCGCTGTTTGCATGTGAAGGTTAAGGCATGTGTGCATATCAAATATAATACATTTTTTAAAAAAGTTACTCACCTCAATAGGCCGATGGGGTGCTGCAGACAAATCTACCTGAAAAGACATAAGAACACAAAACACAATTGAGCAGATTAAGAGATAAAGAACAGGGCTGTTAAATCACGTGTGCTACATTTTTAAGATGTTTCCTTGAGTTCTGTGTGGGAGGAAAATGTTTCAAAACGCACAGGAAGACAGGCAGTACTGTAGAGCTTATGTGCAGCTAAAGGAAGAGGGGGCTAAGTTACTTTACACATGTCACCCTACATTCCACTGCAGCAGTCCACTTTAGGCTCTTTATTGTATGAAACTATGCAATGAATTTGTACAGTCAAAACTAATGTTGTGTACAATTTTGTAATTTTAAAAAGGCATGGATAGGCACATTCCTAGTGCTGCATCCACTTTGCATCTCCAGGATGTTGTTCCACAGGTGCTGAGAAGAGGTGATGGTCCACTGCCAAACTGAGTGACACTTTTACTGACTCATAGTGAAAGTGCTCCCATATGCAACAGCTGTCATTACATGCACTACTGTTGATCTAAATAAGGCATGTCTATGGTCCAGACGCTGAATGTGGCCCTCAGACAATCTTTGTGATATGATAAATTGGTCCAAATGATCATAAGCAGTACTTTTTTATTGCAAATCCTCCACCACCATAGCCACACAACAAACACTTTGGTGTGAAATTGATCATATTAGGGTCAAAGCCTTCACAAAGGTGTGTGCGGCTAAAGGCACATATTTGACTGACTGCTTGTATTAACCACCAGTCTGTGAGCCTATGCTTCGTATATGTTTCTATACGCATTTCTTTATGATGTTTGAACACCTTGATTTAAATCAAATTCTCCTGTTGTGGATGAATAAAATATTTATCTATCCAGTCCTGACCAGCCAAAGATACTCCTCCTCTGCATAATATCAGTACATAAGGAATAAGAGCTTATAACCTCTCATCACATTTCTATCTCATGGATTGTTATTACTTATACGTGACCACAGCGGTTACACAGTACCCAAACTTTTAGTGTTTACTTTTTTCAACTTTCCCCCGCTCATTTTTCATGTGCTTTTCCCGTCTGGCTAAGGTCCAGTGAATAACAAGCCACTACCGCACAGCTGTGTGTTTATGCCAAGAACAAGCCAAAAGAAATTCAACACACAAACACACACACAAGGGCACAGAGAAGGGATGGTTTTCAGGTGAACTTTGTGCTTCCTGTAATCCTCCATCCATCCATCCATTTTCTTCCGCTTATCCGGGGCCGGGTCGCGGGGGCAACAGTCTAAGCAGGGACCTCCAGACTTCCTTCACCCCGGACACTTCCTCCAGCTCCTCCGGGGGGACCCCAAGGCGTTCCCAGGCCAGCCGGGACACATAGTCCCTCCAGCGTGTCCTGGGTCTTCCCCGGGGCCTCCTCCCGGTGGGACATGCCCGGAACACCTCCCGAGGGAGGCGTCCAGGAGGCATCCGGAACAGATGCCCGAGCCACCTCAGCTGGCTCCTCTCCACGTGGAGAAGCAGCGGCTCTACTCCGAGCTCCTCCCGTGTGACCAAGCTCCTCACCCTATCTCTAAGGGTGCGCCCAGCCACTCTGCGGAGGAAACTCATTTCGGCCGCTTGTATCCGCGATCTCGTCCTTTCGGTCATTACCCAAAGCTCATGGCCATAGGTGAGGGTAGGAACGTAGATTGACCGGTAAATTGAGAGCTTCGCCTTTTGGCTCAGCTCCCTCTTCACCACAACGGTCCGGTACAACGACCGCATCACTGCCGACGCTGCACCAATCCGCCTGTCAATCTCACGCTCCATCCTCCCCTCACTCGTGAACAAGACCCCGAGATACTTGAACTCCTCCACTTGAGGCAAGGACTCTCCACCCACCCAGAGAGGGCAAACCACCTTTTTCCGGTCGAGGACCATGGCCTCGGATTTGGAGGAGCTGATCTTCATCCCAGCCGCTTCACACTCGGCTGCGAACCGCCCCAGTGCACATTGGAGGTCCCGGTTTGATGAAGCCATCAGGACAACATCATCCGCAAACAGCAGAGATGAGATCCTGTGGTTCCCAAACCGGATCCCCTCCGGCCCCTGACTGCGCCTAGAAATTCTGTCCATAAATATAATGAACAGAACCACAGGACCTCGGATTCAGGAGGAGCAGTGTGGTTTTCGTCCCGGCCGGGGAACACTGGACCAGCTCTATACTCTCCATCGGGTGCTCGAGGGTGCATGGGAGTTTGCCCAACCAGTCCACATGTGCTTTGTGGATCTGGAGAAGGCATTCGACCGTGTCCCTCGTGGGGTCCTGTGGAGGGTGCTCTGGGAGTACGGGGTTCGGGGCCCTTTGTTAAGGGCTGTTCGATCCCTGTATGACCGGAGCAGGAGCTGTGTTCGCATTGCCGGTAGTAAGTCGGACCTGTTTCCGGTGCATGTTGGACTCCGCCAGGGCTGCCCTTTGTCCTGTAATCCTGAATTAACTTAATATGGGTTTATGGTTTATCATTTTATACTGTATCAGATAAGACAATAGACTGTATTTGTTTGTTGATATGACATTGTTTTCAATTTAAAACATCCATACTTCCATATTTCCATACTCTAGGATCAAACTTCTGCCTGCAAGCTTCCCCTGCATCATAAATACAGATCCAGTTTAAGTTTATAATTTATGGCACATATAAATTACTATAACCTCCAGATGGTATGTAAACATGAGAATGAAAGTGTGCAGCCCTGCGGCTCAAGTGAAAACATCTGTATTCTGCAAAACAAGATGTCTTATAGGCTGACATTTGCAGAGTGAAGATATGATCACTCCAAAGCGCATTCATGGGGCTTTACAGAGCTGCTCACAAGAGTTTTACTGAAACATTTCAAGAACTCCAGGAAAGAGTTTGGACTGCGCAGCAAAGCACACGGAACCTACCAATTCTTTTGTTTAAACTGTAATAGAGCCTCAGCCTACCATCTTGCTGGAATGCATGAAATTAGAATTTGTAAAATAAAAAAATAAAAAAATTATCGGCATTATTATTTGCTGCTAAACATTGACTTAAAAATGCAAATGTCATGCTCCTACCTCTTGCAGATAACCGGTCAGGTGCAATAAGATGGCCACGCTGGAGGCCACCTGGAGCAATCCCATAATAGCAAGGGTCCCAATTAGGAACGGCCGGTACGTGGTCTCCGAGCTCTGGACCGGGTGAAAGCGGTGGTGTTGGGTCGCCTCCAGATCAACGCTGTCCCGTAGGTAGCCTCTATAATCGTGACTAGCTGCCATGCTGTAGCCGCGTCTACGTCCGCTCAGCCCGGATCCCAAGGCGAGGAAGTCACGGTGAACTCGGCCACCGACGGAGCTCTAAAAAAGACGGTGGGTGGGCTGGGACGGCGCGTCTTTAGCCCCGCAGCCAATTGGAACCGAGAGAGGAGGCAGAGGCGGACAGAGGGGGATCGGGGAGGCTGAGGACAGTTCGCAGCAGGTATACAAGAGGAAAAGCTCCAGCAGAACTTTTTGGCCCGCCAAGAGAGCGCAGTAGAGTTTATCACGTGGTCCACCCCTTTCTGCGCGTCCACACCTCCTGACGCCCCAACAGGCCCGGGCTCACACTGGACACATCTGCTCCTAACATGTTGTGTGAGTAATGATTCATAAGAAATGTTCACATTTATTTTTATGTCCTTAATACATATGATAATGGTTTTAATCTCAATCTCACTTCAAGATAAAGACCTAAATTGGACTTTAATATATCAATATCTGTTGTAACAAAGAGGACTAACCACAGATGTGCATTTTATTTATTAAGCCTAGTAATTCGGCTTAATAGGTCATTTTGTAATAAATTACGCAGTAGTAGCCTAATTTATAAGTAACAATAACTTACAGATAGATCTCATTATTGTATTAATTAAATGTAGTAGGCTAGTAATAGCCTAAACAAAATTCGAAGGTCACAACAAATTATAAATATTAATAATTATAATAATTACAGGAAAAAACTGTGTGTGTGTGGGGGGGGGGCATCTGACTGTGTATTTTCCCACTGTATCAGTAAGTGATTGTGTTACCATGTGCGTGAAGAATCTAAATTGTTTACACTCATTTAACACTAAATTGTAGTTTACAAGACTAGAGTATTATACAACATTTAAAAACTTATATTCTTCAGTTCCTACAAGTTGGCTAATCTACTAGAGTCAGTGCAAATGGGCCTAGCTGCAGTCAACATTGTATACTGTATACTACAAACAATAAATTCTTTACTGCTAATATGTTTCATAAGGGCTACTTCTGCAAAATATCTCTTGCCAATGTCTTACTATTGCCTACAACTGCTGCATAATAATCAAAGCCAGGCTTTCTTATAACCCACTTTGCAAATGGGGCTAGAAATCTTCAAAAAACCTTCAAAAGCAGCAACAATGGAAAAAAGAGGGGGCTGTTATAAGTTGAGCGAGTTTGCAAAATCTTAGTGACTTCTGAGGTGCCAGAGGAGTTCATGGGAGAAATCTAGCTATTTATACGCTCCTCCCACCCCTTCCTTTCTGCCGTCAAGCTGTACGGCGATACAATCGTTTAATACTACATCATTATGGGTTTTAAACTTCATAAAACCACACACATGATTCTGGTTATGTTGTAGTGTGACCACAACGGTCTCCTCTTTACCATGCTTTTGTAGGATGGCCCTGTGCTGTTTGCTTTCAGAATGGAGCAGGGGAACTACAGTTAATTCTGTCAGATTCCTCCTGACAGGGTTCCCACAAAGGTTTTATCTCTCCCACGGAAAACCTCAAAACTTATGCCCTGGATACACTAGGCCCCTCTTTGCTGCTTTTTTATGCATTTGGCTGTGGTAAGAGATGGAAAGTAACTGGATATTGGAGAGGGCACTGTTGAAGGAATATTTACTGTATGTTCTGAATAGGCCTACATTTTACCCCTAAAACATAATTATTGTGTTGAAAACTTGTAAGAATTTATTTGGAATCTTTGATAATGGGGTTATAATGATTGCAGTTTATAGTTCGAAGTTTAGCCCTGGTCTAATCCAGGTTTAGTTTAAGGTTTAGTCACAGTTTAGTCCCAAATTTGATCTGGTCTTTGTACAAGTGAATACTTTAATTAAGGATGCAGATGTAACTTTTCTCTTGGAGGTTATGCCACTTGATGTATTAAAGAAAATGTTATTGCTTTGTCTGGAATATTACAGTATAGCTTTAAACTAATCTACCTCTGTGGAGACAAGCATGGGATTTCGCTGGACCAAGTTATAGGTCGGATCTGTGGAGATATAGCCAGCTCACAGTGAGAATGCATTTTTTTCACTACAGTAGTAAACTTGAAAAAAAGTGGGATAGATAAGTTTATCGCCATGCTGTGGAACATTTCAAAGCAATAACAACACAGCAGCATAATAACATGGCAGACCCTCCATCAGAAAAGTTACACAATTCACCTTTAACCATACTGGTAAGTGAGTGATCTGACACTATCAGGGTGTACTAGTGGCAAGTGGTAGTAGCAGTGTTGCATTGCTTTTACTCACGGACCTTTATTGGAGTATCGAGTACACACAATATTTGTACTACTATGTATTGTGATATTTTAGTTTAGTTACTTGGCACTTGGTGGAATACTTACACCTCTGGCTTTGAACTATGGAGAGTAATTACTTTGGTTATATGTCAATAATATTTTATCCAAATGTGAGTTGGTACCATCGTGGGGTAGAACAGTGGTTTTAGCTGGCACACAGGTTAAACTTTTTCTTTTTCTTTTGGTTACATTTGATCAGTTTCACATTTTTGCTCCTCCTTTCTGCATGTGGAGCTCTCATACATGTGTGGTTGTGCGTTTGGGTCTGCTCCATGCCCTTGTGTCATCCACTCTACTTCCAGCCAGACATTGCAACTTGATGCTCAGTTTGAGAATGACATACAGCCAAAAACCCTGCAGCTGAGGAGGAGGGAAACCCAAGAGAAGACATGAATGAGAGCACAAGGGTGAGGGGAGGTGAAGAAGAAAATACTTTAAAGTACATGCGCCACTAGCCCTCTGTGTTGCATGCAAACATAAAATACAAGATGCTGTGTCCTTGGTTAAATTGTTCTCAAAGGGAATTTAAGAGGTGGTTTTAAGAGATTCTTTAGTTAGCTGTGCACTCAGACACACCATTTAACCACTGGACTTAAACCCAGCAACCTCAGTGAACTTGTGACTAAGGGTCAGAGGTCAAATCAGGGAGACAGTGATTATTAGTCCCACTTAAGAGATTAAGGTTGTTTATGGCTAAATGTATTATTTGATTGCCAATATGGTGAATACATTTGGTTTGCTTTAACATTTTAACATGACTTAAAGGTACAGTGTGTAGGATTCGTGGCGCATAGGTGGTTAGTAGCTATTCCACTTCCTCTTTTGGCTACGGCAGACCTCGAGGGTCACCCGGGCGCGCCGTAGCGCCGACAGCTCGCGTACCCGCGCACGAACCGCGCGCCGCTGTATACATAAAACGCGGTTCCCCGTTCACTTTTTTTTTTTTCTTTTCGCATGAAAACACACAATCCCGATCATGATTCATGACAATCTACACATCAAATGAAACCTTACAGTCTCCTCTTTTTGACTATGCAATTCATTTCCCTGCAAAACAATCACTCCCCGAGCACATGGGGCTTTTATACAGAAAAGCACAAAACGAGGTTTGTTACTTAGCTTACCTTTGAAGGCTCTGCACAGGTCAAACTCTGTATTTCACCATAAACTTGGCCTCAATCTGTCCATAAGGATCCAGCGAATAAAATCCAGTAAAACAATTTAGTCCAAAATACGTGTTAGATCCATTACGACGTGTGATACAGCAGCATGCTTGTTTACACGAGGCTCCCCCCTTCCCCCCTCCCCTTCCCCTTCTCTCCTTCGCTCCCTCAGGCAGCGCGGCTGAGCAGCTGTTAGCAGGAGCCTCGGCGAAGGATGAGCCCAAATGTCCTTCTGCGGCTCTCGTATTCAAAATGGCTGCCTCTATATGGGGAAGATCCCCCTTTTATGTGACTATATCTAAGTCCAAAAGAATACTTTGATTTCATGATGAAAGTGAAAAGGCTTGGAAAACAATGTATTTTTGAATGGGTATCTTCAATTTCAGTAATTAACAGGTAAAAATCTTACACACTGTCCCTTTAATGTGTAAACTTTATCACCAACCTCCTTGTGGATAGATTAGAATATAGCACGATGTTACTCCTGATCTAACCCAGTAGATTAATCCATGCTTGGGAATTGCACAAAGAATGCACATGAGCTTATTCTTCCATCACTGCAAACTGTCTTGCTCCATAAGTGCCATGATTCACATATTAGTATGGCAATATACTTTTAAAGAATTAATTATACCTATAAGAGATAAGATAAGACTTTATTGATCTCACATCGGAGAAATTTACTACCCTGTGTAGCTTCATTAATCAAGGCATGGGACTGCCACAATCTTTGCTGGCTGCAGTTACATTTGCTTTTAAGTCAGAAAACTACATGAAAAATTACATTTCACATAAAAACACCAGATATGTGGTTTGGTTTGGCATGCGTTTTCAAAATCAGCCTCATTGTTCTCCATAGATTTTTCAGCTTCAAAGCTAGAATGGTTTCATTTACTCTTGAAGAGGAATCAAAGCCAAAAATGAGGAAAACTTGAACTGCACTCTGGCATATATATTTGATTGCATGGCTCTGCTGTATAGAGATGTATTGAGGAAACAATAACGTGCCTTTGTAAATTCTTCAGGATATACAGCAAGTAGCCAAACATACCAGGGTTTTCCATTGTTTATCATCTGCCTGTTTGACTGAGCGAAGGCTGCTCTAAGCCTTGTGGCCTGAAGAGCATCACATTGTCCTCTCCCCCTCACTCCCACATCCTCTGTGGTAACAGGGTCACTCCAAGTCTTCTCTCCACAAACACACAAGCTCCTACCCTGTATTACTACTATTACTCCCAGAATGCTACGGCAACCCCAATGTTTACACTGCAAATCTATCCACTTCACGGCACGGTGGCTGAGTGGCTAGCACTCACGCTTCACAGCAAGAAGGTTCCCGGTTCGATCCCCGTGTGGAACGTTGGTATGGCCGTAAGATTCGGGTCGCCTGAGCCTTTTTTGCATGTTCTCCCTGTGTCTGGGTGGGTTTCCTCCGGGCACTCCCCCATCAACCCAAAACATGCACCAGGTCAAATCCTCCAGCTTAGGTCCTGATCAAACCGAAGCAAGAAGATGGAGATGGTCCCCGAGAGCAGTAATGTGCTGCCTAATAACAGGATGGGTTAAATGCAGAGAAGAATTTCTTCTGTGTGAGATCAAGTCACTTCTTCTTCTTCACATGTGACTGTGGGTGTATCAGAACTGTAGTTTTCCTAAATAAAATTAGTGCAGCTATGGTTTTAGATATACCTGTCTTATGATGACAAAAGAGATGCCCACCATGCAGGAAGACAGAGGTAAATTACATTACGTATTATGGTTATCACAGTAATTTCTCAATCCAGGAGGCTGTAAACGGACTTAATTGAGAAATATAATGATATCAACTATTTTTTTTCTTTTTAACTTTTTTAGACTGCATTTTTTTGGTATGTAATTTGAGTAACTGAGTCCTAATAAAGCTGAGAATGCAATAGTTTGAAAGTGCAGTTTTAGCTAATAATGATTGCAGTGTAGCTTATATAAAACATATGGACTGTCTTGCGTCATGTAGGGGCCCCTTCTTGAATCACAGTTGCCGCTCTTGTCCTCTGCCACTTTCTCTTCAGTCTGCTTGGCCTCCTGTCCTCACTAAATCATACAACAGTGGTTGTGGTTACATACACACTCTGAGTCTGTTTATATTCTTATTTTTTTGAGTTGTAAGACTATTAAAATTGCATGTTAACAACAAAATCATGTAATTTTGTGGTTTACACATTTTGGTGTGCATGTGAATACAGACAGTGTTTGCCCAAAAGAAAAGATCTTTGCTTGCAATCACCATAAAGGTATTTGGATAATTATCTACTCATGGTGCAATTTTTATTTATTATAACATTTGATTTAGATCAGTTTTGTCCTCATTTGGGTTAATATTTTTTTGGAACTACTTGAGGTTTAGTCTCTTTGTAGACCTGGTTTGGTCTCATTTTAGACCATGATCATCCTTAATATAGACCTGATATAGTCCCAATTTAGATCTGGTTTTCCGATATCTAAATATGATCTGAGGTGGTTGTGTAAAAGGTTTCGAAGAAGTTTGTGAATCATGTGTGAATAATGTAAAGTAAAGTTATTAATGTCCATATATTGACATTTACTCCTCATCACTCACTATCATGGAAATTAGATTACTAATCATATAATTCATCCGAAACTTGAAATCTGTTTCTGTAATTTAAAGGGGAAATTACTTGCTGTACCAACTGTCATGTCAAATGCCCATGTTCGGACTTCCTGCCATTAACTTGAGTTAATCACAACTCCGTGGTCAAATCTAATAGGCTTGGTCCCTCTGACAAAGGCTCCCTTCAGTTTTCAGTGCAGGGGCGAGAGAAGTCCACTGTCTTCATGCTGTCATCTCTTGTTTAAGGATTTATCAGGAGAATTTCAGACACACCTGAGTCATGGGGAGGGGGGTGCCCCAGACGGGAGATCAGAACAGACTCAACACAAAAGTGAAGCAACAGGAAGAGTGAAAGCCTTAATGTAATGTTTTTACACTGAGGATGGGATTAATCATGGTTTCCGCATTACGAAATGGGTTTGCAAATCTCAGGGTTTATTAGACATGTTCCGATAATATTAGATTATGGTGTTACATGGACAATGCTGCCAGAGATTAGTTTTAAATCCCTAATGGGAGTATAGTATTTGAACTGAGACTTTATTTTTCCAGTTAGTGTTATCAGTTATCTGCTTTTTTCCATAGTGATAGATACATTGAATGCTTTGCAGTGGAACATTTCTGGCAAAGCAATAACATCTCCATAGAAACAAGCAGGTGGCAGACTCCATCAGTGGGTGGACACAGTGCACCTTTAAATAGATTTGTAAAAAAATACCTCTATTCTATTCAATATGACATAAAACACTTTATTTTCTTGCTTTTTGCACATTATGTACCATTTACAATTGAACTGAATCAAGGTCTCTCCTAAATCTTTCCTGTTGGGAGATACAGCTATTGGACCAGTTCTATGCCCCCCACAGTTTTATAAACTATTTGCTTCTTAGTTTTATGTTCACTTCACGGTGTAATCAAATGTTTTGACAACCAGTTTCACACCCTCAATAACTCCACAGTCAAAATCCACCAGTTGTGTTGATTTTATACAACATGATTCAGCTTCTCCATCTGACATAATCTCTTATCTTTGCACTCATACTCTCCATCCTCTCCCGCCCTGTGTTGGCTTTTACTTGCCTTGGGTCTCTGTATTTTGCCTGGACAAGATAAACAATAGCAGGAGCTGTGTAATGTTTCCCTCACGTTTTACACATGACTGTTTTTAACTGGGTGACGCTCTGGGATCAGTGATTAGGCCTGTCTTTGCTCATAAAGTCAACAGGATTAAGGAAGTCACCCGGGCTCTTGCTACCATGACTACTACAAAAACAGCACTGAGCATTTGTGTGTTTGACTGACCAGTGACATAGTGTTGTTGTGTGCTTTGTTCAAGACTACCTCAGCTGGAAGACTTCACCTGCATTGTGCATATTACAAGGATGTCTGTAGTATAGTATCTTAGGAATGCCAAAATATAACATTTTTGTATCTGTGTGAGAAGAAACATTGCTATTGAATAAGGATGGGACAAGATCTCGCGCCATAAGATCCCATGAGACAAAACTGCCACAAGATTGTGCACACATGCTGAAAATGATCTAATGATTTTTATGTTTGGATTGGATAAAAAATATGGAGGTAAGGCGTTCGGCACTGTTACCCATCACATGCTACTCAAAAACTACAAAAAGCTCTATCAAAAATACATTAACTGGCTACAACCTTATCTGGCTTTGAGAAAGCAATATGTTTGTGTGCATAATATGATATCTCCAACATCTCAAAACAATCAAACGACTTGCCCCAAATTTGTTTATCTAATGTAGTCTGTAAGATATACTCTGATGTTTTGTATGTTCACTCTAAGAACAAACAGCAAGCTGTACATGATCTGTCAGTTGCTATGTCAGAGGTAGTAGCATCTGGTCTTACACTGGACCCACGGCTATCGGTTAAACAACCTTTTAAAAGAACAATGAATAAAATCAAAGATAATTTATCAAATTTTTGTCACATAAGATAATTTAACAACAAACTCTGCAATTATGTATTTAAATTCAATGATTCCCCCCCCACATAAATTATTGCATTACTAGTTGGACCCTTTCTTAACTGGGGCAACACAATTAAATATGCAGATTTAATTTTGATGTATAAAGTTTTTAATAATGTTGCTCCTCATCTAAAGGAGTTTGTGAAAAGAAACTCAAATTTGACAACAAGAGCAGGTTCTGGAGGTGACTACTCTGTGCTGGTTAAGAAAAGTGCTTTTGGACAACTCCCTTTTGCTTATTGAGCAGGTCAAACATGGAACACAGGGCCTGCTCAGATATGAGAGCTTTCAACACTGGCAGCATTTTCTAAAGCTTTAAAACAGTGGTGATTCAATGGTAAAATATGTGACCATGAAAAAATAAAAAAATTGATTTTTATATTGAGTTGTTGGTTTAACTCTTGATGTCGAACTTCAAATGACCTGAATAAATGAATTCTATTTATAGTGAATGTACTGATGTTACAGCAGTTCTACAATTACAGCAGAATTATTAAATAAAGTAAATAAAAAATGGTGAGCCCAACATTGGAAACTGGGTAATGCACAATTTATTTATTATTATAAAATCTCATCCTGTCTCAATCTCGTGTCTCGTCTCATCTTGTGGAAATTGTATCTCGTCCCACACCTATTACTTATAATAATTATTTGCAATAATTGAAACCATGACAATGGAATTTTACATTTTATTCATGTAATTTACAAATCAGCATTCCTCAACCAGCTTTACAAAATCAAACTTACTGAACGATAAAGTAATGTTTATGTAACATAAACATTAAAGATCTGTTCCACCTTGTGATGTCTTGAAGCAGTAGTTTTCAAGTTAACAGCTCTTTTTACCTTTAGTTCAGTAGAGGTTAGCAATTCCAGGGATGAAATTATTCAAACAATTCTAGTTAATGTGTATATAGTGCAGCACTTCCTGTATGACCACATGACAAACACAAGGAGTCTTTTCTGTTTAAGAGATTAACTCAGCCTAAATATGCAGGCTGTGTGTGTTAAACATGTGTGAATGAAACAAAATACACCTCCAGGTATGTTTGTGAGTTTGTGATGAGAAAGCAACATTATGACATACATCAGAAAATAGCATGATAGACATAGACACATAGACATAGTTGCTTTATTGTCGAAAAAAACATATGTACATGTACATAGAGTAATTCGAAATTTCGTTTCCCCACTAACCAGGCAGGACAGTGATAGTGGCTAGGGGAGGGGCCGCTGCGCATGCGCGTGCCGCCGACTGGGAGATGCAGAGTGGAAAAGATGCAATACAATCAATGACAATTATACACAACATGTAATGACAGAAAACAATTGGACAGGTAACATACGGTGTCTTTTTCTTTAGCAACAAGAGGGAAGGGTGTGGGGCAAGGGAACAGATTAGAAATCAATGAAATTGATTGAAAACTGAAGAACAAGCAGACGTCCTAAAAATAGAGAGGGCAGTAATACTTAATACATGTGAGTGTGTGTGAGCCGAATGGAATGTCTTATTTTGTTTTGTAGAGTTCTGTGTGAGATAAGGCCGCAGCTGTCAGCCTTGGACGGGTTTGTGCAGAAGATGCTGTCAAAACAAAGAGTCCAGTTGGATCACATTTCCAGGAGAATTGATTACAAAAGGGGAATTTAACATAATCGATACATTTTAGAACCCAGGCGAACAGAAAATTTGCCAGAAATCTGGTTTCTCTCTGGTCCCCACTTTCTGCAGGTCTGTGTGACTCGCAATCCTCCCCCTGGCACGTATGATAATGAATACGGACTGAGCCGCTGTTCCCCACAGTTCCACATCCATTTTCCACGATGTTATCAAGTGCCAGGGGGGGTTCCACAGATGGGATGACAGTTCATCTGTGTTTTTCCTTCTGATGTTGCCCCCCCGAGTTCGCAGTTCCCCGTACTGACTAGCGGATCGGGGCTCTTTTTTATCCGCTCGGCTCCAATTAGTGATGGGTCAGAAAATATCCCCCAGGCCAACCCAGATGTCCTGCCATCAAAATTCCAATAGTAAATGCTCCGTGTCCTCTGGTAACAGCGGTATATAGGCATCCAATACTGATATCTGTATCTATTTCTATCTATCTATCTATCTATCTATCTATCTATCTATCTATATATATATATATATATATATATATATATATATATATATATATATATATATATATATATATATATATATATATGTTACATACCACTTGCTACAAATTGCTTAACCATTTTACAGCAGCTGTCCAGATCTTTAAGAGAATACTGCCCCTAATAACAATACCAGGACACTACCAACCCATGTGTGTTAGCCATAACAGGATGCTGAGTGCAGAGTCATGTCTTTGCAAATGTGCAGGTGGTCAAAAAGTGTATGTGAAACCCAAAACTCATAAAGCTCTGCCCTTTTTATTAAACCAATGGGAAAATTGGGCACAAAGCAAGGAAATCCTCTGACTTTCATTTGACAATTTCATTTTCCGCTTAATAATATTCGGATATTTAGACTTCGGGAGCTCCACCTTCTAACTATTCATCATCTACAATGACTTCCAGAAAGTTAAATGTGCGGACACACTTGAGTCCAGCTTTGTCTGTTGACCTATATGATTCAGTCTCTGAACTTATTAACCACTCACACCTATTAGAGCATTGTGATAAAAGGACTTGATATCTGTAGAGAAAAACAAAGAGAGGTTTCTTCATGCTGGACAAAACAAAAGATTAGCAGCAGTGATGTCGCTGGTTTTCCCCTTTTCAACACAAAGCCCTGTACAGTTTATAACAGATTCTTGAAAGATTGACTCAGACCACCCCCCCTCTATTCAATTGCCTCTCAGTGGACACTTCCAACAGCCTTCCCATTTGTTACAAGGGAAGTGATGTCATCTAAGGATGCATAGAGTACAGGCAGTCAGATAATATGAAGATCATGGTGAAAGGCTGAGACATGAGTGCCAGACAGGGGGTGGAAGACTGTCTGTCCAACTTGCTGACTGGTGGTCCCCTCCGTAATAATTACTTTACATTAGACACAATGCTTTACAGTGTCTATGTGATTGAGACTTGTAGTTAATAAAAGGATAACATTTTGCTGCCCGTACACAAACCTGCTTTTAAGTGACATTCCTGTGGCTTGTACCTCTGTGAGTTTATCCCAGTCTCTCATTAAGGTTTTTGTGGCTATGTTTAAGAATACAAACAGTTGTCAACCTACTACTGTATTTAAAATATTCCTGTCACTGTAACTTGGTTTGCCCTTGAATAAAGTCTTTTCAAGAACATCCAGCCTGTTACAAAAAGTCATAATGTGGACTAAGGGTGTGCAAAAATCTTTAAAAAAAAACAGCAATATATCACAGAGTATCATATCTGTTATCGCATATAGTAATAATATTGTATCATGAGCCATGTATCGTGTATTGTATGAAATTGGGAGGGACCTTGTGATTCCCAGTCCTAATGTGGACAGGAATGAATTATGTCAATGTGATCAGACAAGATGTAAACCATTATCTATCATACATCAGGGCTCTCAAGTTTTGAAGATTGCTAGGAGTGAGATTTCTGAGGAGCGGGGGGGTTAATATGGAGATGCTTTTATAACTAAAAGTCCATATTATCATTCAATAATGCACAGGATAATATGTCACACTTAGTCTTGGTTTAGTCCTGGCTTAGTCTTGGTTTAGACCTGGTTTAGTTTTGGTTTAGTCCTGGTTTAGACCCAGTTTAGATCTGGTTTAGTCTTGGCTTAGTCCTGGTTTAGACCTGGTTTAGTCCTAGTTTAGTCCTGGTTTAGTGCTGGTTTAGACCCGGTTTAGATCTGGTTTAGTCTTGGCTTAGTCCTGGTTTAGACCTGGTTTAGTCCTGGCTTAGTTTTGGTTTAGACCTGGTTTAGTTTTGGTTAAGTCCTGGTTTAGTCCCGGTTTAGTCCTGGTTTAGGCCCGGTTTAGATCTGGTTTAGTCTTGGCTTAGTCCTGGTTTAGTCCTGGTTTAGTGCCGGGTTAGTCCCGGTTTAGTCCTGGTTTAGACCTGGTTTAGTCTTGGTTTAATCCTGGTTTAGTCCCAGTTGAATCCTGGTTTAGACCCGGTTTGGTCCTGGTTTAGTCCTGGTTTGGTCCTGGTTTAGTTCTGGTTTAGTCCTGGTTTAGTTCTGGTTTAGTCCTGGTTTAGTCCTGGTTTGGTCCTGGTTTAGTCCTGGTTTAGTCCTGGTCTAGTCCTGGTTTAGTTCTGGTTTAGTCCTGGTTTAGTCCTGGTTTGGTCCTGGTTTAGTCCTGGTTTAGTCCTGGTCTAGTCCTGGTTTAGTTCTGGTTTAGTCCTGGTTTAGTTCTGGACTAGTCCTGGTTTAGTCCTGGTTTAGTTCTGGTTTAGTGCCGAAATAGATGCAGAAATAATCTGATATGACTCACCCATAAGAACGCGGTCACTCGTATCCATGTATGCTCGTGTCACGGTCTTTAATAATCCGGAGCTCCGGAGAAAAGGACATATCCCGAACTTATCCCGTGTCCCGAGACGAGAGTTCCTTCTTACGTAGGATTAACGTAGCAAGTTAAGGATCCTTATTCTCTTGGAAATACCGCGTAAACATTCACGCGGCTGATCGGCCTGTTCGCCGATCAGCTGTGCGCAATCGGCCTCACAGCTGATCGCTCATCTCGAGTACTGGTGTGTGAGGGACTTGTTTTCGCTGAAAACGCGCGGTGCCTGCATTAACTTACCGATTTTCTGGGCACAGAAGCGCTGTGAACAGGGGCTACAGTTTTGAATTGCTTAAAAAAATTTCAGCGTGAGAAATACCATGTGTGGTGTGTGAGCGTGTGAACACGTCGAATTGCGTGTGTCACACTCTCAAAGCGTGAGACTTGAGAGCCCTGCATACATACATACATATAAATGGACATAGCTAACCTGCTAGCCACTTCCAGCTCCATCGACTCTGTTTCCAGTTCATTTTACATTGATAAATTGTCACCCCTGTCTCTGTAACTGCTGCTGTGTGAGCCTCATCATTTTGGTCCTTGCCATTTTGTCCGTAAATAAATTCAAATTCCTATCCGCATCCCTATAACTGCCAGCTAGAGCTTAATTTAACTGGAATTGAATGCTATGGGTGACGTCACACTCCCATAGTTCACTTATTTATACAATCTATGATGTGAACTGGTATGCCTGGCAAATTGTGGCACTATGACGACTCAATCACTGCCCAAAATCACTTTTAGTTAAGTCTGCAAGTCCACTGATTGCATTGTTTTTTATTGTGATTATCCATTTTATTATTTTATTACCATTAGGCCTGAGCACCAGAAGCTGGTGAAGGGCCTATTAATATCGCAAAGCTAGGGGATAAGGTTAGGGTTAGGGTTGGGGCTAGAGTTAGGGCTAGGGCAGAGGTCAGCAACCTTAAATATTCACAGAGCCATTTGGACATCTCCCGCAGAAAAGAAATCACCCTAAAATGAGGATAACATTGCATATATGCTATGTTTAAAAGACTATGTTACAGAAAACACAGATTTTTTAAATTTCTGCATGTAACACAAAAATATCTTGAACTCCAAAAAAAAAAGACACTTGGTTGATGATTCTAACTTTCAAATGAAATACTCAATGTCTCAATTTGAGTCCTCCTTGTAGGAAATAAAAATCCAAACATTGTACTTTATGTACTGTACTGGAGCGTACATAATTAAGCAGACTGGTAAAGTCTCATCTCATCAGTCTCATCAGCTGTGAAATCAAATGAATCTGCCCACGTAGCATTAAACATTCTGTTTTTTCAGAAACTTTTCTTTTCTTGGATTTATCCTCATTTACCTACCAGGGGTTGAAAAGCTCAATGTGTGGCAGGTGTTGCACGTCGGTGGCTGTGGCGCATATTTTGAGTGATACTATTAAATATGTTTTATTTTAATGTTACAAGATTACCATTATCTACAAATTTAGAATTACATTTAAAAACAAACTAAAATAAAAATACATTGTAATTAAATACTCTAATAAAAAATACTATAATATTATTTATTTTACAAAGTCACAGGGAGCCACAACAGAAGAATGAAAGGGCCACGTGCGGCTCTGGAACCGTGGGTTGCTGACGCCTGGGCTTGGGTTAGAAGTTAAGGTAGTGTTAAGTTAGGTTTTAGGATTGCGGTTTAGGTGCGTTTGCTTGGCATGTGCGGGGCGCGGCATGGTCGGGGTTTTCGTGTTGCGTGGGCATGGGGCAGGTGTGAGCGAGGGCTGATCATTGTCACTTGCAGCTATATTCATCTATATATATTTTTTTTTTTTTAAATTGTGTTATCTTTTTTAGCATGTTGTTTTTATTCTTGTCCATAGTCATGATCTGTGAGGTTATAAATTGTCATCACTGTGAAAAATTTGCCCTTGGGGGACATAATAAAGTGAAGTTGAAGTTCTAATTGGCCAATTAATGACACAAATATGCCTGGCAGATTGAAAGTGTCTGCGAATGGTGATGAATGATGTTAGAATGTTGTTACACCTTGTCAGTTGCTGTTCCACCTTGTGATGTCATGAAGTGCAAGTTTTCAAGTAAACAGCTACGTCTTACCTTTTGTTCAGTACATTCAGTAGAGATTGGCAGTTCTGGGGCTAAAATTATCCAAATGATCCCAATGAAGGTGTATGTAGATTAAAAATCTAGTGTAGCACTTCCTGTATTACTGCATGACATTAGTCATGGAACAGAGTGCTTTCTGAACTTAGGCTAAATATGCAAGCTTTGTGTATTAAATGTGTGAATGAAACAAAACAAAACTCCGGGTATGTTTTTGATGATGAAACAACTTTATAACATATATCAGAAAATAGTATAATATGGGCTCTTTAAAGAAGAATTAACGTTTTTTTACAATCTGAGCCTTATTTCGGTAATAAAACAAGTTGTTTTACTCACCCATAGCACTTTGGTGTCATATGGAGCACTTTCAGAGATGTTTTAGATTAGCGATAGCCGTAGTGCGAGTTCTCAGGGCATATGCGGTCTCCAAATAACACAAACTTTAGCACTTTTCCAATCATAGAAGCTCGATGTCTTAGTTTACGCTTTCGTTTGAGTCAAAAGTGGCCTGTAATCCGAGATTTATCCATAGTTTCGAGTAGATGAGGTGGCCAGTGCGCATTTCACTCTCAGCTCCCAGGATCCAAACATGAAACGCAAAGCTGTAAATTATGGATAAATCTCGTTAATTCTCCTTTAAAGCCCTAAGAAAAATGCAATGATTTTAAAAATTTGTCATGTGGATTACTGACAGGAAGTAATAAATGCCAATCTGACCTTTATTGTTCATAATATGCTGGTTCAATATTAGCTCCATCCATCTTTAGGGTTCTCCTTAGAACCTCAGATCCTTCTATGGCCTGTCTGGAAGGCTCTGTGTCTTCTGCTGCTAAGCTACAGTGATGAGCTTGTCAGACACATTCCTTACCTACTGTATCACTATGGAGCCTACAATTAGCTTTCCCACCTGTCCTCCACCCTCTCGCTTTCATCTCTCCTTTCCCCAAGACTTAAACAGAGAGAGGCATTGATTCGCCGCTTGCCAACAGACTCTAACTGCTGAAACAAAACATTACCCAAGTACACTTCTGTGAGGTCTAATCACATGGCAACAATGCTTGTTTGGGGATGCACCGAGACTACAGTTGATTCCAGATCCTAAAATACACCTTGGCACCAGCACACACACAAAAAAAGAAAAGAATAATAAACACTACCTCAGGTAAAGTATAGTTACTTAGGCTGGCGTAGAAAGAAAGAGACAAGCATACCTGGCTTAAGATCACATGAAAAAGCTTTATTCTCACACCAAGCTTCAACATAAACAACTTTAAAGTTTGACTTCAGGCTTGAATGCGTTAACTGCTGTATGTAGCAATGTCACTTTAGGAACAAAAAAATAACTTTCAGACAGTGTATTACTTACATAATAAATATATTCATTTGGCAGGATTTGTTAATAGCACAGGAAAAATAGAGTGGCTGAGGTACTTTTTTTTTTTTACTGCAAGTGGCCAAAAGAGGCAAAACAAAACTTTTACAACAGTAGCTAAACAGATTTACAATAATATCTGCCTTTACATGGAGTCTTTGCACATTCAGCGTTCACAATACAACAATATAGCACTGGAGATCTGATTCACAGGAACGTCAAATAGAAAGAAAACACAGGGGAGGCATTAGAGGGGATTGCCTTGGCAACGCATACTCATAGGTTTGTACAATGTGATGCAATGTCCATATCTCAATACATTCTTCAATGTAAACCAAGAAAGAGTTAAATACTTCAATATTGAATTACATTTTAAATACATAAGAACTGTTTTTTGTGAAAAACTCATTTGAAAGTGAAAAGTAAACAAACCATACTGAACAAAATGTTTTACTTTTGGCAGCCTACTGAATTTAAGCATAAAATATGGTCCATTACAATCGCTCAACCATAACAGATGTCCACATTTGTGCCAGGGACCACATTGTGCCATGTATTATGTGCTGTTGCCTTGTGATAAATACATGTATGCCATTTTAATTCATGACACTTCAGATACTACAGAGGTTAAATTCATACATTAGATTTAATTAGTACCCACAACTACTCATGTATTTGATGAATCAATTTATAGCAGCTGTGATGTTTGTTTTCAAATATTAAAAAAAAAAAATTCTAAAGATTTTATATGGAGTGGGGCTTTTACTTTGTAATGGTGGAGGCAGACATAGTGAGCAAGTCTGTTTTATGTCTAAGAAAGATTTGATATGGATTTGTATTTCTAACGAAGGAAGGAAAACAGAGCTACATTTATCTTGGCATGATCTCCCCTTCTCGCCCCATTGGATTTGCATGGTACTGATAGCAGAGGTTTTAACACATTTTCCTCACACAAAATTTTACTATTTTCTAACTGGACATCCTCCCACTTAAGAAACTGAAGAAAAACAACGCTTGCCAACAGATTCATGTTGACACAGTAAAATCGCGCAAGGTCTGGTTTTATTCCCGTTGACAGACAAGCTTCCACCAGTGTTCAAGACTGGGAAAGATGTATAAAAAGAAATGTATTTTAAAAGCAAGAGGTGCACTACTTATGGAAAAATAAACTGAAAATCTAAAATGTGTTCAATAGATTATAACACATTTACCTTTGAATAAATGCATGTTTGTGCAGCACGAGTCCGAGGCACACATTATGGACAGTTGTGTTGGTACTTAACATATAAAGAGTTCAGTTACTGTATAGGCCAATACAATAAGAACAATATAATTGATTTTGAAAATGCACTGGTAATTTTGCCATGCAAGTCAACACTGCCAACAACACTTCATTCATAATAATACATGTGAGGGCTTGGTATGTTACAATTTTCTTACAATTGTCTTAAAAGTGTTTCCCAAATTTGGCTGTACAGCTATATTTTAGCTAAATAAATATAAATAAACAATATATAAAACAAAACCTTAAGAGATAGAATTTTTTAAATAATGTATAAGAGTGTTTTAGGTCTGAAGGCAGATGGTCATTTCTCACTTCTTAAAAAAGTGCATGTTAGTAGTTAGTGCTGTGTCCAACAGTGGGTGAGTAACAGTTGTTGTGGGGGTTTGTGCATTCCTTCATTGCACAGTGGAGCGTGGGTGACCGGTAAGCCCTGCTTGGAGCTACGTACATATTCGTTAGTGCGTGGTTTCAGAGCTGCAGATCAGTAATTACATAAAACACACTGTCTGCGTCACTGGATCTTCCCAAAACAGTCCACTGACAGAGAGAAATATTTTACGCACTGTAGTGACCAGAAAGGAGAAGAGAGTCACGTCACAAGGAACATTTGGCAACATCAAGCCTATATCATGGCTTCTTTCTCAACTCAGCAGCATTTCACATCTGACTTTTATATTCTAAAAAATATATATATATTTTTTTTCGATTGCACTAGTATACTCCACTTATTCCAGGTTTTTACTAAGTTTCAAAATCAAGATTGTTGCTAAGCAAGCAATTGTACAATATTAACACTAATATCAGCAATAGGCAACTTCATTATAGATTTTCCTCATTCATTTGTTGGATGTAATAATTGATAATGAAAGATTACATTGTAAAATGTTACAAACAAAGTCATAATGAACTGGCCACATATCCATCACAAATGTTGACAAGATTACACTGAGCATACTATAATTGTTTACAAGAGTCTCAAGGCCAGTGAACTCATATAGATTAAATAGATTGAGTTAGATAGATGAGTTACTGTGAAAGTAAAATGTAACAGTAACATCGTTAGTCAGTGGGGGGTACTTGTCAGACAACAGCGTCAGACAACACTGTCAGACTGGTTGTTTTATGATTGATAATAAAAGGGTGTGGTGTGTAAGTGTTGGTCTCATAACATGTGAGAACACCACCGCAGAGGTGAGCTGTGGCTGATGGCGTCATCAGCTGACAGCGATGGGGATTCCCTAACAAAAACACTCTTCCTTTAGCCCCTGCGTTGCTCTGTTTAAGACGGGCTGGGCCTGTTATTCTTCCATTCTTTCTGTTGCCCTAGGAGTAAGGGTTTAAGACAGACGTAAAGGAAGATGTGGATGAAACAGTTCACTAATAAACCAAAAGAAGAAACACCTATATAAACACAGAAAGCAGGAAACGTAAATACAGAACTTAAGAGCACTACATGAAATGTAAAATATGGTGACAATCATTTTTAGAACAAGTTTGTATGCCGCCCTCTAGGGACAGTAATGGAATTTGCAAAGCACTATTGGAAATGAGAGAGGAAAGGAAAAAAAAAAAAACAATGGACCCTAGGCATACTCCAGGAGCCACTGGAACAGGGGGGTTCGGGTGGATTCTCTGCCTGCCTGGAGACCCTCCTCTCTGGGCAGAGGCTGGCTCTGTGCTGGGCTGTCCTCGCAATAGCGCAGCAGAGTGTGGAGCAGCTCCCCCACCCGCCACCTCTTCTCACGCAGCCTCTGGACCACTGCTGGCAGCTGAAAGATCATCACTCACTTAGACAATCAAAGATAATAAGCAAATGTAACATAATAACCAACATACAGTAGGCTTGGACCAGAATACAGAGATCCAGTTTATGACTACAAATGAAGAAAGGCACGAGAAAGAAAAAGAAAAAACATCTTTCTAAAATAAACAGTAGCAAAGTACATTGAAAACAAACAATAATCTCATAGAACATTTTTTAATTCTTAAAAAAAAAAGCTCATTTCAAATGCTTATCATCTAATTGAAATTCAATTTTTTTATAGTTCCACACCAAACTTCTACACTCAAGGGAAAGATGAGTTGTTTTTACCTGCTGCAATTCTCTGTCTGGAATGAGCTGGATCTGGGGTATGTCTACCATGGAGGCTGCCACCCACTGCAGGAGGCTCCTGAGCTGGGGGTCAAGGGTCAAGTTGGAATGAGCCCGCACACGCTCCATAACATCTGTGTTTAGAATGACCAATGCAGTCCTTGGAGTGTGCACCTCTGTCCTATCTATGCAAACTGTCCCTGTAAAACAAATGCCCAGAGTTAATATATTTTTTACTGACCATCAGTGTCATGATAACAGCCAAAAAGATGTTTGGTTTCCCACACTCACAGAGCCTACCACATCGGAGCCCCCCCTTCTAATGGTTTTAAACACACCCACCGATAAAGCAGAGCGAGTGACTGAGGAGGGAGTGGAGGCATGAACGAGCAACATTGTGGCTAAATTTGGGGGTGTAGAAATCCCCCAAGAACATCACATAACAGACAGGCATACAGACCAATACAGCCAGCAGAAATCCTAGTTTTTGTATATTGACAACTGGTTTTACAACTCAAATTTCTCCCAATGCATAAGATAGGTAAAAGTTCTTACCACTAGATTCATCCTTATTCTCCGTGTCCTTTTCCTCTATGTGGTCACTATTGAAAAAAAAAACAAAACAAAAAAAAAACACATTTAAAACAAAGTAAGGTTAATAGATTACCATAATCAGAGTAAGTTGGAACACTCTTTTTGTGTATTCTGGTAAATGTAGTTTAAAATAATACCTTGTGTCAGTAAAGACACGAGTCAACAATTTAATGCCAATTAATGTACAAGTCTAGCCAACTTAGCACACATTTTTGTCACTGGTGAAGATATTTGCTATGTGACGAGCCAACAGGTAAATACCATTCTCCACTTTATAAGACTGATAATGACAGTCTTGTTGACACAGCCCCTGGCAACAGACACAGAGGCTCTGCTCGACTTTGATAGAACAAAATGTATCCCAGAACTATAAAGTTTAAGGACAAAAATCACCTGAGGTCAATACTAGTCATGCAACATAATTGTGAAACACAAGTAAAGAAATGCAAAGTAAATTCATTATTTTTCATTATTTAGGTCTAATACCACATAATACCACTTTTCATGTTATGCAAGTGAAAGGGATCAAATCAAAACACTGAGTGTGCCACTAAATGTTAAATGGGGGCACTGGAATGGGGTTAAAATACTTGAAACTTATGTTAACAATTTGTATAGATAAACATTAAGAGTTTGAAGCACAACTGTCAAAACACTGCAGCAAAAGAAAATGCAAAAGACAAAATCAGCACAAATTACATGCAGGCACTAGCACTCACAGGACATAGAAAGTAAAGCCTGTATTTATGGACTTAGGTCAGGTCATGCATTGGTTTGGTGGCTCCTAGCATGAGACAATATACCATAGAACAGAATATACATGCGGTTGTAAATATTTATGTCAAATGTTCTACCATCTTATTGTTTCATTACAGGGGAGTCATTTTAAAAGGTCACTTTAGGAAACAGCAATGCCAACCAGCTGCGGACCAACCTGTCTGAGGGGGAGGACAGGCACTCCTCGCACGCCTCTCCCTCCAAGCCCAGACTGCTCCAGCTACTGCTGTTCCCATTGCTGCTGAGGAGAGAGCCAAGGTGACGCACCACAATACCACACAAATTCCAACATCTCACTGAAATAGGGCAGGGTGAAAAAAAAATCCTCATATTTATCTATAGTGATTTTTATTTTTTATTTTTTTTATGTCTTATTAAATGTGCCTATGTAACTTTTTGGTTGGGGGTCCATCACCTGCTTGTTTCAGTGGATATGTCATTGCTCTGCCTGGAGTGTTCCACAGTATGATATTAAACAGCACAACCTTACATTTATTCAATTGTAAGCGGTTTTATAGCTCAAAAATGCATAGAGAAACAGACATTCTGACTGTGAGCGAGGTTGCCTCTCCACAGATCTGGCCTGTAACCTGGACTAGAGATGCAAATTATCGATTAATTCATTAATCTATAGTTGACTGACCTTATCGATCGATTAACGATTAACTGATAAGCGCCGTTTTTCACCTGAATTTTAGTGTTTCAATAGGGTCTTTAAAGGAAAAGTAACATTTTTTTTTACAATCTGAGCCTTCTCTCGGCAATAAAACAAGTAGTTTTACTCACCCATAGCAGTTTGGTGTCATTTTGAGCAGTTTCGTAGAAGTTATGTTTTAGCGTATCCGTTAACTTGAGTGCTCGGGGCATTACTTTGCGGTCTCCAAATAACACAAACTTTAGCACTTTTCAAATCATAGAAGCCCGATATCTTAGTCGATTTCGTTTGAAGCAAAAGTGGCCTGTAATCCGAGATTTAGCCATAGTTTCGAGTAGATGAGGAGGCCAGTGCGCATGCACGGACTGTGCTCTCAGCCCCCGGGACCCAAACATGAAACGCAACATGACAAATTGAACTTCTCCTTTTATCATGAAACGCAAAGCTGTAAACTATGGATAAATCTCAGATTACAGGCCACTTTTGCTTCAAACGAAATCGTAGACCAAGATATCGGGCTTCTATGATTTGAAAAGTGCTAAAGTTTGTGCTATTTGGAGCCCGCACGGGGCATATTACATGCTTGGGGAATATATTATATGCCCCGAGCTATGGCTAGAAGTTGCGCTAGGCTAACCGCAAATCTAAAACATCTCTGGAAGTATTCCATATGACACCAAAGTGCTATGGGTGAGTAAAACAACTTGTTTTATTACCGAAATAAGGCTCAAAATGTAAAAAAATGTTACTTTTCCTTTAAGAATATAAGCTATAGTATACATAACACCGAGTCAAAAATATATCATAGTATTATTATATTATATATTCCTCAATTAATTATTCCTTTGTAAAAAGCAGACAAATGTATTGATGCTGAATAACAAAATACAGTAATCCCTCGCTCTATCGTGGTTCGCGGATTTTTTTTATTTTTATTTTTTTTTCAAAAAATTTTTTTATAGTGTAACTTTTTTTTTAATAGTGTAACATTGTGTTCTGCATCCTGATTGTCTAAGAGACTAGACCAGGACTAAACGTGGATTAAACCAGGTCTAGACCAGAACTAAACCAGGTCTAAACCTGGACTGGGCCTGGACTAAACAAGGACTAGACCAGGTCTAGACCTGGACCAAACCAGGATTAAACCACCACATGCCGCTGCTGGTTTCGTGCGGCTGGTTTGTGGCTAGGGCTGAAACTACGCATTCTGGGCGCCGCAGTTCGATCTCGTGCTCAGCAGCCCCGGTGTACGCGCGGGCGGTTGCCTTGTTTCGTGACCACGCGGGTGCGTGTGTCCGCGATTAATTACAATTAAAGATCCCATGACATGGTACTTCTTGATGGTTTTATATGGCTCCTTAATGGTTCCCTAATACTGTAAATGAATCCTTCTTCAAAATCAACACTCAGTGCATGAGAAACAGAGATAAGATGAGAAAGAGTAATTTTTCTCTCTCTGAACAGTCCATAATGGGCGTTGTTGCTTGAAAGCAAATGAGGAGAAAAGAGATGGCCTATAGTAGAGGGTGGGGGCGTGGCCAAACTCTCCGCTCTCAGCTGTGCGCTCTCTGATCCATTTCCGCGTTTTTGCGGGGAGAAGAGATGAGAAGAGTTCCATTGAAAAATAAACAAATTTCCACAGAAAATAAAATTAAACCACTGCTGTTCAAAGGTCCAGAGGCTCAGATAAAGGACTTCCGAGCCTAGAAACACTCGGACGTGCCTCCAGGCAAATAAAAAAAAACGCATTTCGCATTGCCTAGCGCATTCGCAGTCCAAACTCTCTGGGCGTGATTTACAGAGACGCTGAGTACAGACAGACGGGGGTGGAACTGCATTTGCATTTCTTTTTTCGATCAGACGTCAATAAGGTGCCTTGTTCAAAATCGCCCGTTTGAGCTCTGATTTTTTCTAACGCAGAAAAGGATCGCAAATGCTCAGTTTAGACATTTCGCAACTTTTAACCATGGTGGGGGGGGCTAAACAGGGTAGGGGAGCTCACATTAACGTTCAAAAACCTCAGAAAGTGAAAATTTCATACCATGGGACCTTTAATGCATTTTGTTCGACCAACGTCTTGATTGACAATTAATTGTAAGTCGATTAACTGTTGACATCCCTAACCTGGACTGATTTGGAATGATTTAATACCAGACTGTGACACATTCCAGACAAAGCAATAAACCTTTCCATGGAGAAAAGCATTTAAATACAAATAAAAATTTATTTTTTTATGTTCAGGAAATAAATATTGAATGCCGACTTTCATCATTGCCATTTAAAACATTTTCTTTTATTTCTTCCTCCAACTCAGATGTTTTTAGTAACAGAGGGTTGGCTGTAGACATCTTGAACAAAAAGCCCCAAACAGGACAATGAAATTAGAAATGACTAAATCTCGATTAAAATTAGACTAATTTCTTAGCCCTACCCTGAATCATCTGCAATGAAGACATATGTAGTGCTGTTATAGGTATAACACATTAGATCAGTGTATTTTTGCTCCTGCTAAATTTCACTTAATCCTTTGATAACTATCTGCCAACAAAAACACAGCATAGGTGATCTGTAATTAGATGATACTGCTAAGCCCTTGAGCTAAATTCTGTGCATAGTATGGCCTCTTTCGAAATTCACTGACAGGAAATCTAAAAATAGACAGACCAAAATACTCTTAAATCTGCATTACCTCAGCCTCTGTGTGGTTCTAGTGACAGATGTTAGAGGTACATCTTTCAACACAAAGCACCCTTCAATGTGAGTCTTCAACAGGATGTGGATGTAAGTGGCTTTTCAAGTTTGTTAATTGATTACACATGGACTTGCTCAAAAACTGCTCATAAGTAGAAGAGCACTCAACAATACAATAGAAAATTATTTAAATATGTAAACCTGGCCTCAAGTGTTAAAGGTCCCATGGCACGAAATTTTCACTTTCTGAGGTTTTTGAACATTAAGCTCCCCTGCGAAATGTGTAAACTGAGCAATTGCGATCCTTTTCCACGTTTGAAAAAAAGACAGCCCAAACGGGCAATTCTGAACAAAGGAATTTTTCTGACGTCACACTCGCGGAAAGGTTTCCACCCCCCTCTGGATGTCCACCCTGTCTCTGGAAATCACGCCCAGAGAATTTGGACCGCAAATGAGCAACGAAATGCGAGATGCGTTTTTTTTTTTTTTTGCCTGGAGGCACGTGAGAGTCTCTCCAGGCTCGGATGTCCTTTATCAGAGCCTCCGAACCTCTGAAACAGCAGTGGTTTAATTTTATTTTCTGTGGAAATTTGTTTTTTTAATGGAAAGCGTCTCATATATTCCTCCGCGCTTAAAACACGGAAGTGGGGCCAGTGCACAGTGCACCGCTAATCCAGGAAACAGCGGCGTATTTGGCCACAACCCAACCGCTGCACTGGCCTGTCTCTGTCCTCCTCATTTACATTCAAGCAACATCGCCCAGAATAAAGCGTTTCAGAGACATATTTATGACTCTGACTGTCTTCATGAGGCTGTCTCATGCACTGAGGCTTGATTTTGGAGAAGGATTCATTTACAGTATTAGGGAACCACTAAGGCACCATATAAAAGCATCAAGAAGCACCATGCCATGGGATCTTTAAAACAACTATCATTGCTAACAAAGCTTTTTTTTCAATCTCAAATATGAGATAACTAAGAGAAGTAGCAGGCTCTTAGTTATGCACTGATTTGTTTACCAACACACTGGCATCCAAAGATTTTAAAGGTTATGTATGTAGACAAATATTAAACATTCTGAATGGCCGGCATGTTACTCGCATTGATGAGCTAACGCAGATAATACTGTGGCTGTACCTGTCACTGAGATGGAGGAAGCTGCTGTTGTCGTCTGGGTGCTCATCCTCAAAGCTCAGGTTTGACCAGCTGCCCAGACTATCATCCCCCACACTCAACTGCTGGGACACTGTTGACTCTGTGACTTCCCGGCCCTGAGAGCTGTGTGCATAAGAAGTAAACAAAGACAGAAATAAACATTGTGTTCCTTTAGGCCATTTAGAACTGAATTTATTACACGGAGAATTGCATATGCCATGTACCTGCTGCTGGTGGCCTGGCAGACGTTGGTTAAAGCAGAGGTCATGATCTCTGCAGTCAAGCTTTCAGCATAACTTGTGCCATCGTATCCAATACCACTATCTGCATTGAGACTGGTGTTACTCAGCTCACGTTTGGCCACCTCCATTGCCATCGAGACCATTTCTTCAGCAAATGTTGCTTTACGGTCCAAATCTATGTGTATCTTAGGAATGTCCATGCTAGACTGAGGTGGACCTTCTGGCCCCCTTCTCCTCCTGAACACAGGGGGAAGGTGGTGGTGAGAGCTGAGCTTGGAGCAGAAGGGGCGCTCCTGAAGCTGACAGTAGTGACATGCCCTCTCCCTCACGTTGTGCCCCAGGACTGCTGCCTCAGACAGTCTCTGTGTGTGGGTGTGTCTCGTGTGCTCTAGTATCCTCTGATGCTCCGGAAGGGGACCAATGGAAGACAAGCTCATCTTAAGTGTATCATCAACAATCTTCCGGGCATAATGTTCAATCACTTGCATCATCCTACTGCTGTAGCTGCTGTCGTATAGGCTGCCCGTGCTGTGATGGTGTCTCCTCTGACCCTCTTTGGATAATAGTGGACAGGAAAAGGAGTTTTGGATCAGGTTTTCAGCCATGTTGTTGAGTTGGGACTTTTTATAAAGACAGGAGTCAGTCAGAGACTTGGGCAGCCGTACAGATGAGCGATGCATCTTCTGTGAGACATCACAGGTGATATTGTAAGCCAAGGACTCTGCAAAGTTCACCAGGTCCACATAGTTTTTCTGACTTTGCTCTTCTGACCTACAACTACACTGAGACTCCTCAGCAGAGGGGCTAATTCCTGACACTGGTGTTTGTTTGGGTGAGAATGTCTCACTCTTCTTTGATTCATCTGACAGGGATTTTGATAAACAAAGACGTGCACCAGAGGATCTATGCTTTATTTTTCTGCTAGCATGAGCCAGGCCCAGTTTTATGGAACGGTAGGCCAAGCGGCTAGCATACTGATCTAGTACAAGCTCCCTGCTGCCTCCTTCCTTCTTAAGCACTTTTATGAGATAACCAGCGTATTCATCTGTCACACTCTCACAGCTGGGATACTCAGACGATAGCCCTGAGCTTGAGCTGGAGGCCATGCTAGAAGAGGAGGGAGTGGAACGCAGCACAGAGGCTATTAAATCATTGGACCACTGCTCTGCCAGTCTGCTGGCCCTGTTCTGCCCTGTGTGTATGGAGTGCTCAGAGGTAGACCTGTCGTAGCTCCTCCTCCTTAAAGTTGTGTGATAAGGACACTGTTGTCCTGAGCTCACCATTCGTTTGACATCATTGATAACCTCTCCTGCCACCTCTCCTGCATACACCCACAGCGCATTCAGAGTCTGCTCTGAAAACTGAGCCACACTATCTCTCCGCCTTGCTCCGCTCACTTCTTCTTCGTCATACACTCCGAGAGTGTCTATCTCTGTTGCCATAGAGACAATATGGCAGGCTAAACGTTCAGCATAATGAAGAGCTTCTTTGTTAGTCATTCGGCGGGAAGACTTGTGTCCCATCTCTAAACTTCTGTTTTTGATACAAACCACTGATTCGTCTGGCATTTCTTCATCGTCTTCATTCTCATTACACTCTGCCTCCTCTGAAAGGGATCTCATGAGTTTTAGCATAAATTCTGCCTTTTCGGCCTCTGGAGATGGATCTTTCAGTTTAGGATCAGGCTCAGGTTGATAGTATGGCGTGGGTGGTGGAGTGGCTGGGGAGAACTCTTTAGCCAGCTTGGTTTTCAGTTTTTTAGAAAATTGTTTTATCTGCTTCTCTTTCGATACCTCACTGTGCTGTTGAGGTGTGGATGGAGGAGTGCCAGGAGTTCCACCAGACTTTTGGCCTGAGTTTGACTCATCCACAGGGACTGATCTCCTCCTTTGTGCACTTACACTGGGAACGTCTAGTGTGTCGATCATGGGATGTGTTTCACTCAGACTTCTGATCTTGGGGTCAATGGTTCTGGTTTTCCCTTGACACAAAGAGGAACTCCGAGAGGGTCCAGGTACATGTTGTACTAGATTGTTTTCTTTACAGTCATATTTTAAAGTGTTTCTATTCTCCACTGAATGTAAGGAAGAATCTGCATTTCCTTGATCTGCACTTCTTTGACTTCCAATCTTGCTAAAAAAATCTGCACAGTCACCAAAGCTCTTCTTTACCTTTGAGGCAGTAATCAGCTCACATGCTTCTGTTACCATCTTATCAACCATGTTGCCAGAGAAGTTTTGAAATGGAGACTTGGCTTGGTCCTGTTCATGTATAAGGGGAGGAGTTTGTGTGGATGTGGTAGTGTCAGAGGCACAACGAGGGACATTTTCTGAAGAACTTGCCTCTGGTTCATGAACATGAGAGAGAGCATGACCAGCTTTAGGCACAGGGACACAGCTAGCCATACCAGACACTGTGAGCAGAGCTTTCTTTACTGTACATGTGGGGTCTTTCTTTGAAGAGCACTGGATGGAGCTGGTTACAACTTGCTGATTAGCAAATGTACTACTAGTATGAGTGTTCTCTGCACTCACATAGCACATATTATCCACAGATAGGCTGATAGCTGCTTGGCTGGTAAAGGCTACATCAGCCTGGGACAGCTGAATAAAGGCTTCCTGTAGAACTGACTCAGAAAGGTCAGAAGCATAAGAGGAAACTACCTCCTCCTCTTCCTCTATTTCTGAGCCCAAACCAAAGGTCCGATCACTAGGTGTGTGGGGGGTTGATGGGTGGGAGAACTGGCACACCTCCATAATGCCTTCAAATACAAGCTCCTCTGCCAAATCAGCAGCAAAACATGTGACAGTGTTGTGAAATATTTGCTTTTTTACTGCTAGAAATTCTGTAAGAGCTACAGACAGTGCGTCCCCCACCAAGAAACCAGCTAACCCATTGATGGCTCTTTCTTTTAACACATAGGCATGTCGCATCCCAATCTCATGAAATGCCATTTGAAACACTGACGATGTCAATCTGGCGGCAAGATGACACAAAGTTGTGGTGCAGGAGGAGACACTGTTTGAAAGATCTCGGAAAGCACTGCCCAAGCTCATTTCCACCAGATCTGTAGCAAACCTCTGGATGCCATCCTTCAAAGATTGGGATGTCTTCTGCAATTTGGCAACAGTCACTGTCTCTTGGATTTCTGACAGTTTCATCACATGACCCAAAGGATTCTTGAACTCCTTGTGACAAACACAGCTGAGATTTTTATTGTCACTAATGTCGACAGCTGACTGGAAGCCACAGACGGACTCCATTATTTCTTTGGACATGTTGCTGGCAAAGTCTGAATACGTTTTATACAACGAGCAAAGATCTTGGGGTTTACGCAGCTCTGTGTTTCCTTTGCCATCTTCATCTGTCTTCCAAAAATATTCCAGATTTCCACTTCCATCTGTGAGCGGACTGAAGGCTGATGAGCTGACAGGGCTGAAGAGTGGACCTCCGTTCTCATCAGAGGGCGTGTGCACAGGTCTGGGAGACTCTGGTAACTCTGAATGATGTGAATATGGAGAGCCAGGCTTAAGAGGAGTGGGTTTCTTCACATCAGCAGGAAGGGTGGGGGCTTCAAAACGCTGAGGGTTCATTCCTTTTGTTGAACATCCCCTCGACACATACTTAGCTGCTGCCCTGCCAGTGCTGGCATCAGCAGGCTTATTTTGAGTAGTTGGTGCAGATATAGGATCCAGTGGCAGGGCCAGAGTGCAGCTCTCAGTGCTCTGCTCATCCAGGTCATCAAATTGGTCAAAACTGTCAAAAAACTCACTCACTTCTGAATCAGAGTCTTCCACTGGGTCTCTGGGACCCCCGGGCACCTGAGGGATGTCCAGTTTAGCTAAAAGACTTTTTTGGTAACCTACATCATCCAGGAAAATAATTGGACTAGGACTGGAGCCGTCAGACTCCTCTGACTCACTGATGTGGTCAGATGGAGAGGGTAATCGAGCTTTGGGGCTGCAGATGGTCCACTGGGACTCCACGCCCTCTGACCTCTGCACAGTGACAGACACGTCCGGACTAGACTTGTGTTTAGAGGGTTTCATTGACGCTGAACTTATGATGACTCGAGAGCCCAACAATTCCTTTTTTCTCTTATGTGATGGAATGGTCTGTGATGCCACATCACGCTTCTTAAAATACCGAAAGGAAGCAGCACCTGTCAAGACAAAAAAAAAAAATAATAAAGAGATAAGAGTTTACATTAAACTACATTAAAAAATACTTGTCACCAAGTAATTTTGTTATTTAACAGAAACAGAAGTTGAACTCTAACTAGATGCTGCCATCTAGCAGTCAGTAATTATCACGCAACTTCTGAAGGATGGCAAACCTATGGCTGAAGTAAAAGTGTGAGAAATATACCAGGGTTGTCTCCTGTCTCATCTTCCTCTAGATGCTCCAAAGCAGTCACAAAGTCATCTTCAATAGATGACACTGACTGATTGGTGTCGTCCTCTTCCTGATGACTGCTCCCAGAGAGTCCTCTTGGAACATGCTGTTCTAAAGCAAATCGGATACCAGCCATATAAGAGCCCAGCAGGCCCAGGAGATGAGAGACACTGGACTGAGGAGATGCACCCGTAGGACTGTGCCTCATCACACACACAGCTTTACACAGAACCTAAGGGGAAAAACAGAGAAAGTGGGTCAGTTATGATGAATAAAATGTCAAAACAAATATGTAATGAGAAGACATGAAAATACATTTCAGATAGAAAATGTAAGTTTTTATTTTCAAAGTGTTATGTCTACACTTGTGAAAAGAACGGGAAGAAGCAGGAAAAATTGTGCAAGTTTGCATTTTAATTCAAGAGGTGGGTGATCTCCAAGTCTACAATGGACAAACAAAACCACAGATTGAGCTGCAAGGCTTATGTGAATCCAAACACAACACATATGGCCAGGAAGCACAAGACTATAACCATGGGCCACCTGGGATGCTTCAAGTGTGAGAAAATGTCTGGTTTGTATCGTTTTCTACCTCATGTTTACGACAATTGTATTCATAACACTTTTAAATGTACTGATATTGTATCGATATGTATTAAATACATTTAAAAAAAAACCTGAGAAGCACCAACCTTGTGGTCCAAAATCCGGCGATAGTCTTTGAGCAGCAGAACTTCATCCTGTTTTAGGTTTTGGATGTGATGTGGCCTGAGGAGCTCACACAGTCCCACTGGTAAAGACAACAGAGTCTAAAAAAAGACACCGGTTAAGTTAACACAAAGGTTAAGGAGACGTAGCTTAACATCTTAAACATTTTGTCCGTTCACCTGATGACTGGCCTCTTCTCCTTCACAAGGACTTGGCAGACACACAAAATTAATCTGAAAAGAAAATAAATGGCAGTTTATAACACTGCCAGTTCAAGGTTTACATTTCCCATTGGTGCCATTTTTTCTGACACAAACCTCTGTCAGCCTTGCGGTGTCTCTGGTCGGCAGTTCTAGGCAAATGCTGCATAGATCTTTTTTGTTTCTAAAAAGGCTCTTAACACTGTGCACTCCACTCTCACACACAATCTGAAAATATAGAAGCATTCAGAGTTTAAAAATTGCCAGATAAAATAAACAGAATGAGACATATTTTTCAAGAGTCTTTTATAGCTTTGAGCAAATCTTATGCAGAAGAAATACTGTGTTTTCTAACCATACATTATTTGAGCAGTGTCATGCAAAAGCACTAAAGTTAAACAACATGTGTAGATGCTGAATGGCAATAAGGTTCATACTGCATGCTCATTTATACATGTGTACAACAAGTGTTTTACGATATACTCACCTCTTTTCGAACAGTGGCACGAGACCTAACTGGGACCCCTTTAATACGAGCACAAGTATCCATGGCCAAAAGCTGCTGGTTCACTGGCCCTTCCCCTGAAAATAGAGAGACAAGTGAGACTAAAGTTCACCCAACAAGATATACAAGTGACAATCAGTTATGTCTACACTTAATGCATTTGTGCAAACCAAGTAACTAGCAAAGCAACTATTATATTACACAATCCACACTCCTAGCCCCGGGAAGGAAAAGCTTGTTACCCACACCCGTGCTAGTGCAATATATATTTTGAGCAGTCTTCACATGACACATGTCAAGTGCAACTGTCATTGAGATGAAACTGTGCTATTTTTGAGGATTTGAGTGGTCATTGTGTTTGAGACAACTCATCACAGTTCTGAGTCGGGCAAGGTCAAGAGTGAAAACGTGCAAAATTGTCATGTTTACACTTATAAATACAATAAATACATATTAAAATAACAATTTAATATTTGCAAATACAAGTGCTGACTCACTTGTTAGAAATAAGGCATGTAAATAGATAAAATAGAACAGCATTTTAAGAGCAGGGCAAATTTACCAACTGCAGCTCTAATTAAATAAGTTCTAAGGCCCACTGTTGTTACAAAGATCTGCACTGAAGATCAAAAAGCAGGGCTAAGAGATCAGAGTGGTGCGTTTAAAGCTGGAAAAACAGAGATGGTAAGCATGAGAGTGTGGGGAAAAAAATCAAGCAAAATATTTACAATGTACAAGAAGGAAAAGTTTCCCAGGAAATCCAAACCTCCCTTTTGAGGTAACTTCCAACATTTAAGTCTAGACACAAGCAGACAGGCACATTGATCAGCTCATTTTGTATTTTGTGAACCAGGAGGGTAGAGTCCACAGGCTTCCTCTGCTGACCCTGGACCTCCTGTCTTCTCACGGGTCCTTTGGTGGACTTTACCAAAACAACACTGCTGTCTAACCTCAAATATCTAGTGCATCTCAATTCACTTACAAGGAAAGCAAGCACAATGACGTCCATTATGACTAAAATCCTCTGAAAACAAGTGAAAAAAATAGCCACTTGGATGGAGATGACAAGCAGCTGTTTTTATCTAATGGGAAATTCACAGGACTAGAAGTCAGCACTCTTGCCTCACAGCAAGACTGGTGCAGAGTATGGTTCCCAAAAAAGTAGATATGTGGAGATATGTTTCTATATAATTCTATGTTCTTTCAGTGTCTAGGTGGGTTTCTTCATCAACCAGACGGGGGCTTAGCATAGCTCATTTAGCAGTGTGGCCCACTGGTTTAATCTGTGACTCACTGTGATGGATTAGCTGAAGAGGAAACAAACATTCATACTGTAAATAGAAAGTTCATTCTAAGAATGAACTTTTTTTTTTAATTTGAAAAACGTATTCCACAATGTTTAAATGTACCAATAAGTACTGACAGTTGCACATAAAATGTTGCACATTATCTGTAAATATGTACATAGCACCTAGCCTATATTTTTCATAGTGTATATTCTGTAAAGATTGTTTCTATTTGATTATATTTATATTTTTTACATGCTTCTCTTTATGTTATTTATCTATTTTATTTTTTTCATGCTCTTGGCATCCAGTGTGGGCAGCAAAGTAAGAATTTTTGTACAGGGAAACGTGTTACTGTGCATATGACAATAAAAGGTTTGAATCTTTGAAGTCATAAGTAGGCTAATAGATAGTATGTAACTTTTTTTGCAAAAAAAAAAAAAAAAAAAAAAGACTACTTTTTTTTTCCCCCAACAAAAACGTAAACACAGAATAAGGATGCAAAAACTTGTGTTGTTTTTGCAGTGTCACATAATCTTATTTTATAAATATGAAACATGAGGCCATATTTTCTTATGTTCAACTTATTTCTTGAACAAAATGCATCCCTGTTGACTGTATAATGTCATGTGATTCCAAGTCACACTGAACCTCAGCAACCTCACCTGTTAAATCCTAACATCACAGATGAGTGGCATGGCATTGTTAACCTGTATAAAATATGTGAATTACTTATCATTTATATTCATGAGTTTATGTCTTGGAGCTTGTAGCAATGGTAGTTATTGAAGTGCAGATAGTGTTCTAATAAATGTCTATCTCTAAGCTCTAGTCGGCTGAGTGGCTCATGCCTCACAGCAAGAAGGTTCCGGGTTCGATCCCTGGGTCGCCCGAGCCTTTCTGTGTGGAGTTTGCATGTTCTCCCCGTGTCTGGATGGGTTTCCTCCGGGCACTCCGGTTTCCCCCATCAACCCAAAACATGCTCCAGGTTAAATCCTCCAGCTTAGGTCCTGACCAAGCCGAGCAATAAGATCATGGAGATGGGTCCCCGGGCGCCTGAAAGACGAGCTGCCCACTGCTCCTGATGGATGGGTCAAATGCAGAGAAATAATTTCCCTACGGGGATGAATAAAGCGTGTCTTCTTCTTCTCGTCCCATCACCGCTGCAGCAGGAGGCCTTGAACAAACGCCTTTAATTGGTGATGTTGTCCACTCCACATCAGCTGACTATCGCTTAGATTGACACAGCTATTTCCAATACACAATCGCTTCATTTCTTACAAAGCCGCCAAATTAAAAATAAATCAATAAATACGAATAAAACTGAATGCAATCTTTACGCATTACTGATCTCCGAAATCAGGGCCTCACAGCTCCTGTGATGTCATTTTACGTTCATCCTGCTAAGAGCTAACTTAGCCACCAAGAAACATTAAAAGCTCGACATAAAGCAAGCATAAACATCCCAAATGTAGTGATTTGCCGTTTAGATTAGACTACCTCAACGACGGTGTCACCCCCATTAAATCTTTTAAATGTAAATTACGCATAATATGCTACATCTCTATGGGTAATGCGGCGAAAACAGGCCATTATTGAAAAGGATGCTATCCCGTTGTGGTTAACATTATTTTCACTAAAAGACTTGGATTCAGATGAGGAAAAGCTAAAGGATGCTGAACTAGACTGTCTATGCTGGACTAGACTGAAAATGGCAACATAGGGGCTTATCACTGGTGGGGGGCTGCAGCAAGCGACCGAGCGCAATTGTATTTACAAGTGACAACAATCTGAAAACAAAATAATAGTATGGGGATAAATGAGGTAAATGAATACTTACTGTCTCGTATTTGGTGTCACTGCTGTAACATCCACCTCTCCATTTGCCAGAGCAGCTTTTCCATGAAAACAAGACGGAGTTAGGCATCACCAATCGCACACAGAAAATCGATCTAGGGCGTGGTGTGGAGGGCAGATAAATCGAACTAAATACACTGCCTGACACAAGTATTAGGACGATAGTCCTAGTCTAGTCCTGGTTTAGACCTGAGTTAGACCTTCACTGCGATGAGTCCCCATTTTTGCAATAATATGCCTTTACACATGATGAAATTTGCTTTAATATATCAATAAATTGATTTGTTGTCATTACCAATACGTCTTGTTATCATTATTTATGAAAGTTCAGAAATACACAATCGTCCTAATACTTTTGTCAGGCAGCATGTTCAAGATTCAAGATTGTTTAATTGTCATATGCAGGATCGACACAAGGTCAACAATGCAATGAAATGCTTAGGATCAGAAGAGCCATTGACTCGCTGAGATAGTCAAGAAGTACTAATAGCATGCAATAATAGTACATGGTAAAAAGGTGTTACAAGAGTTTAAAAAAATGTTTTAAAAACTGTTTTAAAAAAGTGGTACAGGTAGGATTAAATAAGTTGTAAGTAGAGTATTTCACAGATTGCACATAATATAGTGTAGTAAGTTGCATGTGGATTCCGTAACAGGGCTCTCACGTTTTGAAGTTTGGTTGGAGTGAGATTTATATTGGGGGAGCGGAGGGGTGCGTGTGACTTTTTTTCCGGGGGGTGGGGGTGCGAGTGAGTTTTTTCACTGAAAACAGCGCGGTGCCTGCATAACTAACCGATTTTCTGGGCACAGAAGCGTGTGAACAGTGGCTAGAGTTTTGAATTGCTTAACAAAATGTCAGCGTGAGAAATACCATATGTGGCGTGTGAGTGTGTGAACTCGTTGAATTGCGTGTGTCACACTCTCAAAGCGTGAGACACAGTGGGCTCTCAAGTCTCACGCATTGAGAGTGTGACACGCGCAATTCGACGTGTTCACACACTCACACGCCACACATGGCATTTCTCACGCTGATTTTTTTTTTGTGCCCAGAAAATCGGTCTGTGTGGCTCAGTTTATGCAGGCACCGCGCCTTTTCGGCGAACCCCCCCCCCCCCATCCCTTCTTCCTCGCCCCGCTCCCTCCTCCCCGCGCTGCTCAGCGAGTGTCTAAGCGCGCTGCCCTGTCAGTAGGGTGACCACCGGCATGAAACAAGAAAGGAGGACACTTGTGTCCAAAAAGGAGGACAAAGGCCCTAAAGTGAGGACACCTTGTTTTTTTTGTATTAAGTATTACTAGTCGCAATAGAATAATATTTTTGTCTGTAGGGAACAAGGAGCAGACCACCCGGCTCATTGAACTGAGGTGGGATCTGTTCCATTTCGCAGACGCCCATGTGATCCACGGACTGCACTCAGGGCTCAGCGAGTATGCACCGCCTCGACTGGAAACTGAAACCACACTCCGAACCGTGCATTCGCTGAATTGGGAAACGGCGAACATCGCAGAGTAGCAAGTGTAAATAATGGGTGGGGATTTATGACGATTTATGCAACGGTGGCTGACGAGGGTCCGAAAGGAGGACAAAATGTAAAAAAGGAGGACACGTGACAGACGGCCGGACAGACAGCTCTAAAACCGGACTGTCCGGACGAAATCCGGACGAATGGTCACCCTAACTGTCAGCGAACGACAAAACGGAGAACCATCAGGTAATAACTTCATTTATATAACTCTCATTAGTTGCTTTGTAAGTTTGCTCTTTGGACAAACATTTACACAGGGCAATTCGACGCTCACACGGCATTTCTCACGCAATTCAAGCCCCCCCCCCCCCGCTCCTCGGAAATTACAGTCTCACACACGACCCCGCTCAAAACTTGAGAGCCCTGCAGTATAGTATGAGTATTGCACGTGGGTTATGAAGCAGGTTATTGCACAGGTAACAGTAGCATTTACAGTGAGGTAGTGGCAAACATGATACATTCATATAGAGCAGCAGCAGTAGACATATTATGCATAATGAAAAGTAGTTTAGTGCAGTATTATTGAGAGTTCAATATTATTTAGAGTATTATCCAGAGTTCAGTAGTCTGACAGCTTGGGGGTAATAGCTGTCTTTAAGTCTTTGTGCATGCGGGCAGGCTCCTGTATACCTATGCTCCTGCTACCAGAGGGTAGCAGACGGAAAAGTCCTTGTGCCGGATGAGTATGGTCCTTAATGATGCTGCGTGCCTTACGCAGACCCTGCTGTGGTAAATGTCCTGGATGGAGGGGAGACTGCTGCCAGTGATGTCCTCTGACTGCTGTCTCAGTGATGTTATTCTTCCTCCCCTTGGACCTTGAGCCGATTTCTCTTGATCACCCTGTTAGACTATGAGAGGGTGTATAGGCAGCCTTTTTCATTGTAATTAGAATTTACTTGAGTAACAGTTCCAGTGGAGGGTCTGCCACCTGCTTGTCTCCATGGTAATGCTATTGCTAGAGTAATGCTCTCCGCAGTTAAACCTATCTATAACAAGGGAGATAAGCAAGTTCATTTCAATTCATTTATGTATTGATTTCGAGCAGGTCAACACAAGGAAACAAATACAGGTAACCAATATACAGTCAAATACATTTGTCTTTTTTTTTTGCTCGAAAAGGAGTGGGAAGAAGAAAACTTATTAAATCCCACCCCTGTCTTCCAAAACATAACTTAAATTATCAATTAGCTTCCTTATCAGCTCAGTTGAAAGAAACACAAAAACAAAAAAAGGCAAATTCCATTCTTGTACAAAAAAACTGATACACAAAGGTGCCATTTGACGATTCATTCAAACTCGTCTCTTTCTGTATTCAGACCAGACCATGTCTTTATACAAGAACTTAAATTTGTGAATATTTTGCAGAGCTTTTGTTGTAAATCCAGAGCATTCCACATTTTTACCCCACATACAGTCACACAGAAACTATTACGAGTGGTTCTAACATTAGGCAAAATGAAGTTTCCATAACCTCTCAAATGATAAATGTTCTCTTTAAGAGCAAAACTTTTTTGCCAATTTTTTGGCAATTGTTTATTAAATGGTTTAAAAAGCATAATCACTGTATAATATTTTACAAGGTCATTCAATTTTAATAACTTTGACTGAGTAAAAAGATCATGAATGTGTTGTAAGAAGCCGACCTTGTGAATGACCAGCACGGCCCTTTTTTGCAGAAGAAATAGTGGGTTAATTGAACATTGGTAATTATTACCCCATATTTCAACACAGTATATAAAATAGGGAAGAATCAAAGAACAATATAGAATTCGAAGTGCATTGTGATCAAGGTTATGCTTAGCTTTATTTATAATTGAGAGGCTTTTGGCTGTTTTTGTTTTTATGTGCCTGATGTGGGCTTTCCATGATGATTTACTGTCCATAATTACTCCTAGGAACCCCTTTATTTTCAGATACATTTTCAATTTGTACACCATCAATGATTATTTGTAATTCAGGGTTGCATTTATCATTACCAAAAGCCATCACTTTTGTTTTATTAAAATGTAATAGTTTATTTGTGTCCATCCATTTTTTAAATTTTGTTCATTTCCATATTGACAGTATCCACAAGCTCTTTATAATTTGAGCTACTATAAAAGATATTGGTGTCATCAGCAAAGAGAATTAGTTTATTGATTCAGAAACATTAAAAATATCATTTATATAGAGATTGAACAAGATTGGACTCAACACTGACCCCTGGGGAACTCCACATGCAATACCAAGGTGTTCAGAAGAGTATTCACCCATTTGGACATATTGTACCCTTTCTAAGTAACTTCTTAACCAGTTCCCACCTGCTCCTCTGATTCCATAATTTTCTAACTTATTTATCAGTATTGAGTGATTAATTGTATAATTTTTTTTTAAATCAATAAAGATACCAATAGCATGTTCATTTTGATCCAGTGCATTTGTTATTTCTTTTACTGCTTCAGTTATTGCCATGGAAGTGGTTCTTTTGGATCTAAAGCCGTATTGGCCTACATTTAGTATCTGATGTTTGGTTATGAAGTTTTCAAGTCGAGAAGTGAATAATTTCTCTATGATTTTTGAAAATTGTGCCAGCAATAAAATTGGCCTATAATTAGTGAAACTATGTTTATTTCCACTTTTGAAGAGTGGTATTACTTTAGCTATTTAGCATTTTATTTGGAAAACAACTGGACTGGAATGATACGTTACAGATGTGGGTTAATGGCATTACAATACTTTCAGCAGTTGTCTTAACTAGCGACATATCAATATCGTGGCAGTCAGTGGAATATTTACTTTTACAACCAAGAATAACTTTTTTCACTTCATTTTCATTGGTAGCAGAGAGGAACACTGAAAACGAGTTCCTAAACAGTACAGTACATTGATTTTAGGATTGGTCAGGAATCTCAGCAGACAGCTCTGGGCCAACATTCACAAAGAAACTGTTGAAATTGTTTACAATATTGTTCATGTCGTGAGTGTCTCCATTTATACCATGGAGACACCATGGTATAAATGGTACTCAACTTTAGTAGATCCCGGTTTAATTATACCATTCTGTATCTCCCACGTCTTCTTTATATCGGATTTGTTGGTGTACAGAAGTTATAGTATAGCTACATTACAATTTAGATCTGTAGAGAATCATCCCTATTCTCAGAATTCTCAGGAGAATTATTGTATTTTTGAGCAATAGAAACACCCATAATGAACAAATACTAGATGCTATGTTTAAGGTCATACCATGGAACATTCCAGGCATCTCCACGGAGACAAGCTGGTAGTACACCCTCCACCAGAAAAGTTGAGCAGTGCACCTTTAAATAAATTTTACAGTGAATACTTTTTCCTTTTCTAAATTTGAGAGCTGCTGTACTTTCTATTCCACTACAAACTGAAAAAGGCCTTCTTTCCATATGCTTTGAGAGGTTATTTTTGACACGTTCATCGTGACCTCCTGCCTTTTTTACTCTTAAAGCAGGGCGCATATATGTACTTGGGTTCTTCAATACTTTTACTTTATACTTGATTACTGATTCTACTGGACTCACTTCATTGTTGACTCTGTACTTTACATTACAGCCATTCCCATTTTGGAGGTTGTCTCTGTGGCACTGATGAAGCCATTTCCTACTTCAAGAAATTACAATAAGCAGACTACAACATCAAAGGTTACATCCTTTTGAATAAGCACATTGTTGCCAATGTTTGAGAGGTAGTATATTCTATCTGTTAAGAGGGTTAAAAAGATTGTGGAGCCAGTTTTCTCATCTGGGTAGTGACGGAATTTCAGAAACGTTTAAAAGAAGTTTAAGGAAATGTTTGATATTTCATGATAATGGTTGATAATCATTCAATTGTGGGATGTTTCAATGTATTTTAATGCCTGCTGAATCAAATGTATTTAATGTGTGTAAATGTAACTCTTCAATGCACAGCTATGTTTATTTTTAATGTATTCTTAAGGTGGAGGCTTTAATATAAGCCCTTTAGGGGCTTTTTGCCTCTTCCTGCACCTACTTTTTAATCTAATGTTTTCTTTTTTTTAGTATGTTATATATGTGCTAAATAAAATAAAATAAAATAAAGATTAGGCAAAATAAGTACCAAACTTCAGCCTAAACCCCTTCTTTCTGTAGAATAACTAAAGTGTTATGTGGTATTTTTGTGTTTTTCATGAGTCATTGTACCTTTTGTACCATTGTACCATTGTACCTACATACATACTACAAAACTGTAAAGAGTATGTTTCGTGTTTAGAAAAGATCCTACAGTAAGATGAGGGAAGGATCAATAAACTTAAAGAATGAGACACAAAGGCACTGCATATTTGGTTTTATTGAAGAAGAAAGATATGAATTGGTAGCCTGTTTTAAGGCACCTTCAAATGTACAACAAAAGCTGAACCATTTATTTTTATCCAGAATACAAAAATACACATCTCGGTGACTCCAAATAGTAATAAATAGTTATAACCATGCATTCTAACCATAAAAAGGCACAGAGAACAGTCACTTATAGTAGTCATAAAAACGATAAACTACTTTACCAAAATCGTCTAGATAATATTACAGGTGACAGGTGTAACAATATATTCCAAATGTGAAAAACACAATACACATCATATCATTAAACCTTACACAATAAATATGTCAAAATTGTTGATACCTTCATAGATATTCTTACAAATTAAAACTGTGCCATTGTAAACATAATGTAAACAAAATGAAACTCACTTTTCTCCCACCATTATAGGAATTATACCAAAGACTATATTTGTAATTATTCCGTCAGTAGAGAATCTTGCATGAGTTGATTGGTTTCTGGAAAACCAGGCAGTTTGCAGCATTATTTACAGACCACTGGAAATATCAGCAAGGGTACATTGTGGCTACCTTATCTACATATAAAAAGCCCCCCCAAAAATGATTCTTATACTCTGGCAGACAATGAACAAAAACAGAATATATTTTGAGAAGTGTTTTGGAATGGAGTTTGGCATGTGGAGATTAAGTTAAACAAGGCAGCAGACTACTGCAGTTTTCATCACTGCTTCATATAAAGCACATACTTAGAAAGGCTTCTCTGGAAACCTCAGTTGTCCATTCATGGCAAGAAAAAGGCATCAACTGTAATGATTATAAGGTAGTAACAAAATTGTACATCACATTTTTATGAAACTAAATTGTCTTCAGCTCTCCAATGTTCAGTATCAGTCTATTGAAGTATAACAGCAAGACAGAGATTAAAAGGCGGCCCCCTAGTGCTCTATTATGGAAATTACAAAACTACTCTAACCTTCACATTCTTATAAAAGGGACAGTTTGTTATTAATTATAACACTCATAAGAAATTAGAAATGAGCTATAAAGTATGACTTTAAATTACACAGTAAAAAGTCAAAAGTGAAGCAAAGTGTTGACATAACACGTATAGCAGGTTGATACAGAAGAACAAACGAGTACCAGCAAGTATGAAGTTAAACAAAATACAGTAACTGCTAAAATACACCACTACTGGTGCACACTCACCTACGCATAAAGTAGGCTTCTGAGTAACATAAAAATACATATTAAGACAACAGTCAAGTCTGCCTTCGCATCTCACGCACTAGCATTTTAGTGTATTATATTGGAAGCACAGAGAAGAGAAACTACTTAATAGTACATTGCTGGAAGAAATCTGGACTTGATAAGAAAGTCAGTCTGTCTGGGGCTTGCTTCTAAATCTTTATGAGCATGAGTACAAAACCTTTCCCCATTGAGAAATTTCAGAAAGCTGCAAAGACGGTATCAAAACGATAGATCAAATATTGCACCATTATTAAAATACACAGCATCATCATATACAAGATTAGAACCACATCAACAACACACAACTGTTACGGTGTAATATGCACGCAATCAAATGTGTAAGCTGTTCATAATGCATGCAATGTATGCAAAGAACAAACACATTAACTTTAACACTTACAAACATTGTTTGCATACACTGGGCCTGGGGTATTGAATATATACTGTGCAAATATATTTATGTACATATATAAACTCTAATGAACTATACCCTGTAATGCCACAAGTCTTAAAGAAACTAAATTAGTGTTTTAACCACACTGTATTTATGAAGAAGAAAGCTGTACTTGAATACAAGACGAGATGCTAGTCAGCTGTTGTATTAGATATTGAAAATTGATATACGTAACTATTCTCATGATTAGTGTTATATACTGTTACTAACAGTAAAAAATCATTTGAGGTGAAAATTGTGACTATAAATTCTGTCTTGATATAAAGATCTGAACTTGCATAACGCAAGAAGTAAAAGTGCCTTAAGTATTCCTTAAACATTCCTATAGGATCAGAAGTTGGCTTGAATCCAACTATTTTACTACTGCCATTATTTCTCCTAATACCAACCCCATCTCATGCCTGATGGAATAACACCTAGGACCTACTGGCTGGTTGAATAAAGAGTGACATTCACTTTGGTACAGATACTCACATCCAGAGAGACGTGTCAAATAAACTTATACTTCAGCAAAATGCTAAAACTTGTCTACTAAATAAACATTTTACAACATGTGATCCATTATGTGGCACTTGATATAGAGCTTTGACACACTTTTGTCATGCAAACAAATAAATTAAAGCTAAAAGACTGATTTATAACAGGTGGGACTGTCAGTAGTAACTTATGGCATTGCTATACTTACATCATAAAATAAAACATATTCAAGTGTACTTTCACTTAAAATCAAGTCACTAATCATGCACTTAAATATACTGAGCAAGTGTATCATGCAGCCCATGTAACCAACTGTGTTAGACAGCATCCTGCACTGAACGCAGCATCACCAAAACCAACAAAATTAGCTGCTACTCTTGTCTCACACTGGATTGAAATGAAAACTACACCTCTGGGATGCCCCTGGAAGTCCTGTTTTTGCTACTGCAGTGTTGTTAAGCAACACACTGTCTGCTTCCATATAGTTTGTTGCATAACTGATAATGTTCTATGAATGGACCATAAATGGCTTATTATACAGTATATTTTGTCTTTAACTTTCTTTTACTGCACCATTCCCGTTAATTTTGGCACCAAAGCACAAAAAACACAAATCTACTTTGTTCACGGCTTCACAACAGTTATCACCACAGGGCGATTAAATCCTTGTCGTCTTCTTCTCTGACAATGGTGCTCACAAACGTCCACTGAGGTTGAGGAACTCTTGGCCCCCCTCTGCTGGAGCGTCTGCTCAGGTTTAGAGGTCAATCATGGAGGTCTTGGCCAGGTCCTTAGTTCCCTGGAGAATTCTCTTCATATGACCCACTTTCGATATCCCCAGGTCCTACAGGGTCAAACACACCACTTCAGGGACAAAACAAAACCACAGCTGTTCTACACTGCTGCAAGAGAGGATCGCTGTTATTTAGTTTAGGCATTCAGACATCACACAGTGTAATGTAACATTACCAAGCTTGTTAATAAGGTTCATTTTGGGAATTTAAGCCATAGTTATTTTTTTATTATTGGCGTCTATTTAAACCTGTCTGATTAGGACTGCTTTAAATAATTGTTCAGTGTAAACAGGAGTACACTGTTTTATGCATGTAGAACGCCAGCTGTTACCTCACCATCTATCTTTGCTTGTATTTAGATCACACTTTACCTGTGAAACCTTCCCCCTTTAGCAGTGTTAGTCATTTCACCAAGCAGCAATAGAAAAAGCCAAGCAGAGCAATGCAACACAAGAAGTGTCAAAACACACCAAAGTCTTCATGGGTGGAGAGTATTAAGACAGAGAAAAGTGATTGAAGGTTCACACACTAACACAACATTAGTGTCCGTACCTTTAGGTCCCGCCTCTCCAGGTGCAGCAGCTCTGAACCGCGAATGTCGTGGCGAATGAAGGTTTCTCTGTACTCCCCGAGGCTCAGCTGTTCCAGCCAGACGCCAACCTCCTCTGTGCCCCATCTCTCCACTGTGCACGCACCAGCACACACACACACACACGCACGCACACATGCACACACGCACGCACACACGCACGCACACGCACACACACAAACACACACAAAGAGGGTAGAGAAGAGAGAGGCTCACACATCCACACTACACAGACGGACAATATATCCTCACACCCAACTGTGGTAAATCAACAGTAAAAAGTTTTCAGAAGGGAACCAGAGGGAAAAAAGGGAAGCAGCACTGGCAGCAGCAGGATTTTAACAGAGGCCATAGATCATTCCAGGAGGGTTTAGGGCATGCTTACTGTCAACACATATTTGGACATACAGAGAAAGTGGGAGGGGAGGCCAAGCCTGTGGTCTGCTGGACAAAATGCCCAAATAGGTAACAAGAATGTTTTTGGAAATGTAATGGACAGTAACTGGGCTAACTGTCAAACAATCTGGTGATCTGGTTTTTCTGGTTTAAAAAAATCAACAAAATTACATTTCAATCACTGCAGTTTTGTATCATATTTTTGTAACATATTTTACATGAAGTAATACCGTAAAACAGTGCACGGTCTCAAAACCTTTTCCCTCAATGAGTTGATACTGATTTTCACAATGTTGGTCAATGAACAGGGCTGTACCTGACTGAGGACTGGTCTTTTTGGCAGCCTTCTCCTTCTTGAACTTGGGCACTATTCGAAACATGCTGGAGCGACTGTTCCTCTTGCCGTAACCCAGAGAGTGGTCCTGGTACATAAGCACAGTCAACCTACAGCCTTTCATTTAGCTACTCAGCTCTGTCGTGAAGATTAAGCATAAGAAACAAGCATACATTTACAGTATGCAATATGCACTTAAATTACATGTTTGTGCATTTATTTACCTCTTCGTCGTTTGGCTGCAGGATGTGGTAGAGCCAAGGAATCTCTCCTAGTTTCCCCATCTCCAGCTCCACACTCTGGAGGGCATTTGACAGCTGCTCCTCTTCAGGCGGCTCCAGCTGCTATTAGTACAAATAAAGACATGTTAATTTTATCATAATATTGTTAATACAAGTACAAGGTGTATTGTATTAATTGTAATAACGTACCAGAGAAACTCGGCCCACAAGAAGAGATTCAGTCTCATTGTAGAGGGCTTTGACAGTGCTGGCAACCTCTATAGCTGTATTTCTGGTTAGGCTCTATGGACAGAAATATATTAATTGTGCTGTATTGTACACTAACTGTATAGTTTTACTATAAATAGCCTTGCACAATATATTGCAATCAAAATGATAATAGAAACTATAACGTCCTCTGCAAAGAACAAAATATTCTGTGTTTTTATAGAAAAAATCATGTTTTTGTAGTTTCAGTTCATATTTCCTTGGTCTCCTCGGTCTAATGCTCCCGGAGTTGTTAATGTTTATGTGTTAATGTTTGTTAAAACTGCAAGGCCCCCCCCCAAATTGTGCACTCCTAACTGTAAACAAGTTCTTGAACAAACCTCTGGAAACTTGGGATGAGTTTTGTTAATGGCATGAGATGCTGCATTGACAGCATGGGCCAGCTCCTGCTCCAAAAGTCCATTGGTTTTGGCAGCCTCACATATCCTATGACAGAAACAACCACTCAGTTTACATTAAAAATCACAAGTATTTATTTTTCTCTTAAAAAGGTGCTATGTACAAAGAAACATTTCTGGTGGAACGTCTGCCACCTGCTTTTCTCTGTGGCGATGTTATTGCTATGTTATTGTTATTGCTACCAAGAATGTTCCACAGCATTGCATTAAACTTATGGAGACAGTAGTGATGCCAACAGATCAAGTTATAGGTCAGATCTGTGGAAAGGCATCATCACTCACAGAAAGAATGCATGCTTGTGATGGAGACAGGCAGATAGAGAACGTCCAACCAGAAAAGTTACATAGTGCACCTTTAAATCAAGTGCAAAGTAGGTTACCTTGTGATGAGCTCCTCTGCTGCTCGGGCACACATCTGCACCAGTCCTGCCTCTTCTTCTGTGGCCAAATCCACCGACTGTTGTGGATAAAGATGAGGTCTCAGCGGTGGTTTATCATACTTCAACTTATCCTCCCAGGACTTCAGTGTGTTTTCAAATGCCTGCATTCAAAGAGCAACACAGCACTAAGTAGCATCACCCTGCCCTTTACAAAGTTCTTATCTATGGGATAAGTCTCTTTACCCGATCTCTGGTGAGCATCTGAGCGCGGTTCTTGTGCTGAATTTTGATGACACCTGGAGGCTGGATCCAGGCCTCTCCATCCACCTGAATGGGAACGCCCTCATCTCCCAGGATGGTGATCTTCACTGTTCGACACTAGATCAGCAAAACATTTACTTATCAATATAGAACATAACTGTAAAGAACATGTATTTTAGTAGTTTCATATTTGCATTACCACATAGAATTCAAAACACAACTTTAGTAATGCATTGTAATTATGCATTAAATCATGTAATTTGAACTATATCAATACCATCACCATTTTGACATACAGTTGTAGAGTTGAAAATTGTTCAGTAGTTTGTCCAAACCTGTGCAATACGATGGTGTTGTAGCTTGATCACTCTAGACACAGCCATTTGCATGCTTCCAAATACAGCTACAACTTCAAGAATTTTATCATCAAAAGATGGAGCACAGAATATCTACAAGGAAACACAAAGAAACATTGTATTTTACTATTTAATATTCATTATAATATTACATATAAAATATTGTGGACCTAACTCAAAGATACATACTATAGTTGGTTAAATTTCAGAGGAAATTTTATCAGTTTTTATATTGTGAGATTGAATCAAAATTGTAAATGTTGTGTAGAGTGTAGCCACTAGGGGGAAACAAATGACAACCTTTAGGTGTGCAAACGGTTCTACACAATTTTAAATATATAATGTACTGTGTACTTCCTCAGTCATCCAGGTAGGCTGCATAGCAAAAACAAATCTATTGATAGCATTTCATTTCGTTTTGCTAATGTAGGTGTGTGTTTTATTCTAAGAGGCCTTGTGTCATTTATAATCTCCAATTAATAACAGGGTTGCGCCAGGAAGATGATACACCTATGCCAAATGTTTGCGTGATTTCTTTGCATGCAAAGAAGCAGCTGAAAAAAACAAAAGTATAAATGCTTGTATCTGCTCTTGAGTAAATTTAACTAAATGTCCTCTACCTAATTTATGTCCCTTATGTGCATGACAGTTACATAACAGCAAGTGCACATCCAGTATTTGTGTGTCTAAGGGTGACTTCTGGATCACTGTGTGTGTATGTGTGCGTGTGTGTGTGTATGTATGTGTGTATATGTGCAAACTGACACTGCAGTCCCTCGGCAGCCCTTGTGCTCTGAGCCTTGAACAAACATGTGCACACATTTCTCTTTGCTTGCCTCCCCCTGCACCTCAAGGCCAGTGGGGTCAGGCCGAACCAGGATCATGGCTCTCTTAACATGGCTCGCCAAAGGGGAAAGAGAAACTGTGATGGATAATGTTTCCAGTCATGTGCCACCACAGTAAATATTTGTTTAACTATACTTTTACTATATTTCACAACTTACCAAGGGTTAAAGAGGCCTTATTATGTAACATAACAACTACTGTAACAAACATAGATTACTATGAAATGGCTATGACATTTTAGAACCCTACATGTATGATCCGGAGTCTGAATTTGTTTTCAGTAATCAGTTAAGTGGGCGGAGATAGGGGCTAAGTGAAAACTGAAATTTTCTGAGCACTCAAGTCTTGATATCATATAGGATTACTTCAACATGGATGAATTAATTCTAAAACAACTTTGAGCAAGCTTATGATGAGGGAACACCTTTATAAAATATTTTAAAACTCATAGAATTTTTACACAATATGTATCCTTTAAAGGCAATAATAAAATTGTGTTTTAGCCAAAGCATGGATATACTTACATCGTCCTCTTTGGTGCCTCCCCAGAAGTTGGTCCCTCCAGCATAACTAGGAATGTTTAACACTGCAATGCCCTGTAAGCTCGGCAGGGGGATATACTGACCATCACACTAGAAAAGCAATATTACCAGTTAGATTTACTTCATATTACAGAAAATGTTAATTTACTAACCTCTAATTGAACTTTCTGCTCCAGATTCTTGTAGGTTCTCTGGAGAAGCTCCTTTGTGCCCAAAACGCCATACCACATCATGTTCTTTGTGCGACTCCTACATTAGAGATGAGATAAAATATAAAAAATAAGAATGATATAAATAAATAGAAACATAAACATTAAATTATTAAAAGAAAGCCAGTGTGCAGTGAAAATAATAAATGATATCACTTACCTGCATTTTTCTGGGTGCTCTTCACGCTTATTATTGAACTCTAAGGAAATTTTGGCATCCAAACCAATACCAAAGTAATTGTTCATCACACACTTTTCCATGTACCCCTCTCTGGATAAAAACAGGTGCAGTTTTAATTAAAACAAAAAACTAGTACCATGTTTAGGAAGGAGGAAAGCCTTACAGTGAGTCGAGATCAGGGTCAATGAAGGGAGTGGCGCCGAATGGGTCAATGTTCGCCAGCAGCATCTTACTAATGATGGAGCTACCAGCGATTGAGGCAGCCAGACCAGCTCGCAGGCCTACACAAACACACACAAACACACTCAGGTCATGCAGGGGAGAGGAGATGCTAGGGTAATCCTCTCTTGCTAGTGCTGAATGCAAATTATATTAGTATTTGTATAGTAAGGCTGTAATCAAGGCTTGCACTGTGCGTCAATCAGCAAAAGCTCTATCCCTTATCTCATCAAGTTAACTTACCCAAAGTGGACTGGCAAGACATGTACAATTTAATTACATATTTGAATGTAAAATGGCAGAAAAAAAAAATTAGTTTATTCTCAAATCTCCAGCTAACACATTCCATGCCCTCCCTTTTCTGCTTTGGTCCATAAAAATCCTTCATAATCCCAGTGAAATAATTAGTCAACAAATAAAAATGTTGGCTGAATAAGGTGCTATTGGCAGATTAAGCAAGATTTAAGCCCTATTGTAAAGCACACATCAAACTACATAATGAGGTGCAGTAGTTGATGTTACCTGGACAGATGATGCGAGTGTTGAGCACTGGCAGGTTCTCCTTGCTGGTAGTGAAGGGGGTGATGGTAAAGGACTGGTAAGACTGGGTGCTACGACTGACTTTCCGCTCTGTTGGGGAACATGGACTCTTGGCAGCTGCACACAGAAAAAAATGCTTTTTATGTTAGGTAGGTATTGTTGTATTAATATTGTTTATTCTTTTATAGAATTTAGGTTAAGAATTATCCAAGAAACTCAAGATTGAACAGTCGCCCGTAATGTGCAGTAACATACAGACTTGGACTTTCGACAGTTGATTAAGAGTTACCAGTTAATTCACAGTAAGGGGGAATCCACTGTAACACAAGGCGGACATGCTTCTAACTCATAACATCTTTTTTTTATTTTTAAATATGTGATTGTTTAACCCTGACTTTGAGCAACTTTTTAAATAAAACTTTAAAGATGAAACAAGAACACTTTTCAACAAGCAGACAGGTAAGGTACTTTACTATGCTATACATGCAAGCCTCATCCAGTGACAGCACTATCTAATGAAGGGGGGAGGAATTCATGAGTGGGTCAGGAAAGAGTAAGGAAACCCGAGGGCGCTCAGCAGAGGATCTGAAGCGATATCCCCCAGTCTTTCCTAATGGCCTGGAAAATGCATGGAAGGAAGCTGCCCCATGATAAACAGGAAGAATTCTGCTCCTAAGACAATAAAACATCCTGTAACTTAAACACAATCATGCGCACTCACAGTATCACTCATGCACTTTACGCACTTTATTTTCAAAACTGTTCAGAACAGCTATTTTTGAGTAACACTGTTTCTGCTCGTACTTCAGCAACTAATCCTTGAGTTTATTTATGACAGGAAATATGATTTGCGTCAGAAGCGCTTTTTCCATTCGCTGTTCATTTCGATGATTGTGTTGCAAAGATTATATTAACCACAAGGGGGCGGCTTTTTAGTCCTTTATAACCTTTATAGTGTTACTTTTCCTTGACCTTGCATGAACACTGAAAAAATGTGTGAAGGTATTTGTGTTAGAACATCCACTATAAAAGGTTAGCTGGCATCGCAAGCCTAATTAATTACATCTTAAGTGCTTGAAAACAATGCCAGCTGGCGATGTGAGGAGATCAGACAGATGAGGATGGAAAGGTTAAATGTTTTGGACACAACCCAGGATGGAAATAGTTTGTGTAAGAGCCAAGTTGGTAAAAGGGATTGTAAACAGGTCACATAACAGGCTAGGAGCCGAAGGAGTAGAAGACTTACATGGCAACAGCTCCAGCTCCTTGGTATCTTCATCCTTTTCACTGTCGCGATTCTCCTCCTCGCTGTCTTTTCTGAACTCCAGCGAAGACGTCAGCTCTGTCTCTTCAGTGTGGGCATTCTGCTCATCCACCACTGTAAAAGAGGAGATAGATCTTTACGCTTCTGTGTTTATGAGACATTAATGAAAAAGAAGAAGGGAAAGACAAAGATCACAAGCCAAAAACTCCAGGCCAAAGCACACAGTTGAGGTGCATGCTACATCTCCAGATTTTGCGCTAGGCTTTGTCCAAAGTATCATAGCTAGTGCATGTGTGTAAAAAAAAATCCATAATTTGAATGTGTTTTTATGTTATGCAAACAGGTTTTAACCTTTAACCTCTGACCCTGACACAACATTACTGTATTCACCTCTTTCAGCTTGTTCAATGATCTGCCGCACAGCTTTCTTTAAACTGTTGGCCCGGAGCATGAGCTGTTCCCGGCTCTTGAACATCTGATGCGGTGAAGTGGTTGCTCCCTTCTCAGTCTCTGCCTTCTCCAGTTTCTCCTTCAGCTCGGTCAGGCTTTCCTCACTGGGCTCCTCTTCCTCCTCCTCCTCATCCTCTGGTTCCTCCTCTACAATGGGGGGTGTGGAGTGGGGCAGCGGGGGCAGAGCGTGGCACTCAGTCTGCAGAGTCTGGAGCAGGGAGTCCAGCTTCTCATTCAGGATGGCACACTGATGACACATGTGTTAAAGTAAGTAAAAACAAAAATAAAATAAAATAAAAAAGTTTAGGGGATGTTTACTATGACATACTTTAAGAGACATGCTGTCACACTCATCTGCATTTTCACTACTCTTCTCATAGGCCTTTCCCACTTTGGCAACAAAATCCTTAACTGTTTCACATAGGATCCTAAACAAAGAAAAGTGTTTGTTAAAAACAGTCTTTTCTTACACTTTTAATGTTTAGGTTAGATGCGTGTGTGCTATAGTGAGGTATTGCGTACTTGGCAGAGGAGATGACCACAGAGTGCTGATCAGAGTTCAGAATCTTGGTAAGATGGGCTGCTACTGAGTCTTCATAAGCTGAAATATGAAACTGAAGAGAGAGCACAATAACAGTTGTGTAAACATGGTTTTGCGGTAAGCTCCAAAAGTATAAATAATTCATAGGAACAAACAATTACAAGACAAATCGTACAAGTATTTAGTCAATATTTATTTGAAAGACATTAGTGTGGGCGTGATCTGTCATGTGCTGATCTGTTATTAGGCTTGTTTGAGAACTGTGCCATAATTGGTGAGAGGAGGAGGCTGTAGCTGGGGAAGAAAAACGCCTGGAACCAAACAGCTCTGCGGCCTCAGATCCCCTATCGTCCTATAGGGTTAATTTATTCAAATTGAATAGATACAATTAATCTCAAAGCCATATTTCATTAACACAAACATGACCTTTATGTATCATAAAAGATAAAACTGCTCTTAGATGCTCTGGACGAACTGCAGCAGCTTACAAGCTTTCTGATGCCTACGTACCCATGACATGTGATCAACGCTGATTCACACCATTCGGTTTTAGTTAATCTTGATCAAGCCTATTTATGTTTAACCCTCTTGGTTCCTGTTGCTACCTGGCAGTCGTCGCCCCCCTCAGGCGTGGTGGGGCAGCTGTGTTTAGGAGGAATCTTGATTTCATATGTCATGATGCTCCAGCGGTCCAACATTTTGGTGCTGGCCCGCTCTAACTTCTCCAGGATTTGAGGCAACTGTGTGTCATCATCACATGACGGACCCCAGCCCAGGACCCGAGCCAGATCATTCCCTGTTCCCAAAGGCAGGACTCCCAGCTGGCACTGCAACACATGGACAGAGATGAAAATACACTGTTAGATATGTAATATATGCAAGCATAGTGAAAATATGATCAGTACATCATATCCTTTGCTCTACCTATATTCACACAAAGACTGTTCATACGCTTGTACATGTTTAAATTTTTCTTTAATTATCCACTTGAGATAACTGAAACTTCCAGTAGCCTTTTCTGAATTAGTAATTTGCTGTCATGTTGTTTTTCTTTTATTTGTTTTCTGAAATACCTGTTTGTGAAGGTTGAGCTTATCAATCTCAGACAGGACCCAGCCCACACTGCCGTCACCTCCACACACCAGGATCCGAAAGTTGTCAAACTTTTGAAATAGGCGTAGACTGAAATGTATGAACACACAAAATGAAGTAACTATTTATCTTTACTGTTAGAAAGTTGTACCTGGTATACATTCTTACCCAAGGTGTGGTCCGCCATTTACGAGGTCAAAGACTTGGGCCGGGTTGAGGAGCTGCTTGAAACGTCGCAAGAATTTGACTCCCTGATTGTCTCCACTTTTAGAGTTTACAAACACCAGGAGGGGGCTGGCACATGATGGGGGACACGTAGCTTTCCAGAATCCTTTGGAGAAAAGTAGGATATGTTGAACTTTTACACACATATTGGGATGGTCAAGAAATAGATTTTGAGCAGATGATAACGGATATTTGCAGAGATTTTAAAGCCCACACTGCAAAAAAGCTTGTCCAAAATTTAAGATATAAACACTTAAATCTATTAGAAAATGACTTAAAAGTAGTGAAATTATCTGTCCATGCAGCAAGACAATATTACATGTCAAGTTATCTCAAAATAAACTATCTCTACACTAGAATTAAGCAGTCTCAGAACTAGTAAGAAGATAATACATCTGAAAACAAGATTAATAACCTAATACGAGTTTTAAAATTTTGGCCAGATCAGAGAATTTGCAGTGCATTAACTTAATAACTCACAACTTAATAATTCACAAATTCACACAAAAATAATAACAGCATGTATTTATCTGGGATATAAAATTGTAAAATGATGTGTTGATTGAGTAAACATGCAGCCATATTTTTGCCAAATCGCTCTTCTCTTTCTGTTTTTACTTATTAGTATGTTCAAAATCACAAATCTGATGCAGTGAGGATACACTGGGAATGACACATGGGTACACACAGACTGGAGCATCTTAGAAAAAATATTGGTGCCAAATATTATCAAGAGTTTAAATATTGGACTGAAAACCTCTCTATATCACTGATACCAGTATAGAAAATGTGTATAAAATCCCTGAGTATAGAAAATCATTATATCGACCATCCCTTTACGTCGCTATAATCAACCTTATCGTCAACTTTGTAATGAATCTGTTCTGCTCTGGTAAACAGAACTATGACTTTAAAATGCAAGTGACTTCCATTTTCTCTGATTACCATAGCGCAATATTAAGTACTGTAGTATAAAGAGTTGGATTGGAATTGAAAATTGTTAAATGTTTGATCAAATATATATGTTTGGTATTTTATTTGTTGCTGTTCAGAGGTCACTCATCCATGATTTATCTGTGCATCTTTGTGACTTGACTATTGCAATGGATGGGGTCCTTTAGTCAAAGTCAAAGTCAAATTCAAAAATGTGTTCGACATACAGTGAATCGAAATTCTGTTTCTCCCTGACAAAGCAGTGCAAAAAAGACAGTGTACAAAGACAATACAAAAACTATCTATGACAAAATCTAAAAGCAGTGCAAAGAATAAATACCTATTTACAAATGTCCAAAAAATGTGCAGTGTGCATCAAAATGTGCATTGAAAAATAAAGATAAAAAATAAAAAATAGCGCAGTCCTTACGATAACCTCACAAAAAATGAGCCTCCATAACCAAGTTACACAGCACACATGAACCAGCACATGCCAAAAGCACGTGCTTAGCTCATACTTACACATATGTACAGTGTAATCTGACAGAGGCGACACAACAATACGGTCTGATACACACAACCCCACCTTTGTGCAGCTTTATGCATGCCCCACCATGTGTCTTTGTGAGAGTGTAGTTTTGCTATTTTCTTTCACATATCCTTCTTAAGCTTTCTGTCTGGTCCACATTTTTTTTTTAATAATACTGTCAGAAAGGAAAGGAGGGAAGGAGACAGAGGAGGAGTGAGAGAGAGAAAAAAAAAACCTGAGAGAAAGTCACGACTCTCGAGGCACGTGTTTCAGTCTGATGCCCTGCTTAGCCAATTACAAATCCCCTCGCAAACTCCCCCTCCCTCTCTCTATCTCTCCCTCCCTCTCCACCTCCATCTCTTTCTCTCCATCCAGCAGTTGGGCAGCGGGGTACAGCCACATGTGTGAAAAGGTGAAAAAATAAAAGAGATCATACAGGGAAGCATCTCCTCTGCTGTTTTCCTCCCTCGATGTCAAGTTAAATCTATCCACCAATTCGACTAAGACACGCTGTTCAAATGATATAATTGCATGAACAGTTTGGATAATGTGCTGTTACTCTACCATAAGGTGTAACATGTAAACTATGGCTTAGGACTATACAAATAATATATTTTTTTTTTTAACTAAGATTGAGATTCAGTCATTTCTAATCATCAGTGATAGACTTTGAAGGACGAATTCTGACTATTTATTGGTTAAATGGCAATGATTTCTCTGCATTGTTTATGAATATTGCAAGACCAAAATAAAACTGAATTAAAAAGTGTGATTGTTCAATATAAAGGAAAACAAATCTTGAATATTTTTTGTCATATTACCACCCCTTCTATGACTGACACAATACTAATTTAGATAGAAATAACATGTCTACCTTAGGGACATATTTAGTTTATGGGCATACTATTTCCCTCTTTAGAGAATACCCTTGTTTGTAGTTGGACAGTGTTTAAATTTTCATTAAATGTCACATGTATTGTATGTCAGTGTTGGTTGAGAAGAAGGCTCTTGCTCCCTCCTGGTCACATGTCCACACACCTCCTCACATGACACACAGGGCTATTTTTAGCTCCTGGCTATAGGTGAGACAATACGCCAGGTAAGATTAACTTTTTCAAATAATTTTTCAACTACTATTCAAATCAAATCAATATGAATAGACAGGAAAAGGTTGTTGACATGAAACATAAAGGACTATATAGATATTAATAGTCTACATTTAAATTATCTCTGAAATGATTAAAAGTGTAAGATCACAGTGACCTAAAATAATGTACTAATTTGACACCATATAAAGTAATGCTTTTAGGACAATGGGTGTAACCAGAAAGTGCTTGAACAAATTATGGTAAAATGTTGTGTAAGCTTCTTTATGGCAGCTTTTAATTTGAGCATGGAGGTTAAAGTTCAAACAAGAACCGCTCTCAAACTAAATGGACTGGAAACCCATTTTCAGGGGGCATTTATTACTGCTCATACAAAGATTGGTTTTGGGCCCTGGGGGGCTCAGACAGGTGTCAGTGTTGCTTACCGTCTGAGTCGATGCTGTTGAGCGCCGTGGGGGGAATGATGGAGACTTTACACTGACCCAAAGGACATTTGCGAGGGTATAGATCCATACAAGCCGTATGCACCTAAAGTAATGATAAAATACTATCACAAACATGCTAAATTATTATTATATTTTTAAAAATCATTTCAAACATGCCCAGGAGCATTCAATGTTGAGAAAAGATGAAATATGAATGGCTAAACTCAATCAAGAATTCCATGCATTTCCGAATTAAAAACTAAAGAGATAGCAGTTGTTATTTCTTTCAGTATCTGGATTTTTTTATACAGAGGACATTTCATTTTAATTTTACCTAAATAACTGCAGTCAAATTGCATATCTTTAAAATATTTTTACATACCAAATGCACATGTGAGTGATGTTAAACTATACCTGCATAAATATAGGTACTGTGAAATCTAAACACTTTAACCAAATAGTCCATGAGAAAAAGAGTCCATGAAGGCAATGAAGATCTGAGTATTTTCTTTGACCTTATTATGTAAGCTTAAAACAGCGGCTTTTTGGGACATAAAAATATGAGCCTTTGTCTAGACTTTTGATGGATGTGAGGTGAAGGTAAGGTAAGAAAACCTCAAATCTGAGAGAAAAGAGGACATTTAATCTCCCTCAGACAGAGATCATTTTCATGGTTGATTATAAATTAATGAACAAGTGTCGGCCAAGAAATCCTCAGTGAGGGTGAGCCTACCTATTTTTCTTTATTTTTTATTTTAATTTTAAAATCTTCATATTTCCTCATTTTCTTATCATTTGACATTTGACTCTCTGTTGTTAAGCCAATTTCAGCAAAGTCTCAAAGACGTAAATCTACAAGAAATCTCGATAAAAATGAGCTATTTGATTAATAAATATATGCAGTGTTTTTGTAAATGTGCAGCAGCATACCATATGTTTTGATTATGTCACCAAATAAAAGGGCTTGTTTTTGTTGGGAAAATCCTGTCCACGCATAACAAAACTACTATGCAATGAGTTCAAAACCCTTTTGTTTCAGACCCTAACAATTCAACAGTTCTTTAAAGATGGATTTTTAATGATTTGATGATTTGATGGATGGTTTGAAAACTCAAATCCAGCACCAATCCAGCTTACAGTAATGGATTGCCTGCGTACGTTTTATTAGCATAAAAGCCCCAAGTTCCAGAAATAATAATTAAACATATTGTCACATGTTTTATGTATTTATATAATTACACAGATTAGTCAGAGGAGTGAATTTGGGAGGAAAGTGTTTTAAGATTTATGCACTGGTAACAGATGTCCTCCTACCATAGCTTTGCACCAGAGGCAGCGCCAGTCCTGCAGCCTCAACACGCTGCCACACGTCTTATCGCACACAGCACACTTGGCACTCACAGGCAGGTTCCCCTCTAACCACTGGTGAGGCATTGCAATCTATGGTATGAAAAGCACTTTTAGCAAAAAAAAAAAAAAAAAAAGACGTCCACACCCCACATACCCCATCTTCGTCCTCGATAATATCTTTTCCTATGGAAGCCAGTGTTGTCCACTTGCAGTTGTTAATGGCTCGTACAGCACACCGTTTGTGGGCTTTAAATTTACACACTGAAAAAAAGAAATACATTAGAGTCAACAATCCAGTCCTGATCCACCCAGTAAATTACAGTGTTATAACAAAATTAAGCCTAATGACTTGTCAGAGTCATAGCTATACCAAAGCTGAGAGTGACAGCACAGTTGTGTGCTTTAAGGCAACTGATTAATCCAGTCGCATGTTCAGGCTATAGCACTGCAGTATACTGACCATAGATGTACTGAATAGGCCTGTCACAGTAATTACTTTATCGACTTATAATTCAGTATATGAAAACTGAGAATAGATTTTGGAGCTCAATATTTATATGATAAGATAAGATAAGATAAGACTTTATTGATCTCACACAGGAGAAATTCACTTGTTACAATAGCTCCAGGCAATTGAATGCAAAGAAAGTTTGAACAGAAAGTGCATGCAGGCAAATAATAATAAAAATAAGTAAAAAGAGAGTATAGAAAATATTGCACGTTTGGACTATACAGTGGACTTATACAGTCTGATGGCAGTGGGGATGAAGGATCTGCAGTAGCGCTCCTTCTTGCACTGAGGGTGCCTCAGTCGGCTGCTGACAGAGCTGTTCAGCTCCTCTACAGTGCAGAGGGTGAGAGGTGTCGTCCATGATGGACGTGAATTTGGCCAGCACCCTCCTCTCATCCACCTCCTCTAGAGTCCAGAGGACAGCCCAGGACAGAGCTGGCCCTCCTGACCAGCTTATTAAGTCTTTTCCTGTCCCGCTCTGTGCTGCTTGGGGCCCAGCAGACGACAGCGTAGAGGAGAGCAGAGGCCACCACAGAGTCATAAAAAGTCTTGAGCAGAGGCCTGCACACTCCAAAGGACCTCAGTCTCCTCAGGAGGTGAGGCGACTCTGGCCCTTCTTGTACAGGGCGTCGGTGTTGTGGGACCAGTCCAGGTTATTGTTGAGGAGAACACTCAGGTACTTGAAACTGTCCACAGTCTCTATGTCCTGCCCCTGGATGTTCACCGGTGAGTGGGGTAGTGGTCTCCTCCTTATCGTATGTACAATTTCTTTGGGAAAAAAGGGTTCTGTGTTTTGGACATTTTGAAAGTATAGAATCTACAGTCAAGCATTTTTTAATTTCCTCACACTCAAAAGTAGTTTTAACTTTTTTATGCCACTGTAAACACCAAACACCCAGTATGTAAATGAAAGAGCAGTCCACATATGAAGCTACTATGTATAATTAATAACATGCATAAAACATCACATCTGTAAGTGTGACAGAGTTCTTGTGCTTTTGCACTAGCAGCCCAGCAACTCATGAATAATGCAATAATCACATCTTCCTGCCAGTTCACTCTCACGAACATCACACAAAAACACTATACAAAGCTATTGCTGTTTCAGGCTAAACACTATTATGGTGCATTAGCAGAGCATTAGGCATGATACCACAGCCTCTTTATGGCTAGACTGGGTACATTTGCCAGCAAGGATGGCTAGACTGTGTTTTAGTGTTTGTGGGGAGGTGTATCATGAATCAATCAGAGCTGTGCGTCCGGAGCAGGAAATCAAAGGAGAAATTTAAGCCACGCTGATTGCTGTGAAAGTGTCTGGCCGCTGGTTTAATACAGACATAGTTGTTCTATCTCTATGGCTGTGTGTACTCCTCCCTTTCAGAGCATCTTTAGTTAATTGAATTGTCATTGATAATCCATTGCTTTTCTCTTCCTCACATCTGTCTCTGACTTATGTGTTTGACCTGATTGTGCTAAACAAAGCTGTGATAGTGGGCCTGAGTCTGAAAGAAAGAGTTTGTAGACTAAAAGACTCAGAAAGCATGCATAATATTATCACTACCTGGGTTTTGGCCTCTTGCAATATACAACAAATGGAGATGCAAAGTCATTTCACTTCTGAATCTAAATTTGAGCTACTGTGAGTTGGCTGTTGGATCAGACCACATAAGCCAGTTGTCCATATGACACATTTGTGCAACAGAAAATACAACAAAAAAATAATATCACAATTTTATATATATATATATATATATATATATATATATATATATATATAAAAAATTCAAGTTACGAAACGCGAAATCTCAAAAATTCAATTAATGCGCGCTCAGATGCACGCCCCGAAACGTAAATACACTTTATCAACACACACACGGGGTTAGGTTCCAGAGGTGGCCCGCGGTGGGAGAGGTCCGCGAGGTAGGACAACTTTGTATTTTGCAATTGTTCTACATGTTTTAGAGCTGTAAATGCCTCACCACACACATTCTACACTTTTCTCAGACTGGAGTTGGGCTTTTCTCGCATTTCTCTCTCGTTTGAACACTCGAACTTTCATAGATTTTCAATTAAATGTGTTGATAGTGAAGCGTGGGGGGGGGGGGGCACGGCTAAATATACCGCCGAACGCGCGAGGGGAGCGGAGACACAGGATTACTATCAACAACACATCATCAGTAGGGTAAAACTCACCTGTCTCACGACGGTCTAAACCCCGCTCACGTTCCCTATTAGTGAGTGAACAATCCAACGCTTGGTGAATTCTGCTTCACAATGATAGGAAGAGCCGACATCGAAGGATCAAAAAGCGACATCGACACGGCGCCGCGGCGCCCGGGCCGTGCCTCCCCCTCGGCAGCTCACAGCTCACAGTGTCAGCCCCCCGGGTCTGGAAGTCACATAGAACCAGAGCCCGCCCCGAGCGAGACCCCGCAGTCTTGCCCGCCGATAGAGCACCTTTCTTGGCCTGTTAGCTCACAGTGTCAGCCCCCCAGCTCTGGAAGTCACATAGAACCAGACCCCGCCCCGCTCTTATTCCCGCTGAAAGAGCGTCTTTCTCGGCCTCTTAGCTCTAGCGCGGAACGCGCAAGGAGCGCAGAGACACGAGCAACGTGCTCCTCCGACGGCACTGCCATGTCCCGGGATAATCCTGGTTTAGTCCAGGTACAGTCCAGGTTTAGACCTGGTTTAGTTCTGGTCTAGACCTGGTTTATTCCAATCAGGACGCAGAACACAAATGTTACACTATAAAAAACAACAACCTTGGAACAGATCAGGCCTTTTCCATTGAAATAGCTACTCAACTTACGAAAAATTCACGTTACGAAACCACTTCTGGAACTAATTAATTTCGTAAGGTGGTGTGTATATATATATATATATATATATATATATATATATATATATATATATATATATATATATATATATATATATATATATATGATCTCTCCAAATTGACAGGTTGTCCAAGGGTCAGATCTTTTTATTCTCCTCTTAGCATCCTCTCCCTCATTGATACCATCATCCATCAGATAGTATTGGTTAAAGGTGACCAGCAGTCTCTCACTTTTGCTTTTCTATTGATTTACCCCTGTATTAATCCACATATTGACACGCTGAAACTGGTCTCCTATAATCATTTGCACGATTGTAAATATAAGAGTGTCTTTCTGGTGAGGAGATCATTGCCGATAATAGGATTCAGATGCCTCTTTAATGAGATGGTCTTTTCTCTTGTCTATAGCGCTTTCTTTGGCCTCCCACTCATCGTACAAGAGAGTTTAATTGTAGTGGGTAATAAGCTCTGAGTGGAGAGATCAAGGCTTTCACACGGACACCTAACCTAGCACTCAAAACACAAGGGAGCACTGGGTAAATTAGGAGAGGGAGCTACTGCAGCTTATTTTGACCTGCTGCCTGTAGCTGACACTTCACACCATCAGCCTCTTCTTTCAATCACCCGCTGTTCTATCACAGATGAGGTGAGAAGATGTAGCATCATTGGCAAGTTTTTTCATATCTGCTTCGGTGGTTAAATGGAGAGATGCAAATGCAAAATGAAAATTTAAATAGCTGCTATATGGGGGCTTTATGTAATGTATGACATACACGACTACAGCTCAAAGCTCTATTTTTACAGTAAAAGATTGATTTACTCTGACCCATTTAATGACCCATTTAAGAATGACAGATAAAATTTGTCATTATGGCTACAAATAATGTATTTAGAATTGTTTAATTTCTAACTTGATTTTAATACTAAAGACCATTTCAATACCAATACACAATGGTATTAAAAAACTCTACAGCAGAATGTAAATTTCAACACAAAATGGTAGTTTCATTAATATCACTATGCGGTTTCACATTAGTTCTTATAAAGACTGGAACTATGTTTTTTTCTTCGATTTCTCCTCAAACCTATGTATGTTGTTTCAATAGTAGTTTTTTTATTAGTATATAGTATCTATTAGTATTAGTTTAAAAAAAAATACTTTTGCTATTTTTTAAAGTGCAATATCAAAAACATGACTTACCTTCACAGGAGAGGCCATGAGATGTCACCCCTGATAAGCTGTCTTTACAAACATTGCAGAAGGTGGGCCGTGCATGGGAGCAGGCATACCAGTTGTGCATCCCTGAGAAATGTTCCACATTGAACTGCGCTGTCTGCCAAAAAATACAAAAAATATAACTTAATATTAACTAATAAGCTGGCTTTTGTTTTGCCTCAAAAAGGGTCTACAGTCGATGATAAATTGGTTTAGTTTTTTCATAAGTGGCTGCAGGCATGTGGCACAGTGTGTTCTCTCATTAAAGGCATTATTGGAAAACTGTCTATACTTTTTAAAGGTCTTTGCAGTAAAACATAACTGCTTTCTTGAGTCATTTAGATGACTGCCGTCACTGTAAATACCGAGTCCTCGGGCCACTCTGGTGTAAAAATGTGATCTTGAACAACTTGCTGACTGCAGCAGTGTAAAAGTTGGTAATTGAATCTTCTCACATCATTGGGCTGCTCCTCTGAGATGCAGCAGCTAACCTGAGGTTAGAGCACAGTGTGGGAGTCTGCAGTGAGTGGTGCAGTCCTACGTAAAAGGCCTTGTATAAATCTCTTTGTAACAGGTGCCTCAGAAGTGGGTCTAACAGACTGTTACTGCACACAGACCGCCTCAGCAGGGGTGCCATATACACAACTGTGCAACATATGTGTGTATGTGTGGTGCCCTGGAGTGACAGCTATGGGGTACTGCTGCATTGCAGTGCAATAAAGAGGTAGGGGATAGGGTCTTATATAAGATTCCCTCCCAAATCAAAGCCATTACATGCATGGTGCAGTTTTTGCTGTGCTCGCCACAAGCGCATCGCTGTCAACACATTGCCAGATTTAGCACATCTTCTGCTGACAGAATATATTTGAATTTTACTGGCACTTTTCTCAAAATACACTACACTCTCTGCCTTTTTACTTTGGAGAAATCCCTCTGTGTACAAAACTGATAGTGCGTGTGGTCAGATGACATGGTATAACTGTCCATTTGTATCCATAAAAACAACTGTGGTTTATTCCATTTAAAACTTAATGTACTATTATACCAGAAATATAATATTCATCGTCAGGCGCTTTGTGCTACAATTTTGTATGAAAAGCGCCTTATAAATATTGTTTGATTTGATTTTGATTTGATTTGATTATATCTGTATATCACATTATGAGCCTCTGAACAGTAAGCCTGCCTATGCACCTATGCATGCCTGTTCATGGTTATGTTATAGCCCATTACAGCACATGATAAATTTACTTTTACATAAATATGGGCCCATACAATAAAACACTTTTATTATAGAAGCCAAGCAATTTTGACATTTTTATGTAAATTCAACTTCTACAAGTCCCTTAAGGATTAATTTGTGAATATAAAAATGCCTCAACATAAATCTCTTCAAACACTCCTTAGACCTCTCCTCTCTTGCGCTCTCTCCCTCACATACACACACAGACACACACACACACACACACACACACACCACACACAGACACACACACACACACACACACACACACACACACACACACACACACACACACACACACACACACACACACACACACACACACACACTTAAGTCCAAACCGTGCACATAAACTTCAGTAAAAGGGACATACCTCATAGTGCTCTCTGGACTGGACAGACTTAAGTGAACTGATCCAGTCCTCCATCTCTTTCCTGTTTTCGGCACAGAGGATGAGCCTACGAAATGGAGTGATCACCTGGACACAGTGGAAGACAGAAGTCCCTGGTTAAACAATCCAGGAAAACAATGACTTTTTGTGGAGAGGAGAGACTTTATGAGCTGTGCTGCCGAGCCTACTGTACTACTGCGAGTCCGTAACCACCCGCTCTGTCTTTAAGAGCTAGGTGGGATGAGAAACACCCCTCCCTTCTGATTTTGCTACTCTCTCTCCCTCATTATCTCTAGCTCGCTTGTCCCTTCACACCTTCCTCCAGTTAGATTTCTCTTTCACCTCTTGTGTTTTCCCCCTGACTCGGAGCTCAGACCACGGAGCGTTGAGGAAGATTGGTGCTGACAGGAGAAGTGCCTCGGAAAAGGCTAAGAGCGTGTGTAGCCCCCTCTCTTCCTGTGTCCTCTGGATGGTGTGTGTTGGTGTGGTAAATACTGTCAGTGGACAACCATGCAGACATACAGTAAGGCTTTCAACGGAGCATCATTTATTCATCCTCTCTCATCTACTCTTTCTAACTGGTTTTGTCCTAATGTTATCTCTATGCCTGACAAGTCCTGATGGATAGATCTACTAAAACATGCATATGAGGTAAATTGTATCAATGCATACACTGTTATATAAACCACTGTAAATATGCATGGAAAAAGATCATGAATAAATCCTTGGAGGTGATGAGAAGAGCAATGTGTAAATCATATGCCTCAGCAAAAATGTAATTTACAGGCATGGCAGGTGTTAATGAGCCCCATCTGATGCTGCAGTGAAAACAGCCTTCCTATGATACAGAGGAATATGGATTTTTTATCCCTCTCTCCAGAAGAGACTATACTGTCGTGCATAGTACAGTCACTATTTCAATACAATATTAAACTGTATATACGACAACATGGAGGCTCTGTGCTGGCTTCAGGGTTTTGAGGCCGAATCCTGAATGTCTCTCCACACTCTTTCACCCTTACATCTGTCCTTTCTACTGGCCAAAATGAAATACATTAACTGTGCATAATTCATTTCTGTAAAACATCTGTACCAAGAGAAATGATGTCATCAACAAAAACTTGAGCAAATAAAAAACATGCATTCCTGCTAAATATATTCACTTACAGTATACACTGCAAAAAAGCTTGGAGAAAATTTAAGATATTGACACTTAAATCTATCAGAAAATGACTTAAAAGTAGTGAAATGATCTGTTTGAGCAGCAAGATAATTTTACTGGACAAGTTACGTTAAAATAAACTACCTCTAGACTAGAATTAAGCAATCTCTGAACTAGTAAGTAGATAATCAATCTGAAAACAACATGAATAACCTGATAAAAGTTTTAAAATCTTAATCTTAAAATCAGATCAGAGAAATTTGCAGTGTATATATTTCTAACATATTTCCCCTGCACTTTTTTTCTACACAGCAATTAACGTGGTATCGGTTTTAGTGTAAATACCCCTCTGATGAGACTGAATGTACGTTTTTTGATCCCACACCTTAATGTAAGCCTGTAGGGCAACAAAACTGCTCTCCAAATGTGCTGATGTATCCTTTCTTCTCTGCAGTCATCTCTTACCCACAATACAAGGATTAGACTATTTGCTTGTCCACGTGTACGAATCAGCCCACTCACTCTCATTTGTGTGTATTCACATGCACAGGGGCCAATTGATCCCTTTGGACATAGCTCATCCTGTCTTTGTGCTGAAGGAGTGTGTCCGTGCGGGCTTTGGTTTATGTGTGTGTGGTGATAAGACTGGTTGCCAGGGGAAACAAGAACGGCGTTTCCAAAAGTGGCTCTCGGCATCCCTCAAGAGTGGAAAACCTCCCTTGATTGCTGACCTTCAATATACATTCATCAGCTGTGTGGATCTGATAAACTGTGACACTATGCATCAGACGAGCAAGTGAGTAAAAGGCAAGAGAGAGCAGAGATGATAATGGAATACAAAATAACAATATCACCAATAATATCTGAACATGATTGTGATTGTATTTTATTATTTTTCAGCTTTTACCAAGTCCTCATCAGCTGTCTCTTATTACAGATTTTTCAGAACGATTGGTGGCTTTTGACATCTTATGGAGGAGGAAAGACATATGGATGGATAGGCAGATTTAAACTGTGTGTGTAAAAATATTGAAATATCGTGATACTAAATTTGGTGGTACAGTATCATTATTGTGGGCTGCTGTATCGATATATCACCAAGAGGATTTATTGGTTCTTTTAGAATTTTTTTGTGACCACACTAAAAGAAAATGTGTTTATGCAATACACTTGACATATTCACTGTTTTGATGATTAAAATAGATGTATTTCAAATTAACTTTGCACAAGTAGTGGTTTAACAAAGAAATATTGTTGCTAAATGTATTTGGTTCTTATAAAAACAGCAATATATCACAGAGTATCATGTGTTATGTATATCGGTTATCTCATGCCATTGCCATATTGTGCTAGTATCGTATTTATATCACGTCCATCGATCCATCCATCCATTTTCTTCCACTTATCCGGAGACGGGTCGCAGGGGCAATAGTCTAAGCAGGGACTCCCAGACTTCCCTCACCCCGGACACTTCCTCCAGCACCTCTGGGGAAACCCCAAGGCGTTCCCAGGCCAGCCAGGAGACATAGTCCCTCCAGCGTGTTCTGGGTCTTCCCTGGGGCCTCCTCCCGGTGGGACATGCCCAGAACACCTCCGGAGGGAGGCTTCCAGGAGGCATCCGGAACAGATGCCCAAGCCACCTCAGCTGGCTCCTCTCAAGGTGGAGAAGCAGAGGCTCTACTCTGAGCTCCTCCCTTGTGACTGAGCTCCTCACCCTATCTCTAAGGGAGCACCCAGCCACTCTGCGGAGGAAACTCATTTTGGCCCCTTGTATCCGTGATCTTGTCCTTTTGGTCATTACCCAGAGCTCATGACCATAGGTAAGGGTAGGAACGTAGATTGACCGGTAAATTGAGAGCTTTGCCTTTTGGCTTAGCTTCCTCTTCACCACAGTGGTCCAGTACAGCGACCGCATCAATGCCAATGCTGCACTGATCCGCCTGTCAATCTCAAGCTCCATCCTCCCCTCACTCCCGAACAAGACCCCCAGATACTTGCTCCAATTGCCTCCTCCAGTTGAGGCAATTATATCACATATCGTATTGAATCGTGAGGTACCCTGTGATTTCCAGCCCCTATTTAAACATCGGCATAAAAATGACCAAAGCTACTTCTAAGCTCACATGTGACCACATATTATTCATTTCAGAATCAGAATCAGAATCAGAAAGGTTTTATTGCCATATGTTTGAACATGTTCACAACATTACGAAATTGCTTCGGTACTTGGAGCGGAATAAAATATAATAAAATAAAGTAGAAAAATTAAATTAACAAATTTACAAGAATACAAGAATATAACAGTGCAGGTGCAGGTAATGATCAGGTGCCAAAAAAAAAAAAAAATCTGTATATTATTATAGTATTAACTGATTTATAGTTTAGCTTGCACTTAGATAGTGTGATATATTTCCCCATTATAAAACCGCCTCCTGCTGTTGATGGTGTTTCAGTATTTTACGCACACAGTCACCACAGGAGGATTGCACTGTGCTGATCCTGTGTCTAATGGGACCTGCTTTGACAGATGCTGGCCGCCTCTCGCACATGGACTATTATACATAAATAACAGCATCACAATTGACTTTCAAATTACCTCTACGTTTCCCAGCACAAATACACCCACGATTCAAAACTCATCACAGATTGCCAGATTTGATGATCTTGAAAAGGCCAGTTATAATGAGTCCATTGCAATAAACACGATTGAGGTGGTGACAATTACCACAATAGGAAATGGATTCATGGGTTTGGGTTGGGCTTGAGCTACAAATGACAAGGACTGGAGGGTGTGCAGTGCTAGAAAATCATATATTGCAAAAAATATATATAATATTGTAATTTCTGGACATTTTGGCATCAACAAGAAACCTTATACCTCCTTGATTGAGTCAGCTCAACTAAACTAAATAATTATACATGGGCAGAACGATTTTGTAATTATACTTTTTTATATTAAGATTGAAATTACATGTGCAATTGATGTTTGAAAAGATGCATTTCATATGTACATGTTACATGTAGCGATTTGGGAGAAAACCAAACAATTTAAGTACATACAGTTTTTGTTGAGGTCTAAACTACAGGATTAGTACATTCGAAACCACATTCAATCAGACTGTGGTTAATCTCTAGCCCCTTTATGCAAATTGGTCAGATAATAGTGTAACAAGAAGGGGTATGATGTCAAATTGAATTACTTCTTTCATTCATACATGGAGTCCTGCACTTATACTCCCGCACTACACAAATGTGACTTTAATGACCAGTTTATTAAGTATAACCTGCATGATTATACAGACCAGTATAATGGAAAAGATGTGGCATGAATAAGTCTAAATATTCTTTTAGTTGTATTGTGTATCTTACGTACAAGGTGTGCCCTGACATGACTGGGTACAGTATAAGATTTCTTGAAGCTATTCCTCCTTCTGTGACTGTCTTGTCTGGTCAAAAAAAAAACCCAAAAAAACAGTGGGCAATATAAGTCAAATCTCCAGTAGAGGAAGATATGAAGTACAATATTAATTCCCGGGAAGACAACATTCAATAAAAGCCTATCTGTCAAGAATTTTGAAATCTAAAAAAATGTAAATTATAAGAGGTTACATAACCAGCACTATTTTGGTCACATCTGAAGGAGAAACATAAGGATTTAAAAAAAATAATTCTGCTCTTTTAGTGCTGATAAATCAATAATAGAAAAAAAAAGCTACAATATAGTTACTGCATATATGAGCATGCTTACATCACAGCTAATACATCCATTATCATTGCAGCACATGTGCATAACCACCACTATTTTGGTCACAGCTGAAGGAGGGACATAAGGATTTTTTGACATCATTCCTTTCCTTTACCAACAAGTCAATAAACAATTTGCAATTAGGTACACTATAATTAGAGCATATATGAGCAGGCTTACATCACAGCTAATACATTAATTGTAATTACAACACATGAACACATTATCAACACTAACCAGTCTATAGTTTGAGTTAAACAGTAACACCAAGCCCCCGCATCGCCTCCTCTGCAGTGTTCTCTTTCTTTCACTCATGATCATATAATCGAGCTTAGTGACTCCCCCCACTGGTATGCCTCACGCCCACACCATAGGATAACACATGCTCAGGTAAACCACAAATCACATTACCTCTTGGATGTTAAATGTCCCTTTGCTCCTGTCAGTCCAGCCTAGTCTTCATGATGTGTGTGTTTGCTGGCTCCTGGCCGCTCCTGCCGCTCCTGTCTCTCGCTCTACCCCGTGCCTCTCTCTTCCCCTGAGATGTGTGTGTGTGTGTGAATGCGATCGGCTGTGGCTCTGACATCACTCTAGGATTTCCTCTACTGCTCTTCCTTACTGTTGTCTTTCTCTCAAGGCAGATTCAAATCAAAGTCAAACTAGCCTGTGTGGTTCTTTAACCTTTGTATAAGCTTAAAGATATTGTACAAAATCTTAAAAATGATGTGCCTTCTGTATTTTGATCACCGGAATAGCGTGGAGTTGAAAATCATGTATTAGACAGCACTACAGCCATATGGGGCCAGCAGTCATTGTGCTATACCAGTCAGAATAGGTAGGTAATGCAGCTTGTACTCAATTAGGTGTTATTCTTATCTACAGTATCAGATTGATGGCTGGTATGAGATATGATCTACAGAGCATGTCACACACACATTTGTATTGGCCTCCATCAGTGTGAAAATGGCTGGTTGCTAAATTCAAATGGAAAGAACAACAATTTGATGACTTAAGGTGCACTATTTTGGGTGTGAAGAGAGTAGTGGGGTGTAGGAGGGTTAGTTAAAAAAGATTTAAGGTGTACAGTGGTACATTTCTTATATTTATTCAATTATAGGTTTTTATTGCTAAAAGAATTAACAAAATATGAGTTTTTTTTATTGCTAAAAGAATTAACAAAATATGAGTTCTAATTATTGAGAGCAGGCTAGTCAAAGCAATAGCATTTCCATACTACAAGAAGTGCATCTTTAAATATTTGAAGTATATGCATATATTTTCATTTCTTGATGTTAAATGATTAAAATAACTGAAATGAAGGAAATTATATCAGTAATGCATATTCACAGCAAACATAATAGTTGACCTTAGGCATTGAATCATCTATTTTAAAGACAGATTCAAAATGTTAATTAATCCATTAAATTATCTCTTTTCCTGGACTTTAATTATTGGTAATGATGAAGGGCTGTATCTTCACCTCCCTCGGGCACAGTGTGGAGCACATGCTACACAGTCCAGCTCATATAGTCTTATTTATGAATATGACAGACGTAAGCCATCGCAAGCAGTCCATAGAGCGTTTGGTTGTGTTGCTAAAAATAACTCAGCTCTGTTCAAGGCACTGTTCTCCTGCTTCTTCCTCCTACTGCTTTCTTAATATAGCAACAGCGCGGGAGAGCAGAGGCATTTATAGAAAGGACAAGACACTAGTAGCTCTGGTGATGTCTGCTTGGATCCTCCATGCACATCACACTCAATAAGCTTCACTCCCACACCTAACTGTCAGTAACACTGCTTATTACAGAATCTGCAAATAGAGCTGCCACACAGATCTGAATCAAACAGAGTACGCTGCTGCTGATAAATATAGTAATTTATAGATTTACCCATGATTCATCTGAGGTTTATAAGCTATATTTAATAACTGTGTATACCATTTTTGACACCATAAGCTCATTGTGTAATTTATTCACTCCTCGGCCACATTACCAACAGTCACGCTGACACAAAAGGTGCATGTAGTGTCTTGCCAGAGAACACAAGTGCTGCATGCATTGTTCGTAGCAAGGATTGAACAGTCAACCTTTGATGGCAAAAAAAAGTCAACCTTTGGATTAAGAAGCATGGCCCATCTCCATTATCATTCAAAATCTGAAAATGTAACCCTAGACAAGCAAAATATTAGCATTATAAATACATGAATAAAAGTGAAATTTCTTGGGGATACCAATGCAATGTGAATGTATTTTGTTTGACAACAGTATATGGTTGCAATATATAAAATTTAAAAGGCACTCACTGTGAAGCTGTTGTTTACATTCTTAGTGCTGGATTCAGCAACACTGGCGTCTGACAGGTCCACTTCATCAAAGATAAGTGACTGAACAGAGGATGAAGGACACAAGAAGAGAAATCCAAGAAAAACAATGAGTATATAAACATATCACACACAGAATCTTACGTTAGGAATTAAGTGATTAATACATAACAACATGATCAAATATTCCTACATCAATTCAATTGAATAGAAAAATAAATGTTATTATTGATTGGTGTACACAGTACATTATCACAATTTAAAACTTGAAATATTTCACTTTTAACTATATAATTTACTATGTAATGTTATAATCTACTATATACACTCACACTTTGATGTAGGGTTGCAGCATTGCAAGTAGTCTATTAATAGCATGATCACAGTTTAAATTGTGATGAATGTGACTTCCCCAATACTTCTTGTAACTTCAAAAATAGACATCAAGAGTCATTAATTTTGGGAAGCAGCTTTCGTCTGATGGGACATGCACACTCATTTACAAACTGGAAGCTGATACTCTCTGATCTCTGTTATGTGTATGCATTTAGGTGCTTGAGCTGCTAAAGGGCAACAGGCCAACCCCCACTGCCGTCACTCACAGGAATACCCTTCACCCCAGAGTACAAGTGTAAGAAGTGATCGCTGCAGCTGTCAGAGGAAAGCCCAGATAATGACGCTTTCCCCGGCCACACTGAAGGGACCTCAGCCAATACTTGGCTCAGACATGCAGCTTAGGCCAAGTGTGAATGCCTACAAGTGTATGTCATGAGCAAGTTAGCGGGAGGAGCATACCAACACTAGCCAGTGACTGCTCTCTTGGCTGCTTGACTCATGTGTGTAGAAAGTATGTTTTCACGCATGCATGAATGCCCACTTATTATTTGATTTGGTCTGTAATGTGAAGGCAGGACAAAGTCATCTTGACCTTTAGCTGCAGATCCAGAGCTTTCAGCTTAAAAACACCATTTCAACGACAAAGTGAAGGAAAAAATAATAAAAGATTTTGAATTAATTTCAACCAATTTTGCAGTCTGTAATAGAAATTAAATTCAAATGTTTGTATAGAAATAAGCATGTTACTCATAGATTTGTATTTGTTGTTGAAATGTGTTGTTGGATCACTGAGGAGCTTCTTAAGAATAGGGCAGCACAGCTCTTAAATAGGTGATCTGAATGGATAGCATTATATAAAGGACAAGCAAAACACAATGTATTTTTTTTTATTATACATAGTGTGGTCCATGCTGTCCAACCTTAACAAATGCACTATGCTTCCTTATATTTTACATTCTTGCCACATGAAAAAATTCTGTTTGGAATTTGACTGATATGATTATGTTAAATTATAACGGTTGTGCTACTCTTGCCAAATGAATAGTGAAACTCGGAATTGAATGATTTATGGGAAAAGCCTTTAGTGATAATGAAGCATATAATGCCTGTATCTTCATATGGCATGAATGCAGCTCTTATGCGTTTATAAAGAGACTATGGTTGGTCTGCTGGGGGTCTCGCCCCTGACCCTTGACTCTGACTGAGCTGTGCTGACCCGGACTCCCACAAGGCCTTCCTCAGATCCGCTGGCACCCATGGATGTGGGGGAGTGACGCGCCCCTGTCCAGCACACTGACAGCACCCGCCAGCACACACGGCTCTGGGACACTCTACGCAGCGCCCGCTCCTGCCAGTGTGCCACAGCACTGCCCGACTGGTGCACGTGCACAAACACATGCACAGAGCAAAACCAAGGATTAGGTTAGGGGACTCAACCTAAAATACTCAGAATCAAAGTGGATGTATTTTTAGTCTAGTATTTTTAGTCCCAAAGGTGGCAGCTTGAATGTTTCTTTCTTAAATAAATACAGTTTGATGATCAGGTAAGACTACCTTGGCGTCTTTGGCGTAGTAAAGAGTTCGTCCTCTCAATTTGAAGTAACGCTTTTTCCACCTCTGGAAGGAGCTGGTCTGTTTGAGCAACAATCCCTCTTTTATACTTGTCTGAAAGAGATGGATGATCATCAGCTTTAACAGATATTTAACATACATAAACAATGAAAAAAAAGGATATTTATGGTGACATACATCTCAAGACAACCATTATTAATCTTTTACAGTAATCTCTTACATCACTTACATTTTTCATGTAAGTGTGGTTTATTAGTCTTATTATCTTCCAGTAATATACTTACAGATATATAACAGACCGTTTTTCTGACCATAAAAATACTATATTTTACACTATAAAATACAATAAAAATATGTTGTTTTATAGAAAAGAGAGCGTGTATGCAACATTGCTGAAAGATGAAACAACAAATTACACAAATCCTCAACAAAGTTACCTACATATAAACACAGTGTTTTTATATATAGCTGTGGAAGGCTTGTTTCTAAGGGGAGAACTGCACACAGTGACACAGGCCAAAGCTGACATCCTGCCCACCAGCTGTGTCAACTTAAACAGCAAAACACACCACCACAGGACAAAGCACGCCATGGACACACACCATTATGGGTAGCATCTAGGAACATACAGCTAATAAAATATTAAAAATGGTCTTTTAAGAACATCACAGTTCCATTTCTACAAAGTAACCACCATACATCCCTTTTATGTATTCCAATTATGTTCTTATATACTGTATCTCTTATATGTGTGTTTCTTTAGTAGAGAGACAAACAAATCTCAACCATCCACTATACATTTTATCATCCCTTGTTGAAGGTAGCGCTTAAAGACTGAATTCCTGCAGTGGATTAAGGTGAAATACCTCAACGCTCACTTCCCTATAAGGACTTTGTTGCTTGCCGCCAAGCACAATCAAACTAAGGCTGAAAAACGGACATGGCACATGAAGTCATGTCCTCATTTATAGTCAGGACACTACTAAGAGTATTTTTCCAGGTAAATATTTGTATCCTTGTGTGTTGACTGCTACTCCTATTATCCCTAATACTGCTCTCGTTAAGAACAGGAGTTCAATATTACAATTCAAATTATATACACTTTTTGCCATAATCATAACACTGAATAACTGTAATAAGCATAAATAATGGAATGAATAAGTTAATATGGGAAAGTCATGGACTTAACCTTTACCTCAGACTGTATAGTTGATACAACATGCCTTGCACTTGCATCTCTGACCCTTTCTCTCACATGTGCACGTGTCAAAAAGTAAAAATAAAGTTTACCTCCAATTTTATATTTTTTCAGCATGGGCATAACCAGAACAGACTTTGCTCTAGTTGGATGTTCCACTTTCTATATTTTGTCCCTCCATGGCCTCCATAGTTCCTTTCCTTGTCTTCATCTCCTTCCTGTTGCCAAGTAGGCCAGAAGTGATCTATAAATAGTTCGCCTCTGCTGCTAAATAGTGAGACAGAAAGCTAGTCCTGTGCCATGGAGAAATGAGTAACCTGAGCTCCACGCACCTCTCCAACAGTCTGCACGGACAGGGAAATGCAAACTCTCCTTCTACAATGGACAACAGTTCCAGCAGCAACAGTTCCAGCAGCAGCAGCAGCAGCAGCAGCCTCTTGTCTTGGTTCCTGGCTGATGTTAAGCAGACAGTGGCCACAGAACCTGCCCATGTATGAACTTAGAGAGCTTCCCATTTATTCTCATGGTCTGGTCTCTTTACAAGCATACTTACAAGCATACTTACAAGCATTTTAAACATTCTCAGTTAAGTTTGTACCTACAGCTGTCGAGCAAAGGCCAATAAGGGAGAGTAAATGCATGTCAAAAAATGAATTGTACAAATAATGATTCTACTGACAAAAACGGACATGGTAATGATAATGAATGGACGATATCATGATAAAAACCAAACCATGATCTCATCCATGTGACGTGCTCTTTTGTTGATATTGTCAGATATTGTCAGTGGCACATTCACTATTCCCCACCTCCTCATACCGGTCCTCCTTAAGCCTCTGACTGGGACAGACGGAATACTGTATCTAATAACTAGTGAAATAGGGACTCTAAATTGTGTTCCAGCTACATGAAATTGTGGCAAGAATTTTTGGCCAAACAGTCATGTGCAATAATACTGAACCAACTAGGGCTGAGCAATAAAACAAATTAATTTGATTAATCAAATTAACAAATTTAATTAATCAAATTATTTAAAAAAATAAAATCAAGGATTATTATGAAACAGGTTTCTTCCTCACTTTCTTACTTGCAAAGCAGGGTTAAAAAAAAGAAAGCTCTTCCAAATTCTAATAAAAACTATTAAAATTAGATTACATACACATCTATAATGTAATTTACAAGGATATGGAAGTTCCCCTGAAAGACAAGCAGTTCCTATCATTTCAGTTATAATAAACTGTTATTGTCGAATGAGTGAAGTTCAGTTTTTGGCCATATTGCTCAGCTCTAGACCCAGATATAGGATAGGGCTGCACAATTAATTGCTACCAAATTAAAATCGCAATTTGAATGGACACAATTAGCAAAACGCAAAGGAGGCCATTTTTGATGTACCAGTTTCTCCACAAACAATCAAATATCCTGTCTTATTCTGCAACCTGCAAAACTGCTAACCCTGTAGTTTTGATCTGTACAGTCATATTCTGAAATGGGATTCTTGTAGGGTTTGTCAGTTCTTGGCACGTTTAAATTGTGAACAGAACCCTATTACTAAAACATAAATCGTAAATCTAATCGCAATCACAAAGGCTTGTCAGAAAAATCACACTGAGATATTTTTAGTAGTAGTTTTTAGTAATAGTTTTTAGTAATAGTTCAGTCCTACTATAGGACATAGGCATGCTTTACACACAGATATTAATTTAGACGTCAGTCACTTATTTGTCATTAGCTCGAGCCAGGAATACAAATACAATCATTTTTTTTGACAGACAGGTGCTGAATCACAGAATACTTTCGTCCCACTCCACTCCCTCCTCTCTACCTCTCTGTGCATTCTTCATTTTCTCAGTTGGATTTAATTATGATTTGCTACATTTCTACTTTTACCTCCCACCACATGCTAAAATCTCACCACAGTGATGAGAAAATTACAAAGCAGGAGATGGGAAGGGGCGATTCCCATGTCTCGAGTCTGTCTCCGGTTCGGGTACAGCACAGCGCAACAGTGTTATTAATATGTATGTCATCCCCAGGTGGTACAGGGGATATTTAGAGAGCTTTAAGTGGGAGTGGGAGACATACAGATGGATTCAGCAAAGAATCAGCAAAGATTCAGCAAAGTCGCTTTCCTCTGTCCTTGTCCTGGTTTTCATTTAGGTCTCTCTGCTTAATTATAGCTTTTATCAATTTACTGTATGTAGTCTATTTCCGCTTTGCAACATGTCTCAACTCTGTTCCCCTAAATTCTGCAATGTCGATTTAAACAAGAATTCATGTACCTGCACTGAGAGTTTTGCACAAATGTTCTGCCAATACAGCATATTACAGTATATTACACACTGATATTTTGTATTTATATATCAAAATCTATTTTTATTTACATTAGTTTAATGTATGTCCTTATTTTATTTCATAGTTTATATATTATAATATTTCTTTACATATTCAACATATACCTCCAAAGCAAATCCCTAGTTTGTGAATTTTGTTCACAAATTAACTTTTATCTTTTCCAGCAAAGTCACAACCACTACAAGTGACAAACACCTTTACATACTGAATACATTATTTCATTTCAATAAAATAAGATTATTTACCTTAATACAATAGTTTGCCTTTTACATAGTGCATATACCAAGATGATTTCAGTAACAACTAAAAGCCTGTTCCCATATAGTCTTGTGTGCATCATCAGCGGAGCCCTAGAGACCAATTCAAGCTCCCAAAACAGCAGTAGCAAACTCCTGTGCACTCTTAGCTCTGCTTTCAATCACCCTGATACAGAATTAGCAACAAGTTTATAGGCTATGTCCTCATACAACCAAAAACACAAAGACAAAGTGCTGCTGATGTGCAGTCGATGGCTAGAGTCGACTAAAGATATTCTTGGTCAACTAAAGACATACCGTTACATTAGTCGACTAAAACGGGGGTGTGGCAAAAGCTCACAAAGAGATGGCATATCTCTATGTATCTAACTCAATGTGCACTCACAACTGCATGGGAGTTCATGCAGAAACAGCAATTTATACAGAAAGAAGTACTAGCAAACAATGTATTTATATAAAGACAGATGAATAAAAATACACATTTACCATTTAATCGACATAAACACTTCAATTCAAGGCTTCAGTAGTATCTGTAATGTCTGTTTACCTTAATAACTTCTGCATATATAAACTGAACTACATTCCTACAACACTCAGTGATGGATAACTGATGGTCTTTAATGGCTATGTGAAGGAGTATTAAGTTCTATTAATGTTTTGTCAAATTCTATTAAGGCCTGGCCCACTGAGTAAAATCCTGGAACAATGTCTGCATGGTGGAGAAATGATACCAGACAACACATGACTGCAGTAGTAGACCATTTAAAAAGCATTCAAAGCTGTCGATATATTGATTTTACTTGAGGGGTTTAAAAGTGGCTACTCAGCCATGGTGCACATCAGCAGATATGGACACCTAATTAAAAACAAGCAATAATAGCAGATTGAGTGAATAAAGTTATAATAATTTGGCAGCACAGTGGGAAGAATATTGCATACAATAGATTTTTGGTTGTTTTAAATTTGTCAAATATCACAATCAGCAAGCAAAATATATTTAAAATGTCATTTGTTATAGAACTGGGGTGTATCAGGAAAGGTAAAAAAGCCATACTAAAACTATTTTAAATAATTAACTATAACTTCACCTTAAATGTCAATTCAAAATAAAGTGATTTCTCACAATTTAAAAAGATAACACAATTTTATAACTCTGAAAATAATGAAATCTACAGAAACTCAAGTGGGAGTGCAGAGGTATAGAGAAGTGTGGACAGAGACAGTGATGAGTAACATGCATGTACACACACAGAGCTGCGCAAACAAGCCAATGGAACAACACTCTGGGTCCAACCTGCATGATCCATTAGTAACATCATCACAAGGTAAAATGACTCGCTGACCCACACCACTGCATCCCTCACACCGGGGCCAGAGTAAACATGTGACGATCGCTTTATGTTGCCTTTTCGCTATACCATGGACAGGTTGAGAAATTGTTGCAAACTTAAGATACACCATTTCTTGCCTTTGCCTGAAAATGAGTCTTTATTACCCTGTGCAGGTTTTAAGAATAATGCATTTAGCAACTTTATAAATTATTGTTGCTGTATAACCAATGTGTCCTGTGCACATTTACACCTGAAATATTATTGATTTACTAAACATTTCTTGTATGTGTAATTTATTTATAGACTCATAATATAAGTTAAAGCTTGTCCTGTCATCTATACTGACAAGTGAGTAGGTGTAGGATTAGCATAACGAGGGTATCACCTGATTCGGAGTCCCTAAATATATCCCATTGTGAATAATGTAGGTAAGGGTGGAGTGGAGCGGTCAATAATTAAGTGGATCCATTGGTGTGAGAGGATAGCACTCATTTACAGTGCAAAAGATAAGTGGGCCAAGAAAGCTTAGATGTCACAGGTAGAAATAGTGTATACTCTGGTATGCTCAGGGACAGCACAAAAGCTTGAACTGAATGGTAAAATGATTGAATTGTAAAGGCAATTTAGGAATGGTTCAAGTTTAAATTTGGGAATAACATAGTGTTTTTCAATGTTGTGTCTAAAAATAACATTGTAACTTTCTATTATACTGTAATAAAACATGATGTAGAAAGTGTCGCCTTATTTATACCAAATTATAACTGTAAGTAGGCCATGAATATTATCAGTATAATAGAATGCATACATGGACACCAACACCGCTATTATAGACTGAAAACCCTGACACTGAACGTTCAACAGTTGCCATAACAACAAGTCTCAAAAGTCTTTTCTTGGCTATTTTCTATACTTGGTTTGAGCGGGGACTTTCATTTAAAAATCATATTACTAATATTAGGGTAATCAACAACTCATTAGCTTTCAATAACAAGACTTCACACAAATTAATAGACTGCATTAAATCTGGTATACAGTATACATGTGTTATATACATCCAGAGAGAAAGGACTAACCTTGCTTCTGATTTGTCCTGATGTGGACACTTTCCGGATGAGTTTCTGGGGGCCTTCCTGCTCCGCGTCGCTGTCTGACGACTCGTCCGCGGCTCCAGAGCCGCCGGTGGTGCCCACCACATGGGCATGGATGCCCACGGCGGACGCAGCTCCTTTCTCGGGCTCCTGTCGTGGGATGGAACAAAAACATTCGGGATTAGTCCTGTCTCGATCAACAGCGACTCCCTTTCGAGAGCTACAAAGCGGCTGCGAGGCGTCTCTCCTCGCTGTCATCTCTCACTGGCTCCACGATAAAGACGCCCGGGTTTTGTGGAGTGTGTGTGGGCTGCATAGGGGATGGAGCATGTCGCTGCTCGACACTGCCAGAGTAGGGCTGGACTCAGAGGATGGTTTAAAAACAACCAACAGTATGATTTCTTTTGTCCGGTGGAGATATGGCTCCAGTCATGAACAGCAGTCCACTGAGACCGCCTCACACACTCTGCGCTCCGTGGACATGTCCGTGGCATGGCAGACCCTAGTGGCTGCTTTACGCACACAACTTGCTCTGGGGAAGTACAAAACAAAAAGACATTGGCAACACTTACAAAGTGCTCTATGAGCGCGTAAGAACTAGTGCATTGGCTTGTATTGGCTGCCCGCACTTGGGCGTCAGTTTTATATAAATAAAAAACACTTTATTCTAATAACCTATGGAAGTGGGTAGGACAGGCAATTTGTCATAGGCATACACATATTAGACCTCGAAGAGACCTAACAATAATATAGGGGCAGAAATGACCACAAGCCTGGGTGGCATAGCCAATGAAAGCTCTGCGTAAGGAGGGTAGGCTTCTTGAGCAGAGTCCTGGAAGGAAAAAGCGCAAAACGCGGATGGATGAAAGGATAACGCGTGTGAATTGCCAAATCTGGCATTAATGGAAATTGAGAAAAACGGATGGACACATGCAATGGCTTTAGTCAGCAAGTGAGACAGCCTATGAGATTAAAAGCTCTATGTCCGTCGAAGGATGTAGATATCTCCAGACCAATATTAACCAAACATAAGTTAAAAGTGATGCTTGGCTGTAACTCAATGTGTTTCTTCATTAAATGCTTCAAAACTAAGAAATCTAGTTGAACGTACACACCGATTTGCATTAATGTGACAGTAGACTCCTCTACAAATCTCGGTAAAAAATGACAGGACAAAGAAAAGGACAAGAGGGGACAGTAAATTACACAACTTTTCAAATATTTACTTTTAATGAACAGACATATTTGGGGTATCAAAACCATGGGAGTTAAAGGAGTATCCAGAATGAATGGTACTAACCAGTTCCTCCCAGGCAGGACTGCGGGTGTAGCGGTAGACATCCTCCATAGTTCCAGACCTCAGCGTCCGGAGAGGAAACAAAAGAATCGGGAGAGAGTTCTGGAGCTGGTGGAGGAATTCACGAGCTGCCTCAGCGCCCTGGTTCCGCCAGTCATATGCGCACTGGGTATCATACTACTACACGCGCGCTCCTCTCGCACCCCCACCGCCCCGTGCCCGTGTGGTTCAGGCTTTTCTCCACGTGATACACGTCAAATTCATTTAGGCCTTTACGCACCAAGACTCAAATGTTTCTCCAGACTACAGACGGATGTTTACCCAGCTGTCTGTAGAATATTCACATCCAGACAGTGCAGAACAGTGACTTATTAAAAAAGACAAAAAGATATGATGAGTGTGCCTAATTATAATATAGGCAGCCCTATTATTTATTAAAATGTATTTTTATTCTGATTTACAAAATGCAACAGTATTTTGTGTCAGTGATTTTTTGCAATCAACACTGATAAGTACTGTAGTACCTATACTATAATACTGTAGTACCTTTTTACAATAACTTTGTATCCGGAACCTTTGCAAGAAACGACTTATTTTACAGGGAGGAATTATTTAACGCACCAAGTTGTCCCACCACTGTTATTTTCCGACTTTCCAGCATGAGCTGACCACGGAGCTGATGACTTAAGGTTGACCAAGCGTCAGCAATAATATTTATTTATCATTCTTGATGTATGCCTTTGGATGATCTAAAGCATGCAACCTTACCTTTTATCCCGCGGAACAGCTGCGGCTGTTGCTGCGAGGAGAATGCGGAATATTTTGGGATCTGTCGCGGGCAGCTGGATGTGGAGAACCCGAGAGGTCAAACTTATAAACACGTCCTCAGGTATTAGCCCCACTTTTATGATCACCAAGTGCCACTGGTTTATATTGGAGGAAGCCGGTTGTTGTTCAATAACTGACGCATGGAGACATGCACCTAACTAATGAGTTTTAATAAAGTATGCTGCACCACTATGTAGCTAACCAACAGTGAGGTGAACTGGAGCCCACCTAAGAGTGCATGAGTCTGGGGATGATATGGTGGAATGTTAAACATTAGTAAACTAGAGACATAAATGAGTATTATACACTAAATGCAATGTTGACTTTTTTTTATTGTTAATGCCATTTCATCTGGTAACTTGTCAAATATAATTAAATTATAATTACCCTACTTAAAAAAAAAAGTCAACTTAGATAATTATTTGGAATAAAAATGTATGTTCTTTTTTTCAGGAGACACTGTGACAATAGGAGACATCTCGTACAAATTGAAAACGCCACAGAACCCAGAACTTGTCCCTGTCAAACACAGTACGTGATTTAAGTGTACTTTTATTTTGTGTTGTGCATTTATAAAAATATAGGCTACAACCTCATGCCATGTGTGGATGTATGCTAGTTTCAGACTCCCCTTCACAAACAGTGGCTCAGCATTTACGATGGATTATGCAAAAAGATCTATTGGGACAAGATATGTTTCTGATTGGACCCCCAGGGCCCCTAAGACGCTCCATAGCCATGCAATACTTGGTGGGTAGTGCTTTATGTTTGAAATTCTTCTTTTTAACTTCTTTTTAAAATGTCACTTAGAAAAATAGTAACACAAGTTATGGTTCAGAGAAATAGTTATTCATTATTTTTCCTTCCAGGAGCTGACCAAGCGTGAAGTAGAATATGTGGCCCTGTCCAGAGACACAACAGAGACTGACCTTAAACAAAGAAGAGAGATTCGCTCAGGGACAGCCTTCTATATTGACCAGGTAAATGGCATCATATAGAACATACATGACTACTAAGGGTGGCCTGAATTGCGGCCATTCTAAGGTGGAGAGTTGTCTCGTTTATTCAATTCAATCACTATTCAAGAAGGTCAATTAAAAGTCACGAAGAGTAGCAGAGTTGCATAATAAAAGGTATATATAAATGTATAAAATTACCTTCATTACATTACAATATTTAACTTTTTTTTGTTTTTTTTTTTCATGAATGTGTACTATATAATTCCCTTACAAAGCAGTTTTTTTATTTTAAGTGAACAAGCCAAGCCTGAACATAAGAGTACTTTCACTATTTTCATTCTGCTTTATACTATGCTACCATCTGATCAATCAAGGCTTATTACATCTCCACACTCCGCTGACTCCTTAAATAAAGTAACCATGGAAACCAGTTCTTCATTATCTGGTGTGAACTCGCTGTGGAGAACTTTCTGTTCTGTTTTTTTCTTCAAACTAATTTTTGAAGAAAAATTATCATTATACTCTAAAAGACAATCTGATAAGAAAATATATATATTTTTTTTATGTTATTGTTATTGTTACACATGTTTTACTTGCATTTAGTTGTAGGATAATCCATCCCTAAACAATCATTTCCTCATACAATATCTGTTGTTATTTGTACTGATATGTACTCAAAAGCTGTGCACTGAGATAATTCATGATATTATAGTTGCTTTATCTTTTCTTTATCTATGTGTAAATGCAGTGAAAAGGCTTAAACAAGCTGCATTCAAAGCCCCATTCAACATTACAATAGATAATTCTGGTCAGTTGTCACACAGTGATGATTAAACAATCAATAAGAGGACATTTGATTAGGAGTACCACTAAGCTGTTGTAGCGTATTAGAGCTCCAACACAAGAGGGATGATAATCGCGTGTGCGCGTGTGTGTGCGTGTGTGTGTGTGTGCGTGTGTGTGCACCACCTTCTGCAATAGGAAGAAGTTGATTCCATGTAACGGTTCATACATTTACTGAAAAGTATACAGAATTTAAACATAATTTTATTTCATTTATTTATTCCTTGTATTCTTTTATATATGATAAAGTTTATTAGTAGGGCTGTTTCAAAGAAATACTGCTGTTTTTAACTTTATAGTACATGTACATTGTTGTACATGTACTATAAAAGTCTTCATAAGAGGAAAGAAAGAGGGGAACCATATGTGATATGCATTTGAGCCAGAACATTGTAATCCTTAGGGCTCTGTGCTGATTTGCAGTCCTATATTCAGATAGTGGTCCCAGACCTATCTTCTTATCCCATTGCGGTACTTATAATAGCATTCTATTTGTGCTCATTTGGCTTTTTGTTCTTGGCCTTTTTCATTGACCGTTTAAATAGCTTGAAACCCTTCCCCCTAACATAGATATAATCACTGTTATCTTTCTGACTTCGGCAATTACCTCTCTCCCACTTAGCTGTTATATAAGCAGCCTACCTGGAAAGTCCACAACATAAGGACTAAAAGCACTTGCAACCTCTGCCAGAGTTGACACAAAAGTAGTGTTTTCTTTTTTTTTCTTTTTTAAATGAGATCATCGCTATATTTAGAAAAGGTAATAATTCATAATAAAGTAAAAGTAAATAGAGTCATAGAACATTTTCAAATCAGGGACTTTTTGTGCATTTGTGTTTTTGGGTATATTCATAAATGGGCAGACATATCTCAGGCTCATGTCAGATAAAACATTTAAATAAATAATAATAAAGACCCATGTACTACTAAGGGATTCTTCTCACTTTATTTGTGATAGTGAAAAACATTACAAACAGGATGCCAGATTTACTTTTTATATATATGTATATGTATTAGGGATGCAAATTATCGATTAATTCATTAATCTATAGTTGGTTGACCTTATTGATCGACTTACGATTAACTTATAAGCAGCGTTTTTCACCTGAATTTTAGTGTTTCAATAGGGTCTTTAAGAATATAAGCTATAGTATACATAACACTGAGTCAAAAATATATCATAGTATTATTATATTATATATTCCTCAATTAATTATTCCTTAGTAAAAAGCAGACAAATGTATTGATGCTGAATAACAAAATACAGTAATCCCTCGCTCTATCGTGGTTCACTGTTAGCGGCCTCGCTGTTTCGCAGATTTTTTTTTTTTTTTCCGATTTTTTTTAATAGTGTAACATAGTGTAACATTTTTTTTTATAGTGTAACATTGTGTTCTGCGTCCTGATTGGCTAAGAGACTAGACCAGGACTAAACATGGACTAAACCTGGTCTAGACCTGGACTAAACAGGGATTAAACCACCACGTACCGCTCTTTGCTGGTTTCGTGCGGCTGGTTTGTGGCTCGGGCTGAGAGGACACAGTCTGGGCGCCGCAGATCGATTTCGTGCTCGCAGCCCCAATGTAAGCGCGGCCTCGCGCCAGTGGTGCACGTGTCACGCAAGGGGTTGGTGCGCATCGCGTCCCGGGACATGGCAGTGCTGTTGAATGAGCGCGGTGTGCCCTGCCCAGGACTAGACCAGGTCTAAACCAGAATTGCGGCTCTTTGCCTTGTTTCGTGACCACAGGTGTGTCCGCGCACCCGCGCAGCATGTAAGTTACATGCTTTTATAATTTCAAAAATATATGGTTCTAGGTCCAGCTCTACTGTGAGTTGTATGGTAACATCCAGAGAGGAAAGGGTTACATAATGTAACGCTATGGTCTTTCTCGCGAGTGGGTTCGCATCTTGTGTTCACCTTCCAGAGTAGCGCCCTCTAGCGATTAGTTACAATTAATGCATTTTGTTCAGCCAACGTCTTGATCGACAATTAATTGTAAGTCGATTAATTGTTGACATCCCTAATATGTATGTTTTAATAAACCGTACATTTTTTGTGAATTTAAATGACATTAAAATGTTTTTACAGGAAAATACTAAAATACATCCATCAGGCCTGACTCTGCAGGTGTTCTTTGTTTTTTTCATTTATCTGCTACCTTTTTTTTCAGAGGTCACCGTGCATTTTGGTAGATTTTTATGTAAGATGCCATTTTGGTTGTAATTAGTCACATGACTCTGACTGCAGACAACAATAAGAATGTGCTTAGGCTTGGCTTGAATCAAGGACTTTCAGATTCACATAGATTTATATTGCAGTAAATCATATGACCCAAAACAAAATGCAGCTAAATGCATAAAATGTATAAAGCATATAAGACCATGTAAACACAACATAGATTAAGTTTCATTTGGGACAGTCAGAACACATGGCCTCCGTGTGGTTCCCCATTCACTCTAAATCCTGCGTCACCAGATTTGAACAACTATCTGATTATAGCGTTGGTGCCGAAAAGGGATCTGGAGTTAAAAATAGAACATCTGTTTCTCACTATAGTTTTATGGCTGTGCTTCCCACACAAGCTGGCACATATTTACATGTTAACCTAATTACATGGTCACTCGCTTTGTGGTCCATACAGACAGCTAAAGTTTCCTGCCTCTTGACGTCACATGTTCCTTTTCTGCAGAAGACTGTGTCAAAAACAAGAATGAACAAAATGTTTCTATTTAAATTTGGGTAAAAATAAAGGCTTAGCTAAAGGAGTTAAATGGAATTGAGGAGGAAGTTGTAACACAATATACTAAGGACATCCTCAGGAAAAGAGTCTCACAAGCTGCCACTAAGTACTGGCACTTAGTAATGGCAACAATGTGGTGAGAGAAATTTATGGTTTTAATACTGGGAGTATTAAGAGAATCAATGTGGTTTTATATTTGGCAACCAGGACCATTTAAATAATGGGATAATTTATATATCACTACTATATTACGTATACAAATAAATGCCACACATGTTCTTTTATCTGTACCGCTTAGTATTAAATATAGATGGGTAATTACTCAATCAGTTACAGAACCCAAAAACCCAGAACCCAAAACCCAGACCAAGTTGTGTTTGTAGTGTGCAGTTCGGGCAGCGACCCAGGGCCGTGTGCTTGTGTTGGAGGGACTGGAGAAGGCTGAGAGGAACGTGCTGCCGGTGCTCAACAACCTGCTGGAGAACAGAGAGATGCAGCTGGAGGACGGACGCTTCCTCATGGCGGCCGAGCGCTACGACAAACTGCTGCAGGTCCATACAGTCGTGCACACACAATTTAGACAGAAGAGAAAATGCTTTTGTACAGAACTTTTAATTTTGTTTTCATCAATGGGTCAAGAGCATAATAATTTAGTTAAAGGAGCACAATGTAACTTTTCTGGATGATTGCCCCCTACTTGTCTCCATGGAGATGTGAAGGCTTTGGCTGGAATTTTCTACCCTATTCCTTCAAAAATGTGCATTCCTGTGTGCCTTTCCACAGATCTAGCCTGTAATTTGGCTTGGTGGCTCTACCTGCTAATCTCCATGGAGACAGATAAGTTTAATGCCATCCTGTGGAACATTCAGGCAAAGAAATCACATCACCATGGAGACACGCTGGTAGCAGACCCTCCACCATAAAGGTTGCATAGTGCCCTTAAAGATTCAGTCAGATTCATAGTGCTTTTGTGAAAGTGAACTATTTTTGGCCTGTGAACCAAAAAAACAAATGTCCAAGTGCACTCACTCACTGGTACATTTAACACGAGGGTTCAATCTTTGGATGGACTCGATGAATTCTCCTTATCTTGGTATTTTCATATCTACCACATGGATAACATTCATGTCAGTTTTTAAAAGATGATTCTGATTTCTGTTCGCAGTCGCACAGCTGTGAAATAAACTGTGACTTAAAATAAATTAATAAATCGTGAATGGTTCTGTGTCATCCAGGAGCACACTAAAGAGGAGATGGACAGCTGGAAGATTGTCCGTGTAAGCGAGGACTTCCGGGTCATTGCTCTTGGTATTCCTGTTCCCAAGTACAAGGGCAATCCTCTGGACCCGCCCCTCCGCTCACGTTTTCAGGCCCGAGACATTTATTACCTTCCCTTTAAGGTCAGGACACGGATTAACTGTAAAACTGATTTACAGTAGTTGTAAACTTTGAATAAAACATCTAAAATAATTGTTTTCCCACAATTAATTAATGTATTTTTGTTTGTACATTTGTAAGATAATAGAAATGCAAGAAAGTATAATATCTCTTTCTTAAATACTTTAGGACCAGTTGGAGGTATTGTACACAGCTGGGCCAAACATTGGTGCAGAAAGGTAATTTTAAACGGCTTGGTAATAGCTGTAAAATACTGTTTTAACTTTCCTGTTATTATTTTAGGGTATCCCAGTTGTTGTCACTGGCCACTACTCTGTGCTCCCAGGAATCATCCAGTCTGGGCCTTCCTGACTTTCCAATGGACAACCTGCCTTCAGCTCTGGAAATGCTGGTATAAAGCGAAATGCGAAAATAATTGCTTCCATCATATTGTTTAAATCATTACATTGACATTTTTTGCTTGAATGATGTCTTCTGTTGTAGAACACGTTTCCCATGTTGTCATCACAACAGCTTGTCCAGAGACTTTATCCTTATAAAAGCATCTTGGGCAAGGAGGGGTGTACTGCGGTGGAGAATGTCCTTAGTGTGAGAAAAAGAATATAAAGGAATAGTTTCAAAGCTTATCTTTTTGTAAATACTAAAATGTGTGTATTTTTAGAGATTTGAACTCCTGGGTGGTTGTCGGCAGCAAGCGCCTACTATTATCCTGAACGTGTCAGCTGTCAAAGATACAAAGGGCTGTGCAAATGTGACTTTAGATGCTGCTGGAAAAGAAGTTACATTTGAGGTACAGAAGTGCTCAAATGAAATGTCGAAATGCACTGTTGAACTGGGTCTGAGGAATATATTTGTCAGAGTGCTTCCCTCTCAGCTACGCTCTCAGCGTAGGCCACACACCAACAAACAGAACATTATATTATTAGTCTTATCACTGTGGGACGCTTGTGGATGCCTTTCAAATCTTACACTTAGTTTCTTTGTGTGAATGAGTCACTGTGTGGGTTTGAAAGATAAGCCATTGTTCTAATAATAGAGAACTACATCTTCTAGCCAAACAAAAGAAACAACTCTAACAGTGATATAATACCTCTCCTCTAAATGGGCAAAATGTGCTGTTTATTTTTATTTTGGAGAATGAACAAAAGGGTGCAATGATATACAAAATATAAATTGGAGAGATCCAGGATAATGTCCTGCATAATATATATTTTTCTAATCTATTCAGTCAGTATGTTTTAATTGTACCTAATCTCATAAAACAACATGATTTAACTGTTTAAAAGTGCTTTCATGTTAATAGCATCTTAAAGGTTTGTTGATGTACTTTGTTAAATTCTTAAGGTTTTCTCTTTGCAGGTGCAGTCTGGCATCAATCCAGTACGTCAGCCCAACCACAGTCCATTCTTCATGGGCACACGCAGCCAGTCCCAGCTGATCGCTGAGATGATGCAGTCACACATGGTCAAGGACATCTGTCTTATTGGCGCTAAGGTTCTTACTCGGTCCTTTCCAGATTTTCCATATTTTTTTTTTTACACACAAATCAACACTGCTGTTTCTCTCAGGGTTGTGGCAAGTCAGCGATCGCCAAAGAGTTTGCTGAAATATTGGGATACAGTATTGAACCAATGATGTTATACCAGGTAATTTTTTTTTAAGTTTTAAGAAATTAAAAAATAGCTAAAATCAACATTGATAGAGGTTATACAGGCTTGCAATAAAAGTGGAAACTGGAGCTACCAGAAAAAGGCTTTTTTTTTTTTTTTTTTTTTTTTTTTAACTGTAGGTCACACCTCATACAATATTCATGATATGATGCCTCTGACCATCTGTTCATCTCTGGACCAATATTGTGAAAAGCGAGTGCCAGCTTTTATTTATGCCTCAGGCTCTTCTCATCTTATACGTTTTGACAGATTAATGCAGTAGTTTTATATGAAAAATTACTTTCTTTACCATCCACAATGCAGTGCAGCGATTTAGTAAATTGACATGTTACACAGACCTTTCAATTTAAAGGTGCACTGTGCAACCTTCCTAGTGGAGGGTCCGCTACCTACTTGTCTCCATGGAGACATTATTGCTTTGCTTTGAACGTTCCATGGTATGACATTAAACATATCCATCTGTGATAGATAAAATGTATTCATTACAGGTGTTTTTATTACTCAAAAATATAATAATTCCCTCTGTGAATAGACCACAGATCTGAATTAGAATGTAATGTAGTGCTTTAACCTGCTTGGCTCCCTCGTGATAGATAGGTTTAATCTGTATTGTGGAACATTCTTGACAAAGTAACATTTCCATAGAGATAAGCACGTGGTGGGACCTCCACTAGAAATTTTACACAGTGCTCCTTTAACTACACCTGCATTTTCAAGCACCTACACGTTTCATCACATTTGAAAGTTTGATGTGTAAAATATTAAACAGTAGTTTAAAGAAGCATTTGTTATATACAATGTTTCTCAGAAAGACTTCGAAAGCATGTAATATTTAAGTTGCCTAAGCCCACTCCTTGTTTTCTTCACTCAGCCCTGGGCACTGCATTTAGAGGATGGCTTCAACATTATTGCAGTTTTGTGTGTGATTCTGAGGAATGCTGTCATTTAGGTCATGATCGCACAGGAAGCGGGTGTGCAGAAGCCATATGTATTTATGCATCATGCTCACATTATTTTTAGCCCACTGGGGTTAGGGGGTGACTTGCTCTGCGGGAATTGCAGAATCCACAGTAGTTCATTTTGTCAACTCTCAAACCCCATTTTTGGAAAGGAGACATGGAAGACCAACATTTTTCTTTATTTTTCTTCTTATTAAGAAATTACACTTTTCTCCTGGTCTTTCATTTTATACATTATGCTTGCTTCAAAATTACAACATGAGTTAAGCAAGAAACATTTAAATGAGGTACAATCGTAGACTGTATAAATGGACAGAGCTAACCCGCTAGCCGATGTGTTCTAAATTGCTGGCTGGCTAGCTCAACTGGTAAGTCACTTGACTTTCACTGGGGGGACCTGGGTTCAAATCCCCCCTGGCAATGAGCAAGCCAGTGTGGGTCCTTGGGAAAGACCCTTCACGGTACTGCCCCCTGGGCGCCGGAAAGACGAGCTTCCCACTGCTGCCCACTTGGGTCAAATGCAGAAGTGAGTAAAGTCTTAATCAGAAGTGTTCATGGGGGCTCTTCCGACTCCAATTGACTTTACTTTGAAAAGTTATCACTCCCTGTAACTGCTGCAGGGGGGCCTCATCATTTTGGTCTTAAAATGCTTATATTAACCCACTCTACATGATCCTGGTGTTTTTTTATTTTGCTATATTGTACGGAAATAAATTCCTATTCCTAATATGGAGCATGACTCCAAATTCACTCCTATAACTGCTGACCTCATGAACTTCATTTGGCTGGAACCAAATGCTATGGGAAACATCAAACTCCCTTTTTTATACAGTCTATGGGTACAGCATTATTTTATATTCTGTAACTTTTTTTCCCCCTCTTTTCTTAGGACATGACAGCCAGGGATCTACTCCAGCAGAGGTTCACTCTTCCTAATGGTGACACAGCGTGGAGGCCATCTCCTCTCGTCACTGCTGCTATGGAGGGCAAGCTTCTCCTGCTGGATGGCATACACAGGGTCAATTTAGGAACTCTGGCTGTTTTATCTAGGTATTACACTCAAACTTATACAAACTAACCGCAGTATATTGCCATACTAAGTTACAGACCTAGTAGTATTTTATTTCTCACTGTTTTGTATTCAAGGTTACTACATGATAGGGAGCTGGACCTATATGACGGAACCAGGCTGTTAAGATGGGATAGATACCAAACATTGAAAGAAGAACTGCAGTTTACTGACCAGCAACTGCAAGAAAGGTATATTAACAAATACACATTTACAAATGCTTTTAGAGATAAAGCGGTCTGTTGAGGCTTCACACCTTAAGTTGTATCTGTTACATATGTTAAATGTGATTCAACAACAGTAAGACCATAATGGGGAAAAAAGAAATGTTTTTGAAGAAGACATGGCGTTAAAATGAAACACTATGTGCAATTCACAAGATCAAAGGAATTTTTGGTGAGACCACTTGTCAAATCATTTATGTAAATGTTCTGGCCTTAAATCTGACCCTTAAAAATGCCTGTTGTATTTTTGCACCTAGATAGTGTGTACTATATATGTCTGTATGTTTACAAGCACATGTGTGTGAAAACCTTAGTAGGCAGGAAGGATGTTTGTGGTAGGACGTCTGGGTTGCAATAAACCTATTTCCCCTTCCTTTAGTCTGTGGCTCGGACAAAATGTGTGAATCGGTCAGAATTAAAATGTGTGCCTAGGCTCTTCGAAACAGATTCTATTTAGTAAGTATAAATGTACTTATATAGGGAAAACTCCATTTTGACAGATAAGATGTGCAAAATAATGTTTGAACAGAAAGTGCATGCAGACAAATAGTAATAATAATAAAAAATAAGTAAATAAGTATAGAAAGAGAGTATAGAAAAATATTACACTATAATGACAAAGTGTTTTATAAGGTTCCCATGTGTTCTGGTTGGTAGAGAACTAACTCTGTGTGTAAGAGGTGTTCTTCCTCACTACTGTATTGCTGCAGAAAGTAGTAGTATTTCAATGTAACTACCAATTTATGAACTTAAGTGCACTATGTCATTTTTTGGAGAAGTGTCCGCTGCCTGAAAATGTTTCATTCTCCCTGGAATGTTCCATTGTAAAGCATTAGACTTATCAGTCTCCATAGAGACAGGTGAATTAGATAACCCTACCAGTCCAAGTTACAAGTCTGATCTGTGGAGAGTAATGCCCACTCACTGTAGAATGCTTGTTGTTCTGGTTTTTTTGTTTTTTTTTGTTTTTTGCAACAAAAGATTTTGTTTTATTTAATACTGTGGAATATTCCAGGCAAACCAATCTCTAAGGAGACAAGCAGAAAAGTTATAATGTGCACTTTTAAAAGTTAGATGCTTAAATATATATTACCATAACATAGTGATATTATGAAATCATTGTATATATTTCAGCGTCGCTTTGTGTTTGTGTGTATGGTATTTTTAACAAAAACCGGTTAGCTGATATCATGTTTCTTGAGACAAAACGACAAAAGGAGACATACTGTAATAATAGCTTCTGCTGCCTACATTAGAGTAAATATATCCTGGTGCATGTGGGTGTTTCTGTGGAGATTCTGCTGTCCTCTCCATTCACAAGGTTGCACAGCCAGCTGTCTGAAGATCTGCTCCAGTGGCTGACATGGATCAGTTTAGACACACAAACCCAACTGACACCTGCATTTCACACTCATTTATATGAAGCAGGTGGTTCGATAGCTGATTCTTCCTCTGATCTTCTCCCTTGTATTTGTATTTACAGGTCCATCTTTCCCATACACTCAGCTTTCCGGGTACTGGCTCTAGCAGAGCCCCCGGTGGTTGGTGCCAGTGGAGGCAGCAACAAAGGTCAGCAGTGGTTAGGTCCAGAACTGCTTACAATGTTCCTCTACCACACTGTCACACCAATGAGCAAGGCAGAAGAGATGGAGCTCATAGAGGGGCTGGTAAGCATAACAACGAAGACTACCCACAAGGCTTAACTATGTTTGATGATTGTTTTTCCTTGATTTTATTTTCAGCCAGATAACAACTTAGGATAGGGTGAACTTAGGGGGGCGAAACTAGTCGCCAGAGTAATTTGAAAAACAAAGAGACAGATTAGTGGGGATCATTTTCAGAGCTTTTTCAGTGTAGGGAGCGCCTCCTGGCAGCTAGATATAAGCAGTGTCTAACCAGCACAATAACCAGAGCTGACGAAGCCTCTCGGATGAGCGGCGAAACGTTTTCAACCAAACAAACTTTGTCCAGTTGACAAATTGAACGTCTCCTTTTATCATGGATTCTACCTGGACGACTGAGGGACTTTTCACGAAACTTAGGATAACTTGTGATTGATCTCAGTAAATCAACTTTAAATGAAACCTATAGTTATATTATATTAAGTTTTTATTTGTGATGTCTATTGCTATTAAAGTAAAACAACTCTTTCTTCTGATATTTTTGAAGTTAATTAATTTTGGTGAGGAACCAGTGGCATTGAACAATCATGGGCCCCCATAATGATTATACAGTATTCAGAAGTTTTATACAGTGGTACCTCACCTTACGAATGACCCAACAAACGAAAATTTCAAGTTACGAAACGCCTTCACGGTAAATTTTGGTCTCTAGATACGAATGAAATTTCAAATTACGAAACGCGAAATCTCTAATCCAATCCAATCCAACTTTATTTATAAAGCACTTTAAAAACAACAAATCTCAAAAATTCAATTAATACGCGCTCATATGCACGCCCCGAAACGTAAATACACTTTATCAACATACACGGGGTTAGGTTCCAGAGGTGGCCCGCGGTGGGAGAGGTCCACGAGGTAGGACAACTTTGTACTGTATTTTGCAATTGTTCTGCATGTTTTAGGGCTGTAAATGCCTCACCACACATTCTACACTTTTCTCGTATTTCTCTCTCGTTTAAACACTCAAACTTTCATGCGTGGGGGGGGGGGGCACGGCTCAATATAGGGGAGCGGAGACACAACACATCATCAGTATGGTAAAACTCACCTGTCTCACAACGGTCTAAACCCCGCTCACGTTCCCTATTAGTCCAATTCAACGCTTGGTGAATTCTGCTTCACAATGATAGGAAGAGCCGACATCGAAGGATCAAAAAGCGACACGGCGCGGGATGGAGCCGCGGGCCCACAGCTCACAGTGTCAGCCTCCCCGCTCTGGAAGTCACATAGAAGCAGAGCCCGCCCCGCTCTTATTCCCGCTGAAAGAGCGTCTGTCTTTAGGTAAATCCTCCAGCTGAGGTCCTGACCAAACCGAAGCAAGAAGATCATGGAGATGGTCCCCGGGCGCAGTAATGTGCTGCCCACTGCTCCTGATAACAGGATGGGTTAAATGCAGAACTGGAATTTCCCCACTGTGGGACTAATAAAGGCATAGCTTTCTTTCTTTCTTTCTTTCTTTCTCGGCCTCTTAGCTCTAGCGCGGAATGTGCAAGGAGACAGGAGCACCGCGCTCCTCCAACGGCACTGCCATGTCCCGGGATAATCCTGGTTTAGTCCAGGTCCAGTCCAGGTTTAGACCTGGTTTAGTTCTGGTCTAGACCTGGTTTATTGCAATCAGGACGCAGAACACAAGTGTTACACTATAAAAAAAAAGTTACACTATAAAAAAAAAACCTTGGAACGGATCAGGCCTTTTCCATTGAAATAGCTACTCAACTTATGAATTTTTCACGTTACGAAACCACTTCTGGAACGAATTAATTTCGTAAGGTGAGGTTTCGTAAGGTTTCAGCGGGAATAAGCAACAGTCATCCATCGCCATGGCAATTAAAATCAAAATATCAAATATCAAAATATCTCTTTTGTTTAAATGGCAAGAGGTCCTCACAAAATCCCTCAAAGCAGGAAGGAATTCTTTGCCTGAGACCTGTGAATATTGCACTTACCTTTATGTTGTATGTTACTGCATTTTTTACCTTTCCGCTATATATACTCATCATATCATTTTGATTGATGAACATTTCTATACAATACAAAGGCATTGTAAAACTCTTCTTGTTCATATTTTCTTCTAGGCGCCCAATGTACCAAAGGAGGCAGTAGAACAGCTCCTGCACCTCACTCACAGCCTACGCAGCATGCATGACCCTACGGTGAGCGTGAATATGTCTGCCGCACTGAGCAATTTGTTTCTGCATGTTGAGTCTGTCTAATTAATTTATGCATCGTATTTGTCCACAGGCGCAATCTCTGGCCTCTTCTCTCTCCACTCGACAGCTGCTGAGGATCTGCCGACGTCTTTCTCAATATCCTGAGGAGAGTATTGCTCATGCAGTCAACAAGGCCTGTCTCTCCAGGTACAAAAGTGGCCTTGAATTCTTCAGTCACAATTGTTTGTATTAGTCTGTTATGGCAGCCATGGTACCAGCACTACACCAAGCACATCTAGTGGATCTTTGCTGTTTTTGGTTTAGTCCTAGTTTAGGCCATTAGGAACTATAATAATAATAATTCATAGCATTTATATAGTGCCTTTCATCACACCCAAAGCACTTTACAGTTCATTTCAGTTAACTATTACATTTTATGGTAATTTTTGGTGACAGTAGCTCAGTAGAGTGTTTGTCCACTGGCCCCACAGATGAATGCTGTCGTTATGTCCCTGGGTAAGACATTTAGCCCACCTCACCCCTATTGTCTGTGTACACTGGTGTATGAGTGTGTGTGTGAATGGGTGAATGGTTCCTTAATGTACAGCGCTTTGAGTGAAGGTGGAAATGCACTATATAAAAACTTAACTATTTACCATTTTAGCACAATTTAGACCTTATTTGCCCATGTTTTGTTTTTCTATATATGTGGTTTTAACCCAAATTAGCTCTGGTTTAGACGCACTTAAATCCTTCTTTGATTACTTGATTTCTATTGAACAAATTGTGTACAGTTTAATATTGTTCTTAAACTGCTTCTAAACTGCTTGTACACAGGATTCTCTGCTGTTCTAATATTATGATTAATGCCACTTTAGCTGTGATTTAAACCTATTTAGGCCTTGTGGAGTCCAGCGTTGTTAGCTGTTGTTTAGACCTTGTTGGTTTTAGAGAAATAACCACTGATGTAGTGTATTTGTATCTGTAATCAGGTTTTTGCCCAGTCTTGCACGTGCCTCCCTGCAAAAAAGTCTTGCAAACTCCTCTATAGAAAACAGTCCAGAACCCAGTGAAGATTCTCACAGTTACAGTTGTAAGTTTACCACCACCCACCTGTACCTTCTATCTACATAAGAAACCACTTGTTTGTAATTGTTTGACACTCTAGGTATGGTAAAAGATGGTGTTTTGACTATTGGGAGTGTGTCATCTCCAGTCTACAACCCTGATATGAAGTTGAAAGTCCCAGATGTGCTTTTCTATGATAATCCACAGGTAAATTCTTTATAATAAACTAGAATACAAATCAACCAGCAACTTATTACAAGGCTGTACTTGAGTTACACAAAAATATTTATTTATTTATTTATTTATTTATATTGCACTTTACAAATTGCACCTTCACTTTTGCACCTTACATATTGCACATTTCATTCTACCTCGAACTTTCCTTCTTGTTGGAAGAGTATATGTTTACCTGTATGTTTTATGTGTATTTATTGTTGATGCCTGTGTACACTTCATGTCAATGAGTGTAGCCGTGTGCGTGCGTGCGTGCGTGCGTGCGTGCGTGTGTGTGTGTGTGTGTGTGTGTTTGCGTGTGTGTGTTTTTAGTTAGATTGCACATTTGGTGTCTGACAATAAAGTACACTTTGACTTTGACTTATTTTTTCCCTTTTTTAAAATCACAAAACAACTGCTAAACTATTACAAATAACAATACAGTACACATTAAAATAAATTAAAGCTGCAATTCTTAACTTGGTTGGGGGTCTGTCACCTGCTTTTCTCTGTGGATATGCCACTGCTCTGCCTGGACTGCTCCACATATGATTTTAAACTGCTCTACTGGTGGTTTTACTGCTCAAAAATATCAAATCTGTGGCGTCTTTTTTAATGATGGAGATTTGACCTTGTAGAGTGCTTGTGGGAGTATTTTTATTGCAGTTATTTATGGATTCTCTAAGAAAGAACTCTCTGTCTTTCAAGCAAATGTCTTTCACATTGATTCTTACATACACTGATTGACTCTTTATAGTCATTTTTTGGAAATTGGAAATTTACTGGCACCTTTTGTTTGCACAATGTTATGTTTTTTGGTAATTCAAATTTAAATTCTGGTTTCATATCCTTAAAAAGCATTTTGACCCAGTAAAGAACATCTGCCTTTTATCTTGTTAAAAAAATAAAATAAAATAAAAACTTGTATTGGTGTACAATGCATCACTGCAGGCCTGACCCCGTTTTAAAGATGGCTCTGTGATGCTGCCACACAACCTACATTTTTGAAGAACTGTCCTCATTCTGCCCTTTACACTGCCTGCGTCTCCAGCTCAAATAAGATTTAAGATAGAAACATGGCCTACTTTATATCTGACCTGTTTTCACACTCTGCGGTTAACCTAGAATTGCATTGTACAGTATATAATACATGTTTTATATTTTTTACATTTATTTTTACAGCATATGAAGGTGATGGAGGACATGCTGAAAGACTTTCTTTTAGGAGAACACCTTCTCTTAGTAGGCAACCAGGTGAGCCATATTTATAAAAGTGAATTTAAGGAACTATTGAATTTAACCACACACATCCAGTATTAGAATTAATAAATATTATGCTTCATTAATATTTAGTACATATTTAGGTGGAAGTCTGGTTGAAAAGCGTTGTTGTGTGCCTTGAATGTGGAAAGAGGTATATAAATTGCTTTGTTTATGCCTGTAACTTAAATCTAGTGTACATTGTTTGACCTTCCTGACTCAAAATTGACTGTGGACTTCAAGACGCTTAAAACACTTCCGTGGGGACATGTCTTCTCCTCTGCCTTCTGAAATAGCCACACAAAGTGTACATGCTGCCCACACATAAGCCCAATATGTTTTTTCTTGTACATTTACATCCATTTGTGGCCATGGATGAAGAAAAAAATCTGTTGGTAAAATGATGACCATGCACATTTGAAAAAGCTGCCGTAGCAGGCGGCGTTGTCCACAGGAGTCCCAGAGAACAGCTCTTGTCGCACCATGGCACCATCAAACTAAAGCTCACTGGCAGCAATGCATCTCCACAGACGGACTCAATGCCATTTCATCTGTTTTAACAATCTGTTGTGAGAGATATTAGTACATTATTTCCAGCTAAAATATGCACTTTGTCTTCACAGGGTGTTGGCAAGAATAAAATTGTGGACCGGTTTTTGCATCTTCTGAATAGACCCAGAGAATACCTACAGCTTCATAGGTTAAGCACTATTCTTTTATTTATAGAGTTGTGTTTCATTCATATGTTTGAGTAACCCTTTGTAACCCATCTGTCTACATCTCCAAAGCTAAAAATGCTCTGTTACACCTTGTGATGTCATCAAGTGGAAGTTGTCAAGTTAACACCTACCTTTTACGTTTAGTTCAGTAAGGATTGGCAATTCCAGGTCTGAAATTCTCCAAATTATTCTAGTGAAGTGTGTGTGTAGAGTTTAAAAACACAGAGGAGCACTTCCTGTATTACCACATGACATCACAAAGTGGAACAGTGTGTTTTCCGCTTGAGAAAACAACACAACTGCAGGTATATTTGTGATGAGGAAGCAACATTATAACAAAGATCAGAAAATAGTGTAATAGGGGCATTTATTGTTATGCATAAAATCTCACACAGTTAGGTCAAAGTTGTCTTGCGCTTAAATCAGTGTGTGATGTTAGCTCTGCTACTTAATGTGTCTTCAGTCATAGATTGGCCTTATATTGATCTGTACACTAATAAGAAGGCATCGCTTTGTGGGTCAATATCTGAGATTGAAGCAACACATACAGTGGACAGTTACATCATACTCTAGAAGTAAAATTATGTTTTTATTACTAAGTTAATAATCAGCTACATGCACAACCATAAACGTAGCATTTTATTAAAACCTATATGGAAAAAAAGGTTGTACACGGACAAGTAATGCATGTTTTTTGCCAATTTACTTTCAAGTTTTCAATATTTATTTTCACTATATTGAAATTGTTGTCATTTGTTATTGTTTCTTGTGGGTTTGAATTGAAAATGGCTCAATATTTTCCTTAAACTGAGTGTGCTCTTGGTCTGTGTAGTTTGTCAAAGTCCTGTGAAAGTCAAAGAAGTGCTAAAAGTGGATTTGGCCTGGTTTGCTAATATCCCAGCAGTTAATATTAGTGCAGAGCAGAGTCTAAGATCTATGCATGAAAATCTACTGAGATTTGACTCAGAAATGCACTAGATGCCGACAGCTACCCAAGAAAGAAACTAGGACAGCCCCCTGGGTCAAACTATAGGGGTCTGAGAGTGCAATAAAAGAAAACAATTTAAGTGCATTTTATCTATGTTTGGGTTGTGTGTTTTTAGGGATACGACTGTACAGACTCTGACACTCCAGCCTTCAGTTAGAGATGGGATTATTATCTATGAAGATTCACCTCTGGTCAGTTACAAAATATTTCATTACCCTTGGCATCAAACATTGTTTCCATAACCTCTGATTCTTTTGACACAGGTAAAAGCGGTTAAAATGGGGCATATATTAGTTATTGACGAGGCAGACAAAGCACCTACAAATGTCACCTGTATCCTCAAAACGCTGGTAGAAAGTGGAGAGATGATCCTGGCAGATGGACGAAGAATCATTTCTGGTAACGACAGACTCACAGAAATAGGTTAACACTTCCCTTTAACACCAGGGACACAACATCTACCATGTGTTGTGTGAAGCACAAGAGGCTCAGTGCTAAATATAGGTCTAAAAATAAATGAGAACATCCACCACACACAGAGAAATGTTCCTGGGTATAATTGAGATGCATTAATAACTTGGCTACTCTCTCCTTTTAGATCCACGAGAACTAATGAACAGGCCAAACACAATATTCATGCATCCGGACTTCAGGATGCTGGTCCTGGCCAACCGACCTGGCTTCCCCTTTCTGGGCAATGACTTTTTTGGAGCTCTAGGTGACCTTTAATGCACTATAATAACGCAATACAAATAAAATAACTTACAAAATGTAATTAGTGGAGGGGTATGGTTTTAATGTAAAATATTTATTTAAATATGTAGCCTTTGCTCTTACAGTTTTAAAAAAGGCAGCAAAACTCAGTCTGTTCAGTTTCTGGTGCCTAAAAATGCAGAAAGAGAACACATTTTTCTCAGTATATTGACCAACCATGCCTTATGTGAAAGCTCAGAACCTCCAGAATTCGCTCACTGAGCTGCAGAGGCTGCCCTAGCACCGATTAATAATTTGCTGCGTTTTAGGTAGTGAGGATTTAGATCAGAGAGAGGCATTTTAGGTTTAAACCAAGTGGCTTTCAGCATTCAAAGTGGCAACTCAAATGCGAGACTCATGTGAGGCTTGTTATGCTTTCTGATTGGATAATTGTCTTGAGAACCAAAATCAAAACTTATAGCATAAATAAATGGGAGATCATGTCAAATTTTTTAATAATTAATACAATTATATTTGCACATGATCAACTGAAATGATAATAACTAAATGGAATAATTTATCCACAACTTTTCTTTTACCCTTTACTGTAAAATGTCTGTGTTTAATCAGCAAACAGTTTTACAGGGAAGTGTAAAACTGTGTAAAAAGTGTGTTATATTGCTGAGTTTTCCTTTGTGTATAGGTGATATCTTCAGCTGCCATGCGGTGGACAACCCAAAGCCTCAGGCCGAGCTGGCGATGCTCAAACAGTACGGTCCAGATGTGCCTGACTCCACTCTGCAGAAGCTGGTGTCTGCTTTTGGAGAGCTCAGGACTATGGCAGACCAGGGCACCATCACATACCCCTACTCCACCAGGGAGGTTGTGAACATTGTCAGACACCTACAGGTAAGACTACTAAAGGCCATCCATCCTTTTTATTTTACATTGTTCAAGGCCCTTTCGGGTCATAATGCCTTTACACAATAACATTAAAACATAATGTGCAGAACTATGTTGAAAAAAATTGGCTAACTGAATACATCCTTTTGTAGTCTTCCCATTGTCCGTATGTATTGTCCGTCACCTGTTTATTTACATTTTCAGCTGTTTTTAACAATGGCCAATACTTAAAATAGCAGTTCACAAATGGAAGCAGCATTACAGTGGCTTTGTTTTGGCACAGTTTGCATAGACATGGTTGACAAGGAATAAAGTAGTGTTAACATTAAAATGTAAAGTATTTTGTCTGTTGTTCTGTTGAGCTTTATCCTTAATTCAACCACAGGATCCAGTAAATGGTGTTATACTCCTAGTTGCTTTGTTTTTTATTGATGTTATTTGAGATTTAATTGCAAGAAACTAGACTAGATGTGACCTCAGGGAAAAGGTAAATATGGGTTTTGGCTTGTCCTATTGTTGATCGATAATTCAGTACACAAGGACTCAGTCTGATTTCCCCATAGGCTGCACTGTCCTGTCATCAGTCACTGCTGCTATTGACACAGGGTAGAGTAGAGAAGAAGCTCAATTTTACAGGTCAAAATTGTCAATGTAGATTTTAATTGCTGTTTCACATTTTGCCATAATTGGTAGTATTTGGAGCGAGATATGGATCAATACAGAACACTGCACATCTGCGCTTAATTTGAGATTGGGGATTAGTTTGTATTGATTTTTCCAGGCTCATCATCATGATTCTATGAGTAAATAGATTGCTAAGAAACAGATCTAAAAGCACAATTGCAGTAGATGTTTACTGTTGCGTATGGCAATTAAGGCAATATGCCCCATATAGCCAAGGTTTCACTCCAAGTTCATATAAAGTTCATAGTTATCTAGTTTTTGCACAATGTTAGAACAGGTTGGATCATAAAATTAGAAGAAGAAAAAATTAAATACAGAATAGTCATTTATTGGTCCTGGTTTTACCTTACTAGTGCTGGGTAACTAATCTGGCTAAAAGAGATAATTTGTCTGTAATGGTTAATAATGTGCACTGTTTTTGTAATGCACACTTCTTTCCATTTTTCTATTAGAAATTTCCAGAGGAGGGTTTGGCCAACGTGGTGCGAAACGTCTTTGATTTTGACTCCTACAACAAAGACATGAGGGAGGTTCTGATCGAGGCGCTGCATAAACATGGGATTCCCATTGGAGCCAAGCCCAGCTCTGTCAAACTGGCCAAGGAGTAAGCACCAGGGACGCAATGACATGCGTGACACATAGTCCGCTGTTAACATATGCAAAGAACAAACATCGTAAAATGCATTTGAAAATGGGAAAAGTATGCATAGTCCACTGTCCCATATCATACTTGTTAGTGCATTTTAATTTGAATTTGAACTCTATCAACTTAAAGAGCCCATATTACACTATTTTTTGATCTGTGTTATAATGTTGTTTCCTCATCACATAATGTTTTGTTTCATTCACGCATGTTTAACACACAAATCCTGCATATTTAGTTTTTTAGAGTTTTTCTCTCAAAATGAAAACGCTCTGTTCCACCTTGTGATGTTATGTCATAATATGGGAAGTGCGCCACTGTTTTTAAACTCCATACAACTTCACTAGAATCATTTGGATGATTTCAGCTCTGGAATTGCCTATCTTGACTAAACTAAAGGTAAACGGTAGCTGTTAACTTGAAAACGACCACTTCATGACATCACAAGGTGGAACAGGACATTTTGATTTTTGGAGACTAATAATAAAGGAATATTCAAACATGTCTGACTGAAACAAAACACAACTCCAGTTATGGTTTTGAGGAGATAACAGCATTACAACATGCATTGAAGCTCACAAGAGTCAAATTTGCAAAATATAGGACCTTTAAATAATTATATTGTGCAAAATGCGTGAAAAGTCCCTCAGTCGTCCAGGTAGAATCATATCATATTGTGCAAAAGTTAAATAGTCACTCAGTTTTGAGTTTCATTAACAACTGACCACGAGCATCAGAAGTTGAACATATAAATGGAATCTGATCAGTATTTTTCCTCAGTACTCTACAGCTACTACTACATCATGTACCGTTTTTTACTTTATTTTACAAATTACCTCGTTACCTTTATTTTATAAATGTATACATTTATAGATTGACTAATTTTACCTCATCTTTCCTACATTGGAAAGTACACAATTTGTACAGTTTGCTTTAATAAAGGAAAATATTTGTTTCTTCTGTCTCCTGTGGTTTTCTTATGAATCTTTATAAATCCATATACGTCCCTAACCCTGGGAGTGAGAAACAAGTATTTTCCTTCCATAATATCCATGTTTACAGGGACTCATCTTGAACTGTTTAAAAAGGGCTCTGCTTTAACCACATAATTTAGCCACCACATCTTTAGCACATAAAAGCAAATATTTCTGCTCAGTGAGTTCCATTTTTAGGCATAGCAAAAAAGAAACTGTTTTACTTAAGTGTCTTTTGTGTATACTTTCATAGAAATATTTATCCATGCACAACTGACCACCCTGAAAACCTCTTCAGGTCCAGCTTCTTTGGTTTGTAGTTAAGTTGCATCTCACCACACCTGAAGGCAATAACAGTGTAGCCACAATCCAGCAATGATTCATGGGTAATCCAGTTCACTTTTGGTTAGACACAACAAACTTAGAGAATATTTATACAAAATGCATACTTCTCCCCCATGAACTGCCTCTAGTTTGGTTCAGAAAATGGACAAATTTACTAATCTACTGTATTTTTCTTACTTTGTTGCAATGACTGTAAAGATATTTAATTATATCATATATTTTAAATTGAAATAAAATTACAATATAACAACTCACTGAAGAGAAACACAGCATACCTACCTAAAGTGTTAAGGGTTTGCTGGATTTGACTTTTGCAATGATTTAGCATTTAAACACCATACTGTAGGATCACGTTTAAAACATATTGCACAGCATTTAATGAAAATTAGCCTTTCTCAAAAACTTATGATTTCTTATTTGCAGGTTGCCCCTTCCTGAAGTAAAGATGACAGGATACTGGACCATTAGCCAGGGGATCAACGCTCGGCGCAAAATGCTCTGTCCAACTGAGACTCGTCCCATCGACATCAAGGTACCACCACAGTGCCAAACTAGAAGACTGTAGCAACTGTGTCACTGGAAATTGTACAAAGCTATTGAGTACTAGAATAGACCAAATGAGAGCAATTGCAATTAACTCTCAATAATAACATGAAAATAGGCTAGTAACCAGAAGATGAGAGAGCAGCTAACAGATGGAGTGCCAGAAGACTGAATTTGCTTTTGGTTTGGTTCCATATATTATAGAAGCAAATGGTAAACATGTGCTTTACGTACCCCAGAGCCTCAGACAACCAGGGCTCAAAATGCTTTCTTTTCCCAGGGCCCTGTTTTTCTGCGTGTTCAGGGTTATCCCTGCAACCGACAAGAAAGTCGAGCTTTGAACTTTACAGAAGAAAAAGCCCACTGGCAACTTCCCATGAATGAAGTCAACATCATTTGTCACGTTACCTCCAGTGATGGTAAACACATGACACTGGATTATATTATATGAATACTTTTGCTTTGATGCTACATGGCATAGTTCTACCTATACATTCTAGTTCTAGTATTGCACTAGTCATAATAGTAAAATTCCCTTCTATTACACTTTACAGATGTGCTTTATGTGGCCACCTGTAATCCAGTGTCACTGTACTCCATGAAGGAGAAGGGGGACATAATCCACTGCATGGAGCTCTTCGATGTGTTTCCCAGGACCATCAGTGGGGTCTGGCAGCCCTTTATCACTGTTGCTCCTCTGGGCAGCCCTCTGGATGGACAAGTGGTTCTGCATGAAGAACAGGTCAGCACGACTTTAATTAATATTAATAGGCCCATCATCACCTCATTGTCATTTTGCAAAGATTATTTCACTATTAAACTATTAATCTGATCTTTTGTGGCATGCATTTGTTTAATTGTTTTTCTTAAGTATCTCTTGCCTGTAATAATAATTCAGCCTACTCTCTGGCACTGACAGATATTGGTAGGTAGCAGTCTCCAAAGTAATCTTTTTAACCCTTTACGACCTTGCGGTTTAGACTGCAAAGTGTAAGACAAGAACAATGAATGTTCACTATTTGTCCAAACAAACTGTTGTACAGCTGGTGAATATTAGGCAAGAGGAGGATTTCTAAAAATACCTTTTTGATGGATCATGTTACGTCGAGTGCAAAATGAATGGAAAATGAGAGGTCCAGACAATACAAGTTCATTCACAGTTCACAGGCCTTCCTGGGAAATCGCAGAATACAAGGCCACTGTATTTATAGAGGTTTAAACTGTTTCCATTGATGCAAGCTGGAGGGACTCGTTAGTAAACATCACACTGAAGTCAACACATCAGTCTCCATGCAGTAGACACGTGCCCTGACACATGTGCTGTCCCGCGCCTATGTGAATTTATGTTTAGCATCAGGAAATGGGGTTTGCCTTCTGCGAATAGTTTAAGTGGTATACAGGCAGTAGAGTGTATGGCAGGAATGAGAGGTCATAAGGAAACCATTAGAGCAAAGGAGGGCAGCCGGGGCCGAGGCAAGCTCCCCTGTGGCTCTTTCTCATAAAACATAATCAGAGAAGAAGCTTTATGTGTCAAAGAGCCTGACCATCCTTTGGTGCTGCATACTCAACAAATGATCAAGGGGCATGTGTAATATGAATAGTTTATTAACAGCTGTATCTTTGTTTGTGGTATCTTGGCAATGTTATACTCATTGGTTGCTTAACTCTTTCAAACCTAATAAAATCTTAAAATCACAGCAAAGGGTTTTAACTTTACATTCCAGAGCAACACTGTGCTTCATGTTGACATGATAACGGGTGCAGTCCGGAGGCTTCTGTTGTCTGCAGATAGTGAGCAGCCTAATGCCAGAGCTTCTTATTGGTGGAACACCAATAAAGAGCAACAGGTTAGCACTGTTATTCTTGACGTAAAATCTAATAAATATATTATATATTCAATATATACAAATATACTGAATATATTAAGTTCTTAATATCTTTATATTATTTATAGTCTCTTGTTTGAACGTTTCAGGGGGTGAATAAAATGTGCTGTGATTTTGCCCATAAAAACTGGCTTCTGTTTTACAAGGAAGAAGGGTAGGAAACATAAGCTTCTAGTTTGCATTCCTTAAACTCTTTTATGTGTCTATTATGTGTTTCTCTGTTCTTTTAAAGTAACCAGCTTGATGTGCTGGATGTACTGGAGGGTCGCTTGCACTCAATCTCTCTCCCTATTAACCTGAAGACCGTGCACTTGGTGGCAGAAGATCGCTGGCTGCTGTTAGAGAGCAACACCAACAAGTGAGGCATCAGTCTGAGCTAATTCATTTTCAATAGGATATATAAGATGTTTTATTTTCAGTATATTTTTATATATATTTAATATTTAAAATACATTGAAATATAAATAGAATATATAAAATCTATTTTCAATTTAACAGAAAGTTTCTTTTGACCAAACCCATGCACATGGCAGCTGAAGACTCAGGCGTGTGTCAGCTCCACAGCATCAGTGAGGAGGCCGTCAGCTCAGGCCATGGAGTCAGCTCAGGTAAACATTGTGCAAGTCATTGGAACCTGTATTCATCTAATTTTATAAACAATGTATGGCTGTTGTCTATTATTGTTTGACATGTAGTTTAATCTTTCTAGCTGAGGTCTCTACACCTCAAATGCTTTCAAATGAGCAACTGCCCAATGAAAATCTCAGCACTGCTCTTGACCAGAAGATTGTTTCGCCCAATCGTTTACTGGCTGATGATGGCTCTTTTGCTCGGATCATTGTAGGATTCCCTGACTTAATGGTAAGTCATTTTTTATTGTAATAGCATTTTATTAACTGTTTTTGAGTTTATTTTTTCTGTTGTAGTCCCCAAATGAGGTGTACAGCTTTAAGAGGCCCATGGACCTGTCTCTAATGAAGAGCAGTGACAGTGGAAGTCCCACGTTCTTCAGAGGAGGGCTTCGGTCCACTTCATCCAAAAGGAACAACTGTGTGAGCCTGCTCTCTCACAACCAAGTGGTCCGTGCACTGCCACCCAACAAGGTCCCACTCAAGGAAATCTACCCCAAAGGTTATGAATTAGATCAATAAACATTGTATAGGCTTGTTTAAATGTAACTGTCTCTTTGGTTAACTTTTATTTTCTCTCGCAGACGTCACTCCACCATTGACAGCAGCTTATTTGGAGGTGACTGACTTGAACTCCAAAAAAGTGAAATACATTCCTGTGCCGAGGTAAAAACCGTGTCTGTCTGTGCCTGTATATGCAGTTTGTTCATAAACTGTAGTGTTGCATCTGCCATACTGTGTTCCAGTTGAAGGACAATAGCACGTCTTAGTGGAGAGTAATGTTACTGCAACAAAAGTTTCAGCAGGAATGTCAAGAATTACAAATTGTAACTATGAACTAACTTAACATTCCTAGATTTTAGTTTATTTGCTTGTTTAGTGATTAACTATAAAAAAAAACACACACACATACACACTTCTCTTTAAGAGTTTGAAGTATAGCAAATTGACTTGATTGTGTCTTGTGCAGGTCAATGTCAGTGTCTCCATACACCAACTGGTTGTCCAAAGTATCGGAGTCTGATGTGCTGCTTGCATCTCTGCATTCTGGAGGGGTCTTTACTGTGGACATGGGAGGATACGTGCGCCTCTGGGAGACAGGATTAGACACTCTGCAGCGATCGCTCATGGAATGGAGAAATATGATTGGTTCAGAGGATGGCAGGCCTTTACAGGTAAATCATGAATACATACATACTGTTATTATACCGTAACTATTACAGGTAGGACATTTAGAACATGTATTTCTAATTTCTTAAACATTTCGTGTCTCCAGATTCAGGGTTCAAAATCATCAACATGTTCAAATCAAATATTGTTTTTAGTGATAATAACTGTGATGCTGATTTATTCTTAATTACAAAAACGTACATGTACATGATGGCTATGTTGTTGATATTATCATTTGATGTTTTGGCTCTCTAAATAATTATCCAATCAGAAAACACAATGAGTCTCACATGAGTTTCTCATTTGGTTGTCAGTTCCCGCAACTAAATCTAATTGGAAATAAATCTTAGCACTAACCTAAAGCACTCTGATCGTCATTAATTCCGGAGGTTCTGAACTTTCACATGAGGCACATGGCCTGTTCATATACTGAGAATGAAAATAAACATTTCTCCTCAATGTACAGATTAAGTAACTTTCAACTCCAGCTCAATTGTGATTGTTTTTTACCAGTAAGATCACAGTTCCCTGCCTTTTTGTGTTTTCATGGTATAACTGATGGTATTGCATATATAGACCACAAGGTGTCAGCACTGCCTTACCATAGTTGTGCTGTCAGTTGTATTTGGACTGTAATAAAATCAAACAGAAAATCTACATTTCCAGGCCCACATTTGACCCAGTGATTCTTCAGCAGACTATGAACACAGAGGCGTTGAGATGATGATGTCAGAGGTTTGAGTTGTGCAAAGGGCCCAACATAGTGGATACAGAGACAGGATTGTTGAGGCACCCACATGCACTACACAATCAGCCAAATTCTTCAAATTTAACCTTCCAAAGAGAACATCTTATCAGGGCATTTAAAGACCAAAAAAATCAACATGCAACATTTTAACAGGAAAATGAAATTAAACCGAATGCCAACTAACTTGTTATAATAATAATAATTACATATTTATACATTTATTTTTCAATACTTTTAGACACAGTATTAGTTTCCTGGCACTTAAATCTGAAAACCGTGTTACATTTCTTGAACAGTATGTTGGCTTTGGGCAAAGTAAATATTGTTAATTTTCCGCACTACTACACACCTGCACACCTGCAAAACATACTGCACATCGTTTTTTCTGACCTGGATTCCTCAGTAGTCTGTTCTTCTTTGATGGGGCACCTTGAGTGCACTGTAGGTTAAACTTAGACAGAGTCTCCCTGTGCTCTGCTTTAGCTCCCTGCAAATAACACTGACCCCTCTGTATAAAAATATATAACACCCTCCTATAAGGCTGTATAGGCGCTATTAACGGTATGTAGCATTTCACTACTACCTTGGTGTTTTCACGTTACTTTGCTGTGTTTATACTAGGCTTACTGCATAAAATAAACCAAACCACTTGCAAATTTAAACTACAAAATTTAAACAACACAATTTTGATTTATAATTTTTTTTTTTTTTAAATAACCTGTTTTGTAAGACGAAGAATTATTGTGTTATTGTGTATTTAAAAAAGTTTTATCTGATTTAGATTGGATGGTACACTTAAGCCTTGGTTTAATAGTAATCCATAAAATCATAATCCAAAAATTGAATTAATAAAAAAAAAACTGAAAGAAAGAACATCCAAACTGCACTCAAGGCTAAAACTAAATGAGAGTTCATGCAAAAAACTTTTATACAAAACAAAGGTCAAGGAAACTTGAGTATTTAAATGTAAAAATGGTCATCAAACTCATTTGTTTCTGTCATTTGTTCATTTAAATAAAATTATTTGTAAATGAATACAAATTTTGGTTGAAGACACCATCTAACACACCATCGAACGATTAATCTACTAGGCCCTACAACTTTAATAACTATACCTAGTCTTAATAAAACAAGACTTTTTATAAATTATTATAAATTATGAATCTTAATCTTAAATTCATAACATATAAAGTGTTTATTAAGAATGATTCAGGCTTATTAACTGACTGCTTCATTAATACACTAAATGTAACTCTTAACCCTACTAAGCCTGAATCATTCATAGCACACTATTATTAAACCTAATTCGTTATGAATTAAATCTTTCTTCATGTTTTATTAAGGAAATTTGAGGTTTGTTTATTATGAAGTGTAACCCCCCACACCTTGTCTCTATTTACTGTGTGTACACGCCAGTTCTCTTCTGCACACATTTAGACGTTTCATGTGCACAGAGTTTGCAGGTAGATACTTGCTGTGGCCCGTTGGGCAGTGCACTCAAAGCTCTTCTCATCCGTCATTGGCTTCAGTGTGAAATCACTCCATTACAGCTCTGCTGACATGATCATGATCCACTCACAAAGACACATGTGGACAGGAGGCATCAGTCTTCACTAATGAGACCATAGATATCCTGTTGAATTTAGCCTTGACACTATATGAGCACTCTGTCATTCAGCTCACCTCTCCAAAGTCACGTCAATGGGAGTGCTATTGAAATGTATATTTGCAAATTTTTATTAGATTGACAACTGAGTTTAGACAGTGAAGCTGAAAATAAGTATGAGCATATTTTAAGGTATGTACACACTGCTTGTTTGCACTTAAATTTAGACATTTAACAGTCTTATTCTTCTCCGTTATAGCAAATAAGTGCTCTTGCACAGACTTGTAATGATTCATTGACACACGCACACCCTAAAGTTCACACTGGGGCACTCGCTGAGGCCTTTGCTCCTAAATCATTGCACATCTGCTGTCGAATCACATATTTATGAGCCTATTAATCCTGAAAGAAAGAGTGTGGGCTACAGATGAGGAGAGGGGGAACTCAGTGGTTGAATTCAGACACTTAAACACAGATCTATTCTCAATTTCTCACAGGCATTTAAGTATTCTCTATAGACTCATTTTCACAAGTTATTTCAGTGCAATGCGGCTTCTAATCTAGCTCATTTCATTCAAAAGTAACATTTATATTATATGTTGGTTACTGTTATAATACATTTTGCAAAACTTTAGATGTTTGCTTAATCTACTTCTAAAATGATGTTATGGACCACTGTTAGTGAGTATTTACTGGTTATGTGTTAAGTGAGTAGGTAAGACAAACCATCGTGACACTGAAAATAGCATACAGGACATTCATAACTTACTCACGCTTTTCCCCTAAGTAAAGAAATCTACACCGACTCTCAATATGCACATAAGAGAATGCGCTCGTCACGATTTCTCTAAAACCTAATATTAGAGCATTACTCAGTCTTTTACGGGTTATGACTGAGTAGTAAAGGGATGCAATGTGTTTGTGACTAGCATCAGAATTCTCATGATGACAGGGAGATTAAGTGTAAGGAACAAGAGAGCTTAACTGGTGATAATATACATACACTTGTCTCTACATTGCGTTATACGATACATTATTAGATTAGTGAAATAGAACCACAGAGTTACAAAAGTTGCTCTTGCCACAGTAACAGCTTGCAACATGCATATTTAGGTCACATCAGTGTATCAGATGTAGTTTTTGTTTGTTTGTTTTTTCATTAAAATGATCTTATAGTGAAATTGTTATCAAGAGAAATGTTAAGGATCTGTGTTCATCAAGTGGCTAAGATACTTCATAATCATATAAATGGAACAGTAGAGCGATATTTTGGCATAATTTGATTTAAATTCATGATTATACAAACAAATTAATAAAATTGCATTCAGTATTAATTTCCTGCACATGAACAGTTTAGAATCTTAATCGTGGTAATTTAACACACACACACAAAAACTAATAACAAAGTCTGATCTCTGCTCCAAATCGCCTGCTTTTGATTGAGTATTGGCTGTAGACCTCTCAATTTAAAAGGCCCACGCTGATCATTGACAATTCAAAATAACTAAATTTCAATGAGAATGTTATTTAATTGCACAGAGCACAGACAATCACTGAAGTTAAGCCTTTGAAACCTCCCTCTTCATCAGGTGCCCACCACACAGCTCCCTAAATGTCCCAGGCATTTGTATTGGAGTGTAATGAGAGAGTGGAAGTCAGCTCCCGAAGGTGACGTAAATGTTTCAAAAGCTCTGACCCTTTTACCTCAGCCCACAGCTATGGCACCGACCTCTCTCCTGTCACTGGAGTTAGCAGTGGATCATGTACTGGAACACACCATGACACAGACCAACCCCTGGGGAGCCTTAGTAACAGCACAGTAATGCAAAGGCTGACTGCATATGTGCTTATCGGCTTTGGTGAATGGGACACTTTGTCTGTTTGTCATTTTAAATTAGCCTTGTAGGAATCCTTTAAATCGTCCCTCCCCCGTTATCACTTTTTGTCATGCAAGGGACGGCCAAAAGAGATTTCCGCTGCAGTCCACAGCCAACACAGCTGGACATAGAGAAGATGTGATCATGAAGTAAGACGTTTTACCACCAGAATTTGTCAAATAGTGTATAAGACTTAAAAAGATCCATACTACACTTTTTCACACAAATTCTGCAGATTTAGGCTGAGTTCTCTCAAACAGAAAACACTCTATTCTACCTTGTGATATTATGTGGTAATACAGCTCCAATGTGCTTTTAAACTCCATATACCTTCATTAGAATCATTTTAGATCATTTTAGCCCTGCAATTGACAATCTCAAAAAATAAAGCATATACTAAATAATAAATAATAAAACTACCACTGTATGACCTCAGTAGTAATAGTTTATTTTCTTCAGTCATGAGCTTAATACGTTGATGCTAACACTCATTACACAGAACTATTACTGAAGGGGTTTAGACTGAAGTGAAACCACAAGGTGGAACAGAGCATTTTGAGCTTTGAAGATGTAGACAGATTAATAATGCAATATTACTCAAATATGTGTGAATGAAACATGGTGTGTTTTTAGGAGGCAACATCATTATAACATGGCTTAAACTCATAAGAGTAAATGTTGCTTAATATAGAACCTTTAAATCAGATCCTGATTGGGACTGGCAAATATAGAATAGACTGACTGACTAAAATTGACTTTAAAAAATGTTATTGTTTGCATAAGTATTAAAGGTCCCATGACATGGTACTTCTTGATCCTTAATGGTTCCCTAATACTGTAAATGAATCCTTCTTCAAAATCAACACTCACTGCATGAGATATGACTCTGACAGTCTTCATGATGCTAGATATGTGTCTAAAATGCTTTATTGTGGGTGTTGCTGCTTCAGTGCAAATGAGAAGGACAGAGAGATTGGCTAAGGAGCGGGGGGGCGGGTTTCCCCCGCTCGAAGCGCAGCTCGGCGCAGCTCGTCTCCTCTCTTCCGTGTACAGATGGGAGACTTTGCAATGAAAAAAAGCATATTTACACAGAAAATAAAATTAAACCACTGGTATTTCAGAGGTCCAGAGGGTCGGGTAAGGGACTTGCGAGCCTAGAAACACTCGGACGTGCCTCCAGGCAAATAAAAAAACGCATTTCGCATTGTAGCGCATTCACAGTCCAAACTCTATGGGCGGGATATACAGGGACGCTGAGCGGAGACAGAGGGAGGGGCTGGAGCTGCATTTGCCGATCTGACGTCAAAAAGGTGCCTTGTCCAAACTCGCCCGTTTCAACACTGGTTTTGTGTAACGCAGAAAAGGGCCGCAAATGCTCAGTTTAGACATTTCGCAACTTTTAGCCATGAGGGGGGTAGGGTAGGGGACAGGGTAGGGGAGCTCACATTAACGTTCAAAAACCTCAGAAAGTGAAAATTTCATGCCATGGGACCTTTAAAGTTTAGTTTCCCCTTCCTCAGCGCTTCAATCTTCATGGGGTCTCAAGCTTCAGTTCAAGTGACTGGAATATTCTAGTATTTTCTATCTAGACTAGAATATGTTGCTTACTTATGATTTAATTGCCTTTGTCTTTATTCTTTTAACCTTTTGTTAAGTTTGTTGTTTGTTATGAGCTGAACAAAATGTGTGTACTGTTTAGACTTTGTCACCTATTCATCTCCTGGCATTATCCTGTGTGTAAATATCTGAAGAGGTGGACATCAAACTAACCAAACTAATCCACTCTTAGAATAGCTTGTGCAGCTCTGCTGATGAGGCGCTGCTCACTTCACTCAGTGCACAACAGTTAAGGTGTGGACAGTGAACAGCAGTGGCTGTATTTGATAGCCTCCTGCATTGTATAGATAATAAGTGCAAATGAGTAATCTGATTAGTTTTGTTTATTTCAATAATTTAGGATAATGCCATTTATTGTATTTTCATATTTACATTTTTTATTTCCCAAACCAAAAAGTGACAAAAAGACAATTTATGAGGCTATTTAAATGTATTTGTATTTATTTATTTAGATTACTATTCAGAGAGACAGTGGCATGGATGTCAAAGCCCCAAAGCATGGAAAAATCGATCCATTGAATGCCCCTCATGTTGGTGGGAACCAGTGGGCTGGTGGCACAGGTAACAAACTACAAAATTACTCTTAAGTGATTAATCTTTTATGAATTAATATTCAAAAGAGAGTGGAGTTATCTGAAAACTTGAATCCCAGATGCTAATTACATCCTCATTTGAACATGTATGAATACCAAACAATGGCATGAACCAGACAAAACTTATTATGTTATTATGATAAATGGTCACAATTTTATATAGCCCTTTTCCACCTTCAAGGCACCCATTCACACACAGATTCTTACACCAGTGTACACAGACTCTGGGGGTGAGGGGGGTCAAGTGTCTTGCCCAAGGACACAATGACAGCATTCATCTGTCGGAGCTGGAATGAATGCTCTACCAGTGACGTTTTATGTTGAGAGTGGGATACAAACCACCAACCTTCGGATCACAAACACTCTACCAACTGAGCTACCAAATTGAGTCACCCATTATAATTGTGATATCAAAATCATCACAACATGAGAGAAACTGAAGCCTTTATTTCTATGCAGGTGGCAGGGACACAGCGGGTCTCGGTGGTAAAGGGGGCCCATACCGTCTTGATGCGGGGCATAAAGTGTACCAGGTGTCTCAGGCCGAGAAGGATACCGTGCCAGAGGAAGTCCGGAAAGCTGCTCGTGAAATGGCTGAAAAGGCCTTTAAAGACAGGTGGGAACTTCTCTGCTCCTCATTGGCATCGGCTAAAGCTATACAGATGTGATTTTCCACTTACCCAGGAGCAAGCTGTCTGCATAATACAGACCAGGTGTTATTGTGTGTGGGCTATAATACTGTCCATCTGCGCCATTTCTGAGTACAAACCTTATTCCCAAATTCACAACTCTTTTCTGACAAAAACAGGAAGAAGCAACCAATTCATCACACTCAGCTAAATGCAAGTGTCTATGCTCCCACAAATGTGAGAGTGAGGGGTGAAGAGGGCGCCACTGTCCCTAGCTCTGCCATAAAGGGCCCCTCTGTGCTTTTTATGTTCAAACAGTCTGTTTTTCTCCACTTGCCCTTTTCCCAGAGTACCCAGGGCATCGTACACTGACGCTTTCACAATACATTGACAACATCTACTATCCAGGTGTTTATCTTTTCCGTCCTGTCACGATAATTACTATATTGACTTATCGTTCAGTACATGAAAACTGGAACAAAATTTATCTTGTGTACATTTTCTTTGCACTTTTAACACATTTTTTGGTTATTTTTGGCTGTATGATTTGAGCCATAAAAGGTTGAATTAATAACTTCTATGACTCATTGCAGATACTTAAGTGTTCCATTCTGTTCATTTACTGCAGCTCATGATTTTTTTACATTATTGTATATTTAAATATTTTTTGTGCTTTAAATCTGCTTCAGGGTTATTGTGTTGGTGGCATAAATTAGTTTCAAAATTACCGTTTATCATTTATTTACTTCAGCAATATATTGCACTTCAAGGAGATGTCCTGTTTGTTTACCTAATACCTATACCTGACATCTACTTTGTGTCCTGCTCAGTCTATTGAAAATCCTGCATGTGCATGTATCGACTATACTCCTAACCCCACATCACTGAGTTCATTTTTAGAAACAGACCCTGGCATGTTTGACTATTTTTATTCCACAGGTTGACATTTTCTTCTTACAAAATGTGTGAAGCATGCACAGTATTGACTTAGCTTTAGGTCAAGCATCAATCAAAGTGAGATTATTTCATAAGTCCTTGAACCTACAGGCACAGGCATTAACAGGCTGAAGTATGTGTGAAGACAAGCTGCCACTAGCTTACTGTCCCTCAAATTCTCCTGCATTCTATCTAAAATTATATACACTAAGAGATTACAATCTTTTGTAACAAAGCTGTAGCCATGCACGGTGAGTGTATTACCTTATATTAAACTGTATTTGCTATGTGGTTCTAAAATTTGAGTAATAGAATAGTCATATAATAGTCATAAATAGATTAATACCAAAAAAAATCACTACAGTATTTTTACAAATCAAGATTAAATAAATTAATATTGAAAATTGCAGAAACATTTGCACTTACCAATAAGAGTCCATAACAATTTTGGGATCAATCAGGATCTATCTGTCTGAACATCTGTTACAATTGCAGTGTAAATATGTGCTAATTTCCATCGGTTGTTCCTAGGTCAGTATCACACACAGAAGACAATAACAACATTATTAGGATTAATGTTACCTAAAATGTGTTTAATCCCAGGCTTAACCATGTACAAATCTTGCATTAACCGTGGTTTAAATCCTAAATTTAAGTTTTAAAAAAATCCCACTCTAAACTACATAAATCTATTACACAAAGAAACCGCCAACTGTACCATCACGACATTTTGAGCCACTAATATATAAAGTCACTGTTACAGGGCTATAGTAGAAAACCTTTTTGATAGTAGTTGTTTGTTCTTTGTAATAAGTTTCAGAGAGTGGTGTACTCTTGTTTTTGTGGTTGTTTTGTGTGAAATCTCATTGTACTGTCTCCACCTCGATCCAAATAGCTCCCAGCCTCTCCCTATGTGTTGTCCTTTCCTTCATTCATGCCCTTTTTCTGTTGTTTAAGTAGCAGTTGAGGAATTCAGAGGAAATAGCTGGAGTCACTGGCCGGTGCATCCGCTGCCCACATGCTCTTTAGCACATCCTCACACATATACACAAACACACAAGGCATGCAGAGGAATGTGTGGAGCGACCTGTAAAACTCCACTGTGCTAACTGTATGTGAGCTGCACAAACATTCACAGAGAGTATTCTAGTCCATATAACTCATTATTCTTTTGAGTAATTTTATATGTGTTCTGTGATTGCTATATTAAAATACTAAACTTTACTGTATTTACTTTAGCCTTAAATAGGTATTAATGAGCTCCTATTGCGCTATTTTCTGAGTTACGTTATAATGTTTCCTTATCATAAACATTCCTGGAGTTGTGTTTTGTTTCATTCACACATGTTTAACACACAAACCCCCTCAAACAGAAAACACTCTTGTTCCACCTTGTGATTTCATGTTGTGATACAGGAAGTGCTCTAATATGTTTTTAAACTCTGCAAACCCTCACCAGAATCAACTGCGTAATTTCAACCCTAGAATTGTCATCTTTAGTGAAAGACATGTAAAAGGTAGCTGTTAACCTGAAAACTACTGCTTCGTGACAAGGTGGAACAGAGCATTTTTTGAGATTTAGAGATGTAGACAAACGGCGAAACGTTTTCAACCAAATAAACTTTGTCCAGTTGACAAATTGAATTTCTCCTTTTATCATGGATTCTACCTGGACGACTGAGGGACTCTTCACGCACACTCACAAAAGTGAATTTCATATAATATAGGACCTTTAAACTACAGCTCTGGAAAAAATAAGAGACCACTGCATTTTTTTCTGAAATCAGAATCTCTACCTGTATTACAGCCGTTCCATTCCAGCGTCTGTTGAATTCCAACACAAACACAATGTTGTCAGTAGTTTATAGACTCAAACAAAAATGTTCCTTTTGCCCAAACACATACCTATAAGTAGTAAAATCAGAAAAACTGATAATTTTGCAGTGGTCTCTTATTTTTTTTTCCAGAGCTATAGATGCCTCAGACTTTGGCATGCACAATATCAGAGGACATACAATCAAATTTTTGACTTTACTGGTCATACCCTACAAACTACACATTGGCAAACTGACACTTGTCTCCAGAATGAGGGATTCCAGACCGTTAGATTGCACCATTGATACCACTGCAGCCTAAACAATGTGCTTTGAGTCAGCAGCCATTGTGCATGCTGGTTTGTTACTAGACATGACACATTAAGTAAAAGCCTTTTTGAAGTCATTGTTATGCCACTCAGCTGTCGTCAAGGTCTGGTTATTTGTTATGGATTTACACCTGGGATAGCAGCCCTCTATGTGTCTGGAGTGCTCACCCATAACCTCATCACACAGATAGGGGCCCTGTCTACCACACCTGAGGGAGATCATGAAAAGCCACCTGTATTCATTCATTGAGATTAAAGGGAAAAAAGGCTTCACTTGTGGAGACAGAATGACCTAGTATAAATTAACTTTTTACTGTGTCTGTATGTTGGTCTATGCTGTTGTATGTATGGGGGAGGGGATTTAGTGCCTGTGTCTCAACAAGGAAATTATAGATTTGATCAACAGGTCCTCAAACTACAATGCATTTTAAAGCTCATACAGCTCTGGAAAAAAATAAGAGACCACTGACTGAGACATAATACTAATGTTTATACTTAAGAAGAGTTCAGAAATCAATATTCGGTGCAATAACCCTTATTTTTAATCACAGCTTTCATGCGTCTTGGCATGCTCTCCACAAGTCTTTCACATTGTTCTTGGGTGACTTTATTCTACTCCTGGTGCAAGAACTGAAGTAGCTCAGCTTTGTGTTTGTGTTGGAATTCAACAGACGCTGGAATGGAATGGCTGTAATACATGTAGAGATGCTGATTTCAGGGAAAAAATGCAGTGGTCTCTTTTTTTTTTCCAGAGCTGTACATGCTGTATTATATTGCTATAATCTTAACCACAATTCCATGTACATTGTGGCAGAAGATATCTCTTTTTGTTTTATTCTTCTCATTTCTTCCTCAGATTAAAAGAGATCAACATGAGTGAGTATGATGCCCAAACTTACGAGCGCTTCTCCAGTGCTGTCCGGCGCCAGGTGCAGTCTCTGCGCATCATACTGGACAGTTTACAGGTACACGACGCCACTCCATAACAACAAGTGAATGTGCTTGTGAATTTGTATTGACTTAGACTTACACTTAGACAAACTTTATTGATCCACAAGGGAAATTGTTTTGGGTACAGTAGCTCACTCATCAAATATAATATATAACAGAGGGCAAAAAGAAAAAAATAGATGGAATAGCAACCAAAGAGCAATAGACCAGTGTCAGATGAGACACGATTATATACATAGAAATAATGATACTAAATGTATATGTACAAATCAGATTTAAATAGAAAAGTAGTAATAAAATATAAAATACAATATCAAATAAGATAAGAAATAAGAGTACAGGAAACTACTTAACATATTGTATTTTGCCTTACAGGTTTACCAGTTTGAATGATTAATATTAATTGGAATGATTGACTACATTATTTTATTTGGTCAGTCAATATTGCTACATTATTATCCAAGACTTATTTTTGCTATAGAAATGACTACACTGGCATCTATACATGAGATTTAGAGTGATGAAAATATAATTGTGTCTTTTGAATTGGAAAAGTCCTCAAAATGTGAGACATATACAGGAACTCAAAATCCATGAATATTTAACCAATTTAGCCAATACAAACTACAATGTGAACCTCGTTTCACCTTGTGTTCATGTGTTGTGTCCCTAGAATGACTCCAGTGATTTTTTTTTCTGGATGTTTTTCCTGCTTTTGTTTGGGGGTCTCGGGGGGGGGATCCGTGCACATTGTGTTTGTGTGTTCGTGAGAGAAAAATGATGCACATAAGAATGATTACAAAGCAGTGTCTCTAGGCTGTGCTCTTATATTCCCTCCCAGGTGTGAAGCCTTGTGTGTCAGGGTGTGTTGTTTTCTCATCCAGGTGTTTGCGCCCACGCCACAAGTGCCACTTTTAAACATGAAAATTTGACATTGTTTGTATGTGTCCCACAGTGGCCCCCGGGACATGTCTATACAGTCGACCGTGCTCTCTGAAGTCATGTTATTTTTTATCATACCTGAGGAGTGATTTAGGAAGCCCCCCTCCCACACACAAGCACACACTTATAATCATAGCTGGCAGGCGTTGTGTAAAGTCACAGCTATTGTTTCGATCCACTTTACTCCAGCCTGAGGGAAAGCCCTTTCATTTTATCTTTCAACAATTGCCGGCGTTATTTGATATAAACAGTAGGGTCGGCTTTTATCATGTGTTTCATTGGGAGCTGGCCAGAAGTGCACTGAGGAAAGCACACAGACAGGAAGAGCAAGACAATGATCTGGAGAAAAATGTATTTTACAATTACTGTTGACTATGTATCAAACAGAAAAAAGCATATTTGTATTATACTGCACATTTCTCTGATCTGGCCAAGATTTTAAAACTTATATCAGGTTATTCATTTTGTTTTCAGATTTATTATCTACTTACTAGTTCTGCAACAGCTTCATTCTAGTCTAGAGGTAGTTTATTTTAAGATAACTTGTCAAGTAAAATTCTTCTTGCTGCATGGACAGATCATTTTCTGATAGATTTATATCTATGTTTATATCTTAAATTTTGGCCAAGCTTTTTTGCAGTGTACTCATGACAAAACTCAAAATATTTTAGTTTGTGGTCATTTAGACAGCTTAGTTGTATATTTTTTAGGGCTTTCCCAATAATTGTTTTATCAACTTATCGTAAATAAAACACATTTTAAATTTAAAAAAATAATATTTTGGGGGCACAGTATTGTTGGTGTGTACTTTTTCTTTGCACTACAATATATGGCACTTAAAATTTAAATTCAATGGTGCAATGCTATAATGCTCCATGCTGTAGTATTTAATAAGCATCTTGTTGGCAGTCCCAGCCCATGTAGATATCAGTTTTAATTTTCTACGCAAAATGTATGATATTTTATTTTATTTTATTCATTATTTTCAACACAAATATTATTTGGTCAGTTAAAAAAAGAAAGAACAGGATGCAAAAAAAATACAGTGCCGTGAAAAAGTATTTGCCCCCTTCCTGATTTCTGTGTTTTTTGCATATTTATCACTCAAAACATTGTCAGATCATCAAACCAATTTTAATATCACACAGAAACAACCCAAGGAAAGACAAAATTCAGTTTTTGAATGATGATTCCATTTATTAGTGCACAAAAAAAATCTAAACCTATCTGGCCCTATGTGAAAAAGTAATTGCCCCCCCTTGTTAAATCACAAACTAACTGTGACTAACCACAGTTTTGAGAAAACTTAGTTCAGTTCTACATGCCACACCCACACCTGATTGTCACCACCTGTGTTGAATCAAGAAATCACTTAAATAGTTCCTGTCAAACAAAGTGAAGTTGGCTACAACATCTCAAGAACAAACACATCATGCCACGATCCAAAGAAATTCAAGAACAAATGAGAAAAAAAGTGATAGAAGTCTATAATTCAGGAAAAGGTTACAAAGCCATTCCCAAAGCTCTGGGGCTCCAGCGAACCACTGTCAGAGCCATTATTCAAAAATGGAGGAAACTGGGAACAGTTGCAACCCTTCCCAGGAGTGGTCGACCAACTAAGATTACTCCAAGAGTGCGACGACGGCTCATTCAGGAAGTCACAAAAGAACCTAGACGCACATCGAAAGAACTACAGGCCTCGTTGGCCTCAGTTAAGGTCAGTGTTCATGACTCCACCATTAGAAAAACACTGGCCAAAAATGGCATCCATGGAAGAGTTCCCAGGAGAAAACCACTGCTTTCACAAAAGAACACAAAGGCTCGTCTCACCTTTGCCAAAAAGCACCTTGATGACCCTCAAGACTTTTGGAGAAACATTTTGTGGACCGATGAGTCTAAAATTGAACTTTTTGGAAGGTCTGCAGCCCGTTTCATCTGGCGTAAAAATGGCACAGCATTTGATAAAAAGAACATGGTGCCCACAGTAAAGCATGGTGGTGGCAGTGTGATGGTCTGGGCCTGCTTTGCTGCCTCAGGACCAGGACAACTTGCTGTGATTGACGGAAAAATGAATTCTGCTGTTTACCAGAAGATCCTGAAGGAGAATGTCCGGCCATCAGTTCGTGCCCTCAAACTCAAGCGCTCTTGGATCATGCAACAGGACAATGATCCAAAACACACCAGCAAGTCCACCTCTGAATGGCTCAAAGAAAACAAAATTAAGGTTTTGGAGTGGCCAAGTCAAAGTCCGGATTTAAATCCGATTGAGATGCTGTGGTGTGACCTTAAACGGGCAGTTCATACAAGAAAACCCTCCAATATGGCAGAATTGAAACAATTCTGCATAGAAGAGTGGGCCAAAATCCCTCCCCAGCGGTGTGAAAGACTCATCACCAATTATCGCAAACGTTTGGTTACAGTTATTGCTGTCAAAGGAGGCTCAACTGGCTATTAGATTAAGGGGGCAATTACTTTTTCACATAGGGCCAGATAGGTTTAGATTTTTTTTGTGCACTAATAAATGGAATCATCATTCAAAAACTGAATTTTGTCTTTCCTTGGGTTGTTTCTGTGTGATATTAAAATTGGTTTGATGATCTGACAATGTTTTGAGTGATAAATATGCAAAAAACACAGAAATCAGGAAGGGGGCAAATACTTTTTACGGCACTGTATACAAGGCAACCAAATACTCCTGCCACATGCCTTGTCTAATCTTCAGTCTGATGTTTAGTCTAAAAACGTCATTGATGTCTTAAGGGAAATGTTGACATCACTACAGGAGTAACAAGTGCACATTGTCGTATTTGGAGCACTAAGAGGTGCGTGTGGCAGGGGACAGATGAGTTCCTCCTTTTGTTCACTGTAGTTTCTGTAATGAGATAGGCTTCTTCTGCTTTCCAACGTAATGATGAAGGGAAAGAGATCTAGTGCTGCCTGAACCTGAGGTTATTTGAGGACAGAAATGCAGACGTAGCAGTGAAAAGCATGGACAAGGAGTTGTGAATAAGCTGTGTTTTTGTTCTCATGGTGGATCCAATTCATGATCTAACTTGTGAACTTATGTAACGTTTCTGACCCCACCAAAATGAAATCATGTTCTGTAGACAGCAGAGTTTTGCTTATTTTTTCAGACAATAATAACTTTTGTGTTTTGATTTTAGGCAAAAGGCAAAGAGCGGCAGTGGCTGAAGAACCAGGCTCTGGGCGAACTGGACGACGCCAAGATCATTGATGGCCTGACTGGAGAGAAAGCTATATATAAACGCAGAGGAGAGCAAGATCCAGAGGTTGTGGCTGTGAACTTGAACTACTTTATGTATTTTTTCTCTTTTTGCCCCACCTACAAACACACTACTCCCAGGCTCAACGCATAATTTTGACCTCAACAGTCAGACAGAACATTCCAGTGGTCTTTAGGATTGCCATTTTCTCACACACGGATGCTTTTTTCTGTCATATGGCCTTCCATTCTAATCATACACACCAAGCATAATATTTAGCTTCACCTTTTTAGCTCCAAGCATTGCATATTTTTGGTCTGACCCGACGCTGTACTATGAAATAATTACACCGTGTTATGTCTGTGTGGGGGGGGGGTGTCAAAATAATACTTTATTTAATAGCCAACTATTACATTTTACTATTTTGTTCATAAGAATGCGTTGTCTGTATTTGTGTCCTCATTTGCCTTCAAAAGCCTGGAACTCCTCAGCAGAAGCCCAAACGATTACGTGTTTTAGCCGACGTGTCCGGCAGCATGTACCGCTTCAATGGAGTGGACGGACGGTTAGAGCGCTCCATGGAGGCTGTGTGTATGGTCATGGAGGCCCTGGAGAGCTATGAGCACAAATTCAAGGTAAAAACGCCACATACTTGTAAAGCATCACCAAATATTAAACTAAGTCACTCTACCTTTTCTGACTGTAGTTCTAAAGAATGTACGTTGCACTAAAATATTGTTGAGCAAATAGAACGGAGTTGGTGAAAAAAGAGAGTGTGTCTAAAAAGCTGAAGGAGACAGACTTCCTGGTCCCTGACACTTAAGCCAATCAAGTATCAGTGTCACACACCAGCATGGAAAAGTCACGCTCAAAGAGTCTGAAGACAAATTGACTTTCACCTGTGTGCTGGCGGTGGTTAAACATTAACTAACTTTGAAGAACCGCACTCTTAACAGGTCAGACACTGAAACGAGGAGATCTGGTGGGCAGTCCATTATATTTTTGACATTTCTGCTTGATTTTTGTATCTCACCTGAAATATTTCTACCCAGCAACAGTGATGCGAACAGAGCCACGCTGTCGCATACCGTTTACAACCACAGTTATAGCTGGCTGTATTAGAAATAGCCCATATACATAATATGTGTGTCCTGATTTAGCTCATGGAGACAGCCTGACCGAGCCTGGCTTATGTAAGAAGTGGGATTGACAGTATGGATGGCATGCTCACTGACTAACACTGTGCTGTGTAACTGATTCACAAATTACAGTTACAGTCATTCATAGAGATGTAATGATATCCAAAGCTATTTTCACAATATGCATCTCACCGTACCATATTGACTGCAATATTTTCTAAAAGTTAACAAAATTGACAAGCCTTTGGTTCAGTCATAAACAAAAATATTAAGATTTGAAAGAGATCATTTCTTCATGTAATCTGCATTGAAACGGCAACAGTGTGTGGTCTATGTAATTTCCTCTGTAATTTCCTCTGTTTTTTTAGTTATTGCTGCCCCATAGCAATGCATTTAAGCAAAGACACTTGTAATTCGGTATATTGTGATATTATTGTCAATACAATATCACAATATTTTGGTTATTGTTACATCTCTAGTCATTTATAACCTAGTCTAGAAACCCCATGCAAACTCAATAAGTATTTTATTATTTGAGTCTGTACCTTAGGATAATGTCTATATGTGCCATTTTATGTTTATTCATCTTGGATTGCGACACCCACTTAAGCCTGTAAAACATGGCTGGTGGCAGGACATAAAGTCTTATGAGCATTAGTATTTATTTGAATGATATTTCAGATTTTCAGTAGGAGTTCCACCTTGTATAAAAGTATGTGGTTTTCAGTTTCTGCCCCTCCTTGTTTGCAGTATGACATCATGGGTCACTCGGGTGATGGCTATGACATTGAGCTGGTTAGAGCTGACAGAGTCCCAAAGAATAACAAGGAAAGACTAAAGGTCCTAAAGGTACAAACTTCAATATCCTCCAATACGCCTATTTTCTCCAGTAATTTAAATTAATTTGTCTAATGTGCCCCACAGACGATGCACGCCCATGCACAGTTTTGCATGAGTGGGGATTACACTCTGGAAGGGACTGAGGCCAGTATTAAGGAGCTCTCTCGGGAGGAGGCAGACGAGCACTTTGTGGTGGTGCTGAGCGATGCCAACTTGGAGCGTTACGGGATCCGACCCGAGCGCTTTTCTAGCGTCCTGACCTCAGACCCTCAGGTCAATGCCTTTGCGATCTTTATTGGGTCCCTGGGCGACCAGGCAGAAAGGTGAGAAGCTGTTGATGTAGAAGGTTCCAGTACAGTACTACTCAAACTTCTTTCTTTAAGTATTTGGACACAGTTTGAATTCTCTTGTTAAAATGATTACTCTCCAGTCCCCCAGTTCTGCCTGATACACATCTCTTCATGGTTTGTGGACTCAGTGTTCTTTCTCTATGGTTTAAACGTGTTCATGAGCTCAACAGTGTGATAATGACAATCATCTGCTTCTGACAATCTGTTACATCTACAGGGAGAGACATAACTGTACGATGGATGTGTGTGAAAAACACACAACATGCAAGAAATGTTTTTCCACACACAGGAATATGAACAGTTGCATAATGCACACTATAATATAGTGAAAGAAATACCTAATAGCTCATGATAATATTATTATCATGAGCTATTATGTATTTCTTTGATTAAAATTCTGCAAACCAAGACAACAATTATTTTAGTGCTATCTCTAAATTAATAATTTGGCCATCTATTTTGTTGTCCATTTTTGTTGTCCAATTGAGAGAAGACGTTCATGTGGTTTGTTGTTACCGGTGTATGAATTAAAAAAAGAGCCTTTAGTGAGGCCTACATTTGGCCTAATCTTTCAAATTGTATAAATGGTATTAATTACGATAAGTTATTTTTCCCACTTCTTTTCCTTGTACTTTTTAACCAGTTATGACTCTACATATGATGTAATTACAACTTGTTACTATTTTGTATTTCAGGCTACAAAAGACCCTTCCAGCCGGCAGATCCTTCGTTGCCATGGACACGAAGCAGATCCCCCAAATCCTGCAGCAGATCTTCACATCCACCATGCTGTCCAGTGCCTGACACAAAGAGACACTTGTCCTCTCCTCACTCACTCAACAATTCATGTATTGTTACTGTGTGCCCTTAACCGTTTTCGGTGTCATATTATGTAACACTCTGGGTATTATCATGTCACACAGACAACAAGTGGTGGGTATGTAATTTTCTCTCTCTTTATAGCAGTGCTTCTCAAACTGAGGTATGTGTACCAGGTTTGCACCAAATGCACTTTTAATGTGGAAATATTTTGTTATGTGGTAGCACAGTGGTTAGCATTCCTGCCTTGTAACAAGAAGGTTCTAAGTTCCAGTCCCTGGCTCCTTTTCAGTTTCCACCTTGTGCATCTCCTGTTTTCCCCACTACAAAACCTATGACAAGGTCTCCCCTATTCTAGGACTGTCTCGCTGGGACTAAGGAAAATAAATTGTGTGCTTGTCCTGGACTTTCTTCCATGGCTTAGACCTGGGTCAATATTGTGATTCATTTTAGCCCATTAAAGAAATTGCTTGAATAGTTTTTTTTAATTACATTGAGAGCCACTGTTTTAGGGAATTACACTGAGCAAATTACATTAACAAATTGCCTTGTCCTTCTATTAGAGCCTTTTTAAAACCTCAAGTTGGCCTACAGACAAACTCATTGATCGTACTTAGCACTTGGACACTGGCGAACAGCATATCCTGTTATATGGTCAGAGAGAACAGGTTGTGAACTTGACAGTCCCGTACATATTTGGACTTCCTGCTCATTTATTGTCCACCATGCCAAAAGCGCTCAGACGAAAGGTGAAAGGTGCCTCAGACACTCTGGTGGCCTGGCGGTTGGATGTGTACGGTTGCTCCTTTGGAATGCTGTCCTGCTCCTCAAACAGGGAATGTTCCACCTGACTGCCCTTTCAAGAGTCCGCCAGACCATACCCCCCACCAACATTTTACATGCACATGTGACTCTGTGTATTTTGCCTCAGCATCTATGTCAACATCCATCCTCCTGGTCACAGGGACCTGGTGACGCCATGCCACTCAAAATCCTCCAAGGAATCTCAGATCAACTTTCATGACAAGAACTTCACAGCCTCCTTTCACAAACATGGAGTCACCTTTGACACGACCATGCAAAAATAGCCCAATACTGACTGAGGAAAATGTTGAAATTCTACCATGTAACTACTGGTGCTAGGGCATAACACTATTGAACAAATGGGCAGAAAGTTGTTTGTGACTGAAAAATCTACTTTGATATAGACTTTGCTGTTAATTTTAACTTAAATTTTTTTTTTTTTCTTTGATGAAAATCTGTGCTTTTATTGTCCACTTGCCTTGTTTTAATTCATGCAGTTATCTGTGGACATCATTGAAAATGTACTCATAAAATCATTGATAATTGTATTGTAATTTAAATGTATCTGTACATTTGAACCTATACACCTTTAGATAATATTGTAAAATGCTGTAATAAATTTCTGTTGAAAGAATATACATTTCCATGTAATTTAAATATGCATAATTATTTGCTGTTTAATTCAGAAATAGGCTCTAGCTAGTCACTTGTATTAAAGTCTTAATAAACAGCCCATTAAAATTATAATTGTGTAAAATAAAGACTACACAATTATTTTCAGTTTGTGGCGTTATTTTAATATTTATTAGGCCTCAACATTAGCATTAGTGTTAACACTGAGACACAAACATCTCTTTTTCTACACAAAGAAGTGTCCTCCGCTGAAGTATTCATTTTATTTGTGTATTTTATAGTATCAGTAACTGCAGCTCCCTGTTCATTTCCTTATCGATAAAGATTTATTCATTTTAGCACGAGGCAAAAACCTCAGAGATGAAATTGGACAGGAAGAAGCGATGCCAACAGTGAGGCTGTGCACAGAACTTATTGCATTGTTCTGATAGCAGTTTTTCAAAATATTAAACATTTTCCTAAGCAATTCACTGGTCTACAAATTTTTGGACTCGATCTGCTTCTGAGATAAAAGTTAATATATATAATAATATATATAATAAGTTAATATTTAATGATATTTTACATCAAAATCGCATCTATTTATACAATAGATTTAGGCATTTTTGCTTAAAAATAATATTTATATTTTGAAAATATTTAACTTGTACTGTACTTCTTTATCCGTCAAGAAATAAACAAGAAATATCTTAAGACATCAGGTGCACACAATTTTGAGGCATCTCTCTTGCGTGAAATTAAAAAAAAAAGTATGTTAAAACTCTAGACATAAATGAATGTAATGTAATGTGCAGACAGGCTTTCAGATAGAACTGGTTGCTTGTAGACACACTGTACCTTCTGATAAACTACCGTTTTGCCTTATTTTGCATAAATTTCCTATTTTTACCCAATACTATATCTTGGAAATTATAGCCAATCAGCACTTCTGACTTACTTTTTCTTTGTTAGTGACCTAAACCAAGAAAAATTTCTCTACTTTTGTTCCGAAAGCATTTTGCTTGTAGACCAATGTTCTTGTTCCTCAATTAACACTCATTCCTATGTGGTCATCTGTTCCATTTTTCCATCACTTTTAACCATAAATCTTACCAGACCATATTATTTCAACCAAAATGTATGCTTTTCTATTGTTCAATCCATTAAAAACATGGCCAATTCGAAAATGTTGTCTTTTCTTATATAGAATTGCATCTGACATGAAGTATTTGAATAGGGTATTATTTATCCCACAGTCTCTACCATGGCTCAGTCTAGCCAGTGGAAATGTGGCAATTATGCAGTTTCCTCTCAGCTTTTTCTCTGTACATTATTGACACTCTGAGGATTAAGTTAAAGATATGGCTCATAAAGTCACCTTAAACTCACTCTGTTTTACCTACACCTTGTCTCTCATTCAGAAGAATTACAACTGCAGATACGGCGTCTAGACTCAAAGCATTAGTCATAGTTAGAGTGCGGTTCTTCCCCCTCCTCGTACATTTTAGTCATTTGTGGTTTAGGAAATAGCAACAGAAAATCTTGGTGGTGATGCATTTTTAAAGGGCTGATGTAATCTAGAAGCAATAAATTGTTATGTCTGTATAGTACATAGAAACAAACCTTTTTATTTTTATTTTATGATCATTTGTGTTAGTTCTTAGCCTGGATAAATTGGGTTTGATCATTATAACGAACCATATGGACCAGTACTGTATATAAAGCACTTAATTTTGCATATACAGATAATAGTTAAGATAATTCCAACATTCAAAGCTAGTTTAAAAACAGTTATACAGAATAAAACATAAAAACTAAGAAACTAAGTATGTCTATTACTACTAGTTAGCCATTAATATGTGGTCCCTAAATAATTTTGGAAAATATGAAAAGGGATAATTCAACATTTTATTGTGTCTCTAATCAGTCAGAAATAGAAGCTATAAACAGGATTTGTATTGATTGTGACTACAGCTGATCATGGGGGTATCCAGTCGATTTAAAGTTGCCTCTCATGTGTTAACTCAGAGCTATCATTCCCCCCCCCCCCCCCCCTGACCTGGAGTGACCCATTACTCACTGTAATCTATCACTAATGTCATGTCGAGTCAATGGGAAGAACTAGGGCACCAAAGTGATTGTCCCGGAGTAAACAAGGCCGTGATTGATCTGGCCCTGATACTTCCTCCCAGTTGAAGATTTGCACCCACAGTTCAGGAATGTGACTTTTTGACGGTATTTATTTGGAGATGTGGTTTGAGGATGTAAAAGCCTTCTCTAACATGTGTATAACATATGTAACTTTACGAGTGGAGAAAGTGTGTTAGCCTGAAGAGCAGTTTTTTTGTTTATTTAGCTCTAGGCTAATAGACTTGCATGTATATATCATCACAATTTGGCAATGTTTTAAGTACTCCCCATCAGTCATAAAAATAATATATTCACAGCCATTTTAAAGAGGAACTATATTTAACTAGGCCTATACTCACTATACTCACTATACTATATTATGTGCAATACGGAATTCATTTGACTAGTATTACCACCTGTGAAATACTCTACTTACACCTTATTTAATCCTACCTGTACCTTTGTATTTTATTATATTTTATTACATATTTTTATTATATTGTTTACTTATATTGTTTTCCCTTGTATTTTTATTGCATGCTATTAGTACTTCTTCTCTGCATTGTTGACCTTGTGTTGATCCTGCATATGACAAATAAACAATCTTGAATCTTGAATCTTGAACTTCACCTGCTTGCCTTGATGTTACTGCTTTGCCCAGAATGTTCCATAGTGGTATTAAACATAGTCTCCATGGAGACAAGTAAGCGGCTCCATCAGACCAGGTTACAGGTCAGATCTGTGAAAGGGCCCCCCCCACTCAAAGTAAGAATGTGCATTTTTATTGACTGATTACATGATAACATTCATGTTACAACCAGGCTGTGCAGAGCTGAGCATGCAATGTGGGTTAAGTGTACTGCCTAATCACGCAACAACAGTACACACTACATTGGATACTAAAGGGCCCATATTACACTGTTTTAGTGTTACTTTATTATGAAGTGTCTGTGTTACAGTGAAAAGTTCTACAGTGGTACCTCACCTTACGAAATTAATTTGTTCCAGAAGTGGTTTCGTAACATGAAAAATTCGTAAGTTGAGTAGCTATTTCAATGGAAAAAGCCTGATTCATTCCAAGGCCCCGATCCAAGTTTTTTTTTTTCATAGTGTAACTTTTTTTTATAGTGTAACAATGTGTTCTGCGTCCTGATTGGTTTCTCAGACTGGATTTAAACTTTTCTCACGTTTGTCTCTCGTTTAAACACTCCAACTTTCATAGATTTTCAACAAAACGTATCAATATTGAAGTGTGGGGGGAAGCGGGAGGGGGGAGAAAACTGCGCGGACACGTGTGCGCAGCATGACCCCGCGCAGAGCTGACAGCAGGACTAGACCAAGGTCTAAACCTGGACTGGACCAGGACTAAACCAGGACTAAACCAGGACTAAACCAGGTGGATTAAAGCGCCGCGTGCGGGTCTATTTCCTGGTTTCTCACGAGTCACAGCTGAGGCGAGCAGCGAGGAGGAGACCGCACGCAGTCTGAGCGCATGTGAGCGCGGCTCCTCCTGGTTTAGTCCTGGTTTAGTCCAGACCACCGCGGCTCCTCTAGACCTCCTCTAGACCTGGTCAGGTCTAGAGGAGGTCTAGACCACCGCGGCTCTTGCATGGCTCTTGCTCACATGCGCTCAGACTGCGTGCGGTCCCCTCCTCGCTGCGGTCCCCTCCTCGCTGCTCGCCTCAGCTGTGACTCGTGAGAAACCAGGAAATAGACCCGCACGCGGCGCTTTAATCCACCTGGTCTAGTCCTGGTTTAGTCCTGGTTTAGTCCTGGTTTAGTCCTGGTTTAGTCCAGGTTTAGTTCTGGTCCAGTCCAGGTTTAGACCTTGGTCTAGACCTGCTGGCAGCCCCGCGCTGGGTCATGCTGCGCACACGTGTCCGCGCAGTCTTCTCCCCCCTCCCGCTTCCCCCCACACTTCACTATTAATACGTTTTGTTGAAAATCTATGAAAGTTTGAGTGTTTAAACAGAGACAAATGTGAGAAAAGTTTAAATCCAGTCTGAGAAAAGCGTATAATGTGTGTGGCTGAGCGCGCATTATTTGAATTTTTGAGATTTCGCGTTTCGTAACTTGAATTTTCTTTCGTATCTAGAGACAAAAATGTACCGTGAAGGCATTTCGTAACTTGAAATTTTCGTTTGTTGGGTCATTCGTAAGGTGAGGTACCACTGTATATTATAATGTTGTATCTTCATTAGAAACTAGAAACATACCGGGAGTTGTATTTTGTTTTATTCACACATATTTAACACACAAACCCTGTTCTTCTCTCAATCAGAAAATACTAGCACTTCCCCCTTGTGATGTACAAAAGATGAAAGGTAGCTGTTAAGAACTACAGCTTCATGACATCACAAGGTGGAGCAGAGCATTTTGAGCTTTGGAGATGTACTAGTAGACAGACTAATAATAAAGGATTACTCAAACATGAGTGAATGAAACAAAACACAACTTCAGATATGTTTTTGATGAGGTAACAACACCCTAACATGGCTTAAAGCTCACAAGAGTCAATTTTGCATAATATAGGACCTTAAAAACCCCAACAGCTATGCTTATGAAAAAGGTCATTTAAAGAAGACCAACTAGTCAACATAATGACTCCTTCCTTCACCCAGCCCAACCCCTGAGTGCTGGCCCTGCTCCTGCCCTATTGAGCTGTGTGTTGAATATGGGAACTGGCCTTATGAACTGCACTGATGACAGACTCAAGATCTACTGCTGCTGCACCTGACCAGACTGAACGGCCCTGCACACATGCACGAGCTACCACTGCAGAGCCTCACGTCCTGCTGAAAAACTAACTACTGTAAACAGAAAATTACAAGAGTGGATTTCAGCACGTCAGTGGAGTTTACCCAGTATGACGGAGGAGTTCTACTAAAGGCCCAGGGAAATTAGAGCACCTCCTGATGACCTAGCGAGGGTGTTATTGTTGTTTTACAATATATTTACATGTAGAACTTGAGTTACACAAAATATTTATTTATTTATTTATTTATTTATATTGCACTTTACAAATTGCACCTTCACTTTTGCACCTTACATATTGCACATTTCATTCTACCTCGAACTTTCCTTCTTGTTGGAAGAGTATATGTTTACCTGTATGTTTTATGTGTATTTATTTTTGATGCCTGTGTACACTTCATGTCAATGAGTGTAGCGTGTGCGTGTGTGTGCGTGTGTGTGTGTGTGTGTGTGTGTGTGTGTGTGTGTGTGTGTGTGTGTGTGAGGGTGTGTGTGCTTGTGTGTGTGTTTTTAGTTAGATTGCACATTTGGTGTCTGAAAATAAAGTACACTTTGACTTTGACTTATTTTTTCCCTTTTTTAAAATCACAAAACAACTGCTAAACTATTACAAATAACAATGCATTAAAATAAATTAAAGCTGCACTACTTAACTTGGTTGGGGGTCTGTCACCTGCTTTTCTCTGTGGATATGCCACTGATCTGCCTGGACTGCTCCACATATGATATTAAACTGCTCTACTGGTGGTTTTACTGCTCAAAAATACGTAGAAAAACAGGCATTCGGACTAAGTGGGGTTGCCTCTCCACAGATCTGACCTGTAACATGGTCTGATTTGGTCTCCAAGAAGATAGAAAGGTTTAATATTGTACTGTGAAATATTCCAGACAAAGCAATAACATCTCCATGGAGAAAAGCATTTGATGGACCCTTCACCAGAATAATTAGACAATGCACCTTTAAGTAACAGGTTTAGTATCAAATGATATCTGAGTATAACTATAATACAACATGCATACAAATACATACAAATACATACAAATACACAGTTTGTTTATAAATGTTCCACTCATTCACATTTGAAGTGGTGGAAACCCTTTTCCAGGTGAAGGTTGTAAAATTACGGAAGACGACAGAGGCCATATTCATAAACAATATTTTTTCTTCCTTGTTATCCCGAGATAACGGGATAATTAATTTGAGATTTCGAGAAAACAACACAATTAATTTGTGATCTCGAGAAAACAAACAGTTATTTCGAGATCTCGAGAAAACGAAAGAATTATTCCGTGATCTCGAGAAAACAACTGAAACATTTACCGTACCGCCACGTTGTGATAGGCTGACTTTGGGGGTATTTCTCATTGTGAATAGATGCGTTTTTGGTCATTAGAATGTCTGGACTAATAATCGATTAGCTGATAAGGCAATATTTTAATCAGGGCACAGGGGGAGATTGTATTACGTCTTTTAATTTGGGATAATTTCAAGATTAGTCTGCGGCACCTCCGCAGAAGGCCCGGCTTCATGAGATAACAGTTTTGTTTTCTCGAGATCACGGAATAATTATGTTGTTTTCTCGAGATCTCAAGTTAATTTTCTCATTATTAAGGTGGAAAATTATCATTACAAACATGGCCTTTGTCGGCTTCCGTATTAATTTATTCAAGTTGGTTTGAAAACATTTGTGGGGGTAAGGAGCGGTCAGTGTTACAAGATGAGCTCCAGAACTTTTCACATATTGATACTTTGCAGCTGATGTCATCAACATTCCCTGCTAACTGTAGGCACTGCTCTGTCTGAAGTGCTGCTACTCAAGTTAGATTAGATTAATCATCTTTATTTTGACTGACCAGAAAGAACTGACTTAGTTGGGACGATAACAGGTGAGTTGATTTATGCTCTTAAACAAGTCCCTCTCAAATAACATTACAGTCACAAGCTCGCCAGCATTACCAAACAGTTTTTCAAACTCCTAAACAGGACTATGGACATTTGTATTGATCACAGGCTCCTGAAAATTTGCTTTTAAGTCCATGTTGCATTTTTTCTTGAGGTTTCTGACCATCTTAAAATGTATTTGGCAGTATAAAAACATGGAGGATGTGAGAGCTTAGTCCAAAGTCCAGAACAAGTGCTCCTCAAGGACAAGGCTCAAAAGCTAACAGACAGTGACCAAGCAGCCAGAAAAGTCACTCTGTTGAAATTATAATACAAGTCCTGTAATGATTAGATGGGACAAGCCTTATTTAATAGTGTTTGGTTAAATAAGTTACCATTGTGTCTCCATGGTAACACAAGTATGGGCTACATGTAGAACACTCCCTGCATGATGTGCTGCAAAATATCAATAGTATAAGTGCATTTTAGACATAGTTCACCAAAATTTTTAAGACTAATACCTTAATATTCAAATTCACCTTTAAACTCTTCCTTTTAAAACAGTTAAAGCAGCTATATTGAGTCATGAATCTTGTGGATGTGGTTTATCGCTCTTTATAGATATGATAACAACGTTGCCCTTGACAACATCTAAACACAGTTAAAATATTGTTATCTGATTTGTTATAGATTGGCTAGTTGTGTCTGTTTCTCCTCGTCTTTTTGGTTCATTTTGAAGGACAGAACCGGGGTATCCTGTTGAAAAGAATGTTGTATTTCCCCTCTGATTTTCTGCACATACATGATTACAGTGAGTGTGTGTTCTCTCCTGGGGCTTTATGGGTCAGAGAGGCAGACCTTTTTCTGTTTGAGCAGTGAGGCCCCTGAGGATTCACCTGGAAGCAAATTTTCACAGCTCTGCTCAAACACACTCACCTTGTACAGACATTTTCAGTGACACCAGCTTTTTAAATATTTTATTTTATTTAGGCTATTGTGTCTTTCTCGTTGTCTTGTTTTTATTTCTAATAATGTAGTCATTTTTAATACACACAGCTCTGGGGGTTTTTCTGATTTTACTACTTATAGGTATGTGTTTGGGCAAAAGGAACATTTTTGTTTGAGTCTATAAACTACTGAAAATTCCAAATAAAAATATTATCGTTTAGAGTTTATCGTTTAGACCTCAAACAATGCAAAGAAACAAGATCAAATTAATTTTAAAACAACATAATACTAATGTTTACATTTAAGAAGAGTTCAGAAATCAATATTTGGTGCAATAACCCTTATTTTTAATTACAGCTTTCTTGCGTCTTGGCATGCTCTCCACAAGTCTTTCACATTGTTCTAGGGCGACTTTATTCCACTCCTGGTGCAAGAACTGAAGTAGCTCAGCTTTGTGTTTGTGTTGGAATACAACAGACGCTGGAATGGAATGGCTGTAATACATGTAGAGATGCTGATTTCAGAAAAAATGCAGTAGTCTCTTATTTACATATTTAACTTTTGTATCTGCATATTTTGGATACATTAAACATTAAACATATCTCCATGGAGACAAGTTGGTTATGCCACCAGACTGGATTATAGGTCAGATCTGTGGAGTGATGAGTCCACCTACAGTACAAAAAAAAAAAACAAGCAAGCAAAAGCAGTCCAAGCAAAGCACTCATCTTCATGGAGATAAGCATGTGGTTGACACTCACCAAATGACATATAGTGCCCCTTTCATTAGTGTTACTAATGCAAAAATATGAATAATAACAAAATCTCCCTTCTACGTGATTGTCAATTATTACAGTTATCACAGTCCTTCATATTTTTTCCATCTTGAAACTGACAAAAACTTCACTCCTTTTGTTTTTGTTGAAGAATAAATTGTAGTACCTCATTATCAGTACACAAACCAGGACTCTGTAATAGTGTTGTCCATTCCAATCTAGTACAGTGCAGTCTCCCTATGCTTTCATTGTAGGGAGTATTACACCTCTGATGACGTAGGCCGAGATTGATTATTGAAGGATTGAGGTGGCAGTGAGAGCCCTCAGTACAGCACAGATATTTAATTTATTTTACAGCGTTGTTCCCTCTGAGGAGATACAGAATTACCACTGTATCTCTTCAGTAGTGTGGGCTAGTGTTTGTGTGTTTTTTTTTCTCCTGAGATGGATCCAGCGAAGTGGAGCAGATGCAAGGCCAGCTCACAGTCACATGAGGAGGATTCTTGCTGATGCGGCACTTGTAATCCCACATGTCCAGCAGACACATTGTGTTTTTTAGTTGTTTAGAAGCAGCTCCTCATGTTGTTGCATAGTGACTGTAGCTGTGTTTGTCCTGGACACACTGGCAGCTCATCGACTGATTTGTTTAGCAGATTTCTCCTTGTCGTCACTCTTTCCTTCCTGCGTCTCTCACTCCCTCACTCTCTCACTCCAAAATTTCTCTTCTCAAATTCTCTTCTGTGTTTCTTATTTACATTGAGTATGTACAGTACATTGCCAGTCAAAAGTTTGGACACACCTTTTTCAGTGTTTTATGTACATACAGAAGACATCAACGGCAGCTCTGGAAAAAATAAGAGACCACTGCACTGATTTTACTACTTATAGTATGTGTTTGGGCTAAAGGAATATTTTTGTTTGAGTCTATAAACTACTGACAACATTTCCCCCAAAATCCACATAAAAATATTATTGTTTAGAGCATTTATTTGCAGAAAATGACAAATAACAAAAAAGATACATGTTTTCAGACCTCAAACAATGCAAAGAAACAAGATCAAATTCATTTTAAAACAACATAATACTAATGTTTACACTTAAGAAGAGTTCAGAAATTAATATTTGGTGCAATAACCCTTATTTTTAATCACACTTTCATGCGTCTTGGCATGCTCTCCACAAGTCTTTCACATTGTTCTTGGGTGACTTTATTCCACTCCTGGTGCAAGAACTGAAGTAGCTCAGCTTTGTGTTTGTGTTGGAATTCAACAGACGCTGGAATGGAATGGCTGTAATACATGTAGAGATGCTGATTTCAGAAAAAAAATGCAGTGGTCTCTTATTTTTTTCCAGAGCTGTATGATGCAAGATATATGGAATTATGTACCGAAGAAAAAACTTTTATTTTTTTATTCAAATCTTCAAAGTAATAGTAGTAGATGTTCCTTGAGAAATGCAAATAGAGCAAAGCAGTGATCAAAGTAAAGAGTGGCTCTTTATTTTTTATTTTTTTATTTTTATTTATTACATTCCATATGTGTTCAGTCATAGTTTTGATGCCTTCAGTAAGAATCTACAGTGTAAATAATCATGAAAATAACTGTAAATGAAAAAGTGTCCAAACTTTTGACTGGTATATAAAAAAAATACTATTAAGCAGCAAAAGTATTAACGAAAGTGTAAGTTATTTGACCAGGACACGACTTTCACATATAAGTTCGGACGTTTTGTAATTATTTGCTTTACACCCTTTAATGATTTGTAGTGAAAAAAATCCCTCGGTGCTTTCAGTGGTGAGGAGGAGGAGAAGAAGCTGTAGTTTTAGTGCTGTGGGTTAAAAGAGATCATTTGTTGAGGCAAATGCAGACAGCTAGGAAGTCTTCATTCATTCATTCATTTTCTTCCGCTTTTCCGGGTCGCGGGGGCAGCAGACCAAGCAGTGTTCTGCTGCCCAGAACACAATGCACCAGCCCCCATGAATCCTTCCGTGGGTGGTGGGTCCACAGGAGGACGGCTCACGTCACAACAGGCCTTGATGTATCTTCTGCCATGGGGGCTACCAGTGTCCACAGACACTGGGGGCGAGGTGGGGTTAAGTGTCTTGTCCAAGGACACAACGGCAGCACTCATCTGTGGGAGCTGCGGTCAACCCGTCAAGAGCGGGATTCGAACCGCTAACCCCTGGATCACGAGACATATGCTCTACCAACTGAGCTACTGCCGCCCTCTAGCTAGGAAGTCTTGTTGAATATAAATGTTATTTTGTAATAAAATCCCCACATAATCCACACACTTTTTTGTTTTGTGTTGGTATTTCATAATTGCCTTTCAAGTCGTTTTCAAACTCAGACAAGGGCGGTGCTTTGACCTGAGTTTGGGAGAGTCCAGCAGACAGTATCTTGTGGTTTATCCCAACAATAGCCTGAAGCACAAAACCAGTAATGAACATAATGATGACGAATGGAGCATTTCAGTAGCTACGGATAAAGAGATAAAGATTTTTTAGATTTTAGGTTTTTTAGATTCTCTTTTTCCTGCATAGTGCCTTTCAAATGGTCAGTTGACTCTAGAAAAAGGGAAGTTCAGAAAGGTCAGTGTACTTCTCTTCCGCATGCTAAATATAATTATCAGCTGATGACTTTCTGTGATCTAATAATGCAGGATAATGACATTCTATAATACATGCTTCTGAGTAAACACACACTGGACAAATGAATAAGAAACATGCCAGGAATAACAGAATTAGAGCGGCCACAGCATCTTGATAGGGCTCATTACCTCCAACAGTCAGGAAATACCTCCTTTAATGCCAGCTGATGCTTAGACTCAGACTTAAACAAACTTTACTGAAAAATTATTTGGACACAGTAGCTTACACCTCACAATATATTATAATAACAAAGACCAAAAATATAAGTGGTATTAATAAATTCAGCAAAAATAACAAGAGACCAGTGACAAGTAAAGCATAATTGTATAAATGTATATGTACAAGTAAAAATTTAAAAATGCAGTATTTATGAAGCAAACTAGTGATGCCATTTAAATGATTGCTTTACTTAAAGGTGCACTATGTCACTTTTTGGTTGGGGGTCCATCACCTGCTTGTTTCTGGTTGTCATTCTCTGCCTACAGTGTTCCACAGTATGATTTTAAACAACTCTACATTACATTTATTTATTTATCCCTCAAAAATATCTAGAAAAACAAACATTCTGACTGTGAGCGGGATTGTCTCTCTACAGATCTGACCTGTAAGTTGGTCCGGTTTGGTCTCCATGAAGATAGAAAGGTTTAATGCCATACTGTGAAACATTCCAGACAAAGCAATAACATCTCCATGAAGAAAAGCATTTTATGGACCCTCTACCATAAACGTTACACAATGTGTATTTAAATCTTTTTATCTGAATATAGGCATTGAAAACAAAAATAAAATGAATTGTTTAAACACACAAATATAACTTTTATCTGTCCCGGTGCTGTGTCCACAGATTAAAATAGGACTGTTGGGCCTGAGCTTGTCCTGGTAGAGCACAGCAGTATAATTACTGATTTGCCCCAAAGGTTAAAAATGAAACTCTGCTCACAGATAAAACAGCCTGTGCCTCAGGACACTGTCAGAGAATCACTCTAAAGTTAAGTTTTGACATCGGCGCTTGGAGGCATGACTTTCTCGACCTGTTAGTAATGACATACTAATGTGCCCAGTCCACTATTAGGCAAGAATTTAAACATAATTCTTACATTTCTACCATAAGTCTACCATATATATGATCTACTGTCTTCTCCATGTGGAAATCATGGATTTTACATGGAAATCACTTTAATAATAAAACTTAAATTAAATGTTAAAAGGCCAGGACAAAGGCTTTCATTGCAGCAGGACACAGAGACAATAAGGCTTATGTTGAGCAAAACAATCCAACACTGAAAGGTCCACTGCTCTGACCAAGTAAAACAAGATTTAAACTCTTAATGGCAGGTTCCTCTGCTTTAGCCTGAAGGTAAATCTGAACACACTTTATAACTGGCTTCTGTTGAGGAGTGACTGACAAAAAACTAATCCTGTTAGTATAAATGCCAGGGCTCACGTCTATACAAAGACTTAAAATAAATAGGATTATGATGACTGATTTCAGAAATTAAGGAAGACTGATTACTTACCAGCTTACTCTGCCTTTTCAAGATTTTCAAGGTGTAATGAGGTATTTGATACAGTCTGCAGTCATTTTACAATCTATTTTAATGGTAACTTAAAACCCAATCCTTACCGGCAATGGTCACGCTTGTTGTTATAATGAAACTCAAATTTGAATATACTTGCGGGCAATCATTAAACTAAAGTATTACAGAGTAAAATCGACATGGGAGTTGTTGTCAGAGCCACCTCCGTGAGCTCGTCTCAGTTTGATCCGGACGCTGGTGTGAACAACAGTGTGGTGCTTTGAGAGAAGAGAGGCTCCTTTGTAATGCTGCTCTGGCTACTTAGGAATGAGAAGAGAACAAAATGTATCAGTGGATATCTTTTTCTGTGAGGGAGATAGCGTTTGTAAAGCCATTGATGTGCTGAGTGATTGATGGTACTGGTGTATGCAAATTACAACAATGTCTTATATATATACGTAGACAGAAGGTTTCCTAAAAGGAGAATGTAATTTGAATGTAGGCCTATTGTGGCATGTTTGTTCTTTGGATAAGTTGCAACAGATGTGAGACAGACATAGAGGAAGAAGATGACAATTGTCGGGAGGCCAGTGGCAGTAACTTGCCATCTGGAGTCAACTTAATAAAACCACACCATGCAACAAAGAAAATATGCAGTAATTACTCTACTCTTTAACATATATAAGTTTTGAGCATCTGTTAGTGACTCATAATATGTGGAAATACATAGTCAATAATGCTGACTTAATCCTAAATGACCACATATATGAGTCACATTGTCCGGTGGTATACGTGCCTCATACGTGCCTCTTTCCAACAGTTCTATTGCTTATACTCATTTTCAGACTTCACTTCACTTCATTCATATTTCTCCTCCCATCTCTCACACATACTTTGCAGATGATATCACGCACATCTCAGTAGAAAAGTCCATGATATTAACATAACTGCTCTGTTGTCATAATAATAGCTCAAACTGTGTCTGTGGTTTAATCCTATTGTCACATTTTTTGCAAGTCAGTGCAAAGTCACATGTCTTTCTTACAGATTAAGTATTAAGAAAGTCATCTAGCACCTGCTGCTCAGTTCTGGTCTGCAGTAAATCCACAGTTCTGTCTCCACACACCCACTCACATTGTTCAGACTCAGGTCGTCATGGGGCTGGTGCAGCATCTGCCTTCTGTGGGAGAGTGACCTCACCATCCCCCTACAGTTATGAGGAAAATATAAGTAATATGCAAGAGTCAAGGATGACATAATGGGAGTGATCACGTATTACTTTAACAATGTATGCATATTTGATTTTTAACATGTTATTGCATAAGCCAATCTATTTGCAAATGAGACCAACCGGTTATTCAAATATGGTCTTCAAAAAATGATCAGAATATAAATGATAAACTAGACAGTAGTAAAAGAGAGTGAACATATGGGTGAAATATGTGTTTGAGGAGCATCAGGCTGACTTTATTATCAGTTCATAAATGTTCATACTTGTGCATGTTGCTGTTGCTGGAGGGTTTCACCAGAACATCTGGCCTCAGTCATATGGAGTCAGAGTAAACTGAACCTGATATTTGCCTCTGTGTAATTCTGACTCTTTGTGATGTGGACTCACATCTGTGAGTCTCTGCCCAAACTATTCATAGAATGACCACTGGAGCAGTGAGGGACCTCCCATGGTAAGTCATCATGATGTATGTACAGTATATTTACTGTAAACTGTGACTTTAGACAAGTGTACTGTTTAAATGTGCTGGTTCATGTACAGTTTTTAATGGTTTGGATTATATGCTTGACTTTTCTCAGTTCCGGTGGACACTTTCCCACACTTTGGAGTGTTCCCACTGTCTGCTGCTGCCAAGGCCAACCCTCATACTGTACCAAGCACAGTGCCAAAGATGCCCTCTGATGCCAAGTGGGGCAGGTGTTTTAAACAAGAGGGCTGCGACCCTGTCCTGGATCATGTGCTATGTCAACATGGGGTCCAGGTCAGTGCCAACTGCAGCCACAGGCAGGACACCTCTAAAACCAGCCCCTGGGACTGTGTGTGTGCACAGTGAGTATCCACTCAGCCCACTGCACTGAGGAAACATGAATACTGGCATCTCTGTGCCAACTTCCTGCCAACAGATCAACTCTTACCAAGCAAACACTGTCTCATACAAGTGTACTTGATTTAAATCAGATGTGGAATACAGTAGTTCTGCATATAATATATTCATGTAAAGCTTGGCCAGTGTGCTATACAGATGCAATTAGTCAGGACTATTAAGTGTATGCTGGTATAATTGTATGGTGCACCTGCATGCATTCTCTAAGTAGCTGCCATACAGTAGAAACATGTTTGTCTATAGTCCATGACCCTGGGCCTCTGAGGTCAGCTGATTGTACAGTGCTCTGACATTGGACTGTTTGAGCCACACCTGCTGCAGGGCCGGCCCCGGGTCACACCGGTGTCTCCCTCCACCTCTGCAAATAGACCCAGGCGCAGCCGGAGTTACGTAAGTGGCGGCTTTGTCGATTGGTTTGATTAATGAGCACAGGAGGTAGAGAAGAGTGACGTCTGTTTATGACAGATCACTGCATTTGCAGCATATATGAGTTTACATTCTTAGAAAGAAGGGACGTGGTATGTAGGTCTGCTGGATCATGCACAGGGCATTGGAGAGGTGAAGTGCTTTCAGTTACATATTTATTGTGTACAGTTTTTTCTGGTTAAAATAATCTTGATGTTTATGATTGTGTTTTATAAGGGATATGGTGTTTACGTCATTCTGTGGTACGTTGAGAGGTCCAAACGACTCCTCAGACCCACGTGGGAGTGGCCTCATAAAATGTGTGTTGTATAAAACACATCTGACCATAACCAGAGCTTATCATCTGTAGCTTTTGTCCTCATTTTCTGAACCTGCCCCACACCCAGTGGTTGTAGATAGGACTTTGCTGAACCATATCAGTATTGTATGAATAGCACAGACACTTTTAATTACTGAACATTTTTATATTATTTTAGTAATAACTCTGGTAGACATGATCTGTATTAAATACATTTGCATTCCAGTTATTTCCAGAGTGATATAAGATCACAGGTCAATTAGACTTAAATGTGACTTACAGATTTATGTTAATGCCAAGGCAAATAGAATCTGAGAAAATTATTATTTACACAAGATACAAAAATATATTTCACAAAAAGACAAATAAATTTACAAATGTGTAGCACTATAAAATTACAAATATATTTCTAATATAAAAGCCATTTAAATAATCTTCCAGGTCAAGTTTTGGATGAGGAAGTGTTTGTCTTCTAACAATAAAGGATCCAGTGACTCTGTTTTTAAGTCCAAGTCTTTTTCAGTTGAAGGATTCCAAACCCTCACACATTGTGTTGTTTCTACCGTGGTAATTTAGAGCCATCTTCTGTCCTCTCTCCTCAGGTGGTCTGGCGTGCGCAGAGGACTAAGTTTAGGAAAATACCAACTAAACTCTTTACACAGTCCCTGTCCGTTGGCAGTTGCCATGCCATCCAGCTGCTTCCTGTTGGGTGAGTTCCAGATGTGTGCTGGGTACAGACGTCCACTTCCTCGTCCCTCAGGGCTCACAGTGTCACATGCCTAAAAAAAGGACAGGGACAGACAGTGCTGGTTAGAGCGGGACTCCTTGGCTCCTGGGTTGCTGGTTCTATTCTCAGAAAGGTTTGGTCTCCACTGAGGGGGACATCGTAAACACCGGTGGCACTAATAAACGAGCCTTTCTACGGGACTAGCGGGGCCTGGCCGACTGCCTGCTTGACTGGCCCATTCACTGTCTGGGATTTTACACAGGACGGAGCTGAAAGAAGATCATTGAACGAATGGAAAAGGAAAACACATAACAGAAAAGCAGCAGAGGAGGAAAACAGAAAACACGGAAACTTTTGAACTCCCACTTCTGACATTTACAGTTTGTTACATTCCTCACACTCCTAGCCTTATCAGTGGTAAAACAGGTTTACAATGAGTTCTATGTAATATAGTGAAAACTGGCCAACATCCTCATGTCATCATAAATATGGTAGGAAATCTTGGTCCGCACAACTCAAATGCAACATATATTTTTAAAAATAATTTACAGCTCATAAACTTTTAAAAATAATCGAATAAATACATTTTGTTCAGGACAGTGGCCCAACTTTATTTACTTTCTTTAGGATGGAGATGTGTGTCCCTCTCCTCTCTTATTCTCTGAACCTGCCTATTGTTTAGCCCCAATTAAGACCTATTCTGATCCTTGCAGTTTAATCCAGTTTAGTATCACATAGCAATTTACTGAATTCTATTACAAGTGGACACAGCACCAGAACTTCTTTGATAAAACACTCAAAGCAGTCATTTATATCAGCATGGCGCGCTAGTACTGGGGAACTTTATGAGTTCTCAACAGCAGCTCATTAACAGCGGTGAAAGAGAGGACAAATGGACCAGGGTACTTCATAAGAGCTACTGCAGTTTAAAAGCTCATAGACACTTACTTTCTAATGTCCTGTCCAGATCAGCAATGAAGTCCTCCAGCTCTTTAGTGTCCCCAAGTTTAGCTACAAAGAAGAAAAAACAAATAATTATCAAGCAAAGAAGGGAGAAAGCGTACATTACGTATTTTTTTATTTTTATGCCTTACGTTTTGGTGACATAAGAGTGGGTGAGGTGGGGTTGGAGGGGAGCCCCGTGGGTGAGTTGAGCCTCTCGTCACTGAAGCTGAAACTGTTTCTGTTGAGCGATTCTGCACCTGACGCGGACAAAAACAAACAAATTAGCCTCTATGTTGAAATGTTGGATCTGTGTCAGGGAGTAAGTTAAGTGTATAATTTTATGCATTCTCCTGTAATGACAGCCTTCCACTTTCTCACTGTCAGGCACATGGTTGTAGTAGACACAAATATGCATACACAGTACACACAGTAGCAAGAGTTTTGGGACAAGACTCTATAGTGCCTTTTGGAGTAGAGGTCTAGACTTTGCGGTGAAAGCTGTATTCATAAGTAATCATCTCATAAATTATCCCAAGTGACAGTGATATAATAGAATCGTTTAAGGAACTACTTAGATTATGTTACTCTAGTGAATACTTTAGGATTTTTTTCTCATTCTTATCCCAACATGTTTCAAAACATCTCCAAAAGTTGATATTTGAACAGATTCTTGTTGCTTGTCAATCCTGTCCATCACCTATTTGACACTGCGTTTTGGGTTCTGGACGGTTCATTTTGGATGTGTAAATGTAAATGTTTTGGACAGCCACAAAAGTGAACTCATATGCCAATCACTTAGACTGCCCCCGTCCTTCTGACTCCTGCCCCCTACATCCTCCTCTTTAACAGGACCTTTTTAATGGAGCGGCTAACAGTCTGTCCATCCATCACAGAGGAGCACAATAGTGTCACGACGTGGGACAATCCCCTGTTCAGAGTACTGCCATGGAGAAGACACAGCCCTCATAAGAATCTGATCCCATCGGCAAATCAACCACTTGTTTGTGTAATTAATGCCAATTCCAACACTGTTCCTGGGGTTTTAAGACCATATAGTGGACAGACTACCTGCTGTGCACTGGTGGTAAATTTTTAAACTGCATTGGTAAATACTGCCACAACAGACTTCAAGTTATTATGTAGCTTCAAAGTAATGGCTCAAGCTAAAAACGGCATGAAATGGTATTTGCATTATGTGTCTGAATTCCTTTGCGGTATGTCCAAATGTACTTGAGTGCTTTTCCTTGATGTTCTTTTGCTTTTTTTCCATGCGGCCCATAATTGCCCACATTTCCTTCCTTGCAAACTTACAAATAAGATAAATAAGATAGGATTTTCAGTATGCTTAAGTTAAGCTAAAGCAACACATTTGTTCAAATGCCGGAGGGGAAAGAAACTCCAGAGGTGCAGCTTCATAATATGAAGCTATCAGCCAAGTCTCTAAATGCCTGTGAAGATGATCTTTTTCTTGTATGCACCACAAGTCAGCACAGCTCTCCAAATCTCAAATGTTACAAAATGCAAACCACGCAGACTCTTGAGTAACTGACACCTAGAGGTAAGAATAGCATTGGCATGTCATTGGATGGAACCACACTAAAAAGCATAGGCTCACATGCGCCTGATCTCCGTTCTGGAGGCTGTCAAACTTTACTGCTGTAATCTGACACTGGGATGGCTTCGTATACAGGCGGTGAAATTAATGGAATATTTGATGTACTGTTTAGTAACACATGTATAGTTCTAAAAGCGTTAATTTGTCTTCTTAAGATGCGTGAAAAGTCCCTCAGTCGTCCAGGTAGAATCCATGATAAAAGGAGAAGTTCAATTTGTCAACTGGACAAAGTATGTTTGGTTGAAAACGTTCCGCCGCTTTTCCGAGTGACGAAGCCTCTCGGATGAGCGGCTCAGAGCTGACGAAGCCTCTCGGATGAGCGGCGGAACGTTTTCAACCAAACATACTTTGTCCAGTTGACAAATTTAACTTCTCCTTTTATCATTAATTTGTCTTATTATCAAGACCTTAATGTAGACTTTTCTGATATAATATTATTATAATCACGATGTAGAGAAATATGACCCAGATATGACCTTTTTTCGCGCTTTACGCACACCGATGGCATGCGTTATGTGGCACGTTCGTTTCTCGCTCCAGATCGTTAACGCCCATCTCAACTGTCACGTTTGGCAAAAAGAAACACTTGAATCTATTGTTTCCATTTGTCAGGGCTTACTTTCTGAGTCGCTGATGCCGCTGTCGCTGACACTCGCGCTGCTCCTTCTCTTCACGGTCTTCAGGTGCTCGTCGTACCTGAAATGACGCTTCTCGATGGGCGACGTAAAATCTTCAATGACAGCGTCAAACTCACCGAGGACGTCGCCAAGATCTTCCTCACTGACAAATTTTGCTGCGAAACAAATCACACAGTTTGGCAGAGTTTGTTTTCTCCAACGTGGTTCGTGCGTAATTGTGATCCAAAACCATATTATATATCTGCTATTACATTATATTATAAATCCCTGCTTACCTTGGCTCTTAAGCTTTGGAGACTTCATGTTTCTAGTGATTTTATCCAAAACAATCTTCCCTTTATTAATAGTCCAATCGCGTCCTTTGAATGGCCACACTCATTCAAGACTTGGAACTAACCATCCTCTGGCTCCTGGCGCTTTTTAACGACCTCTGGGCTCAGCAGGGGCGGTGACGGGAGCAGGGAGAGGACCAGGGGGGAGTGACCAATAAAAGCGTTCCCCGGTTGAAGTTACACTGCGTTGACGTCGCCCCCTCTTAAAAAAGTGTGTTTGTAAACAACTTGTGTGTCACTTGCCAGGCAGGGGAGTACACGGATATTTTTAATGCGATGGCTCAGTGCGTTTTGTATTTTATCTCTGGGCAGATCATGTCAGAAGCAGGTCATAAACTCATACAAGCAGACAGCGGGTGGTCACTACAGTTTGTGTCAGAGCCATAAGCCAACATACAATTTTACCTGCTCTTTGAATCTGCTATTTGACACTGGAGGAAGCTATAGAATTTGAGCTCCTCCGGTACTTACTGTGCATAGGTTACTCTGGGCCATGTAGACCCAAACCTGAAATAGCCTCTTTATGCAATGACTAAATAAGTCTTAAATACTAACATGAAAACTGAAAATGTAAATGGGCACTTAAAATGTCAATGCGCACAAAACCTTTAGGCTACTAAATAAATAATACGACTATTAATAATGTACAATGTGTTGCTTTTTTAATCTTAGTAAGTCAAGGTTTTTAGATAAACATAACTCAACAAGTGGATAACACCGACTGAAGTGTCTTGACAGATGCTGTTGATTAATCTTATAGTGCCCTCCTGTGGTACACTATGAGAACTAACAATAAAGCATTCCTCAGCATCAGTGACCTTAAACTACAGGCCATCTCTATCCAATAATACCTATTATCACACACTACATTCTTGGAGTCTGTACACTGATGCCAACAGCTGCCAGAACAGAGTCCTCCCAAAGCCGTCTGGCGGCTGGACGTCCAATAAAACTGTTCCAGAGCCCATCTATCTTCATGGATAAGTAGTGTGGACTCCAGTCACGCCGAGATATTCACACCTCCACTGCCTAGTCCAACACGATCAGCAAATGGATAAACACGCCATGTGTTTGCAGCTGCACGTGTCTATTGACTCTGGAACCCTTGGGTGCTCTTAACGTGACTCTGGCATCGGCTGAGGTGCTAAAAGTGACGCCTTCAGGACACCCTGGGAAGCTTTCACTGTTCACATGCGTATGATTAACTAACTGGCCTTCTATTTATTTGGCACCTTGCATTCATTCATAATTTAGCCAGAAACAAAATTTCAATTATATATTTATTGAGAAAATAAATTACAAAGTCCTCACATATTTACATATATTGTTATTGGTATTCATTTTATATATATTTATTTTTAGCACTGTTGTTTTCAATGAAGATAACTTTATACTAATCAGAAATACACTCTACATTGCTAATGTGGTAAATGACTATTCTCTCACTCCTCTCTCACTCCTCACACCACTGCCATACTCGTTCACAGCCTTGTTACTTCCCGGATTGACTATTGCAACTCCCTCCTCTTTGGTCTCCCCAATAAATCCCTCCAGAAACTGCAGCTTCTCCAAAATTCCGCTGCCCGCATCATCACCAGGACCCCCTCCTCCCACCACATCACCCCCGTCCTCCAACAACTACACTGGCTTCCCATAAAACAAAGAATTCACTTTAAAATTCTCCTAACCACATTCAAAGCGATCCATAACCTGGCCCCACCTTACATCACTGACCTCCTCCACATCTCCATTCCTTCTCGCTCCCTCCGCTCCTCCTCCTCTCTCCAGCTCTCTGTCCCCTCTGCTCGTCTCATCACCATGGGGGGCAGAGCCTTCAGCCGCTCTGCTCCCCTGCTCTGGAACTCACTCCCTCCTGACCTCCGCAATATTGACTCTCTTCCCACTTTCAAATCCAGACTCAAAACACACCTGTTCAGACAATCCTACACCACATAACAGTCACTTTCACCATCTTCCAGTTTTGTATTTGTATTTTATTATCTTTGTATTTTAAGTATTTTTATGTTTTAACTTTGTTTTGTACAGTGTCCTTGGGTGTCTTGAAAGGCGCTTTTAAATAAAATGTATTATTATTATTATTATTATTCTAGCTGCAAATGTCTGTTTTTGGTGCAATATCTACATAGGTGTATAGAGGCCCATTTCCAGCAACTATCACTCCAGTGTTCTAATGGTACAGTGTGTTTGTTCATTGCCAGAAGGCTAATGGATGATTAGAAAACCCTTGTGCAATCATGTTAGCACAGCTGAAAACAGTTTAGCTGGTTAGAGAAGCTATAAAACTGACCTTCATTTGAGCAGGTTGAGTATTTGGAGCATCACATTTGTTTAAACGATCAAAATGGCCAGAAAAAGAGAATTTTCATGTGAAACTCAACAGTCTATTCTTGTTTTTAGAAATGAAGGCTATTCCATGTGAAAAATTCAGAGAACAGTGCAAACAGGTTCTAACCAGAGTAGAAAGAGCAAAAAGATACCTGAGCAAGAAGATAAGTACATTAGAGTCTCTAGTTTGAGAAATAGGCACCTCACAGTCATCAACAGGAAGCTTTATTAAATAGTACCCGCAAAATGCCAGTCTCAACATCTACAGTGAAGAGGCGACTCCGGGTTGCTGGCCCTCAGGATTGGAAAAAAAGTGTTATGGGCGGACAAATCGAAGTTTGAGGTGTTTGGATCACACAGAAGAACATTTGTGAGACGCAGAACAACTGAAAAGATGCTAGAAGAGTGCCTGACTCTATCTGTCAAGCATGGTGGGGGTAACGTGATGGTCTGGGGTTGCTTTGATGCTGGTAAGGTGGGAGATTTGTTCAGGGTAAAAGGGATTTTGAATAAGGAAGCCCATCACTCCATTTTGCAACGCCATTCCATACCCTGTGGATAGTGTTTGACTGGAGCCAGTTTCATCGTACAACAGGACAATGACCTAACCTGGGAAATCCCAGGCTGCTTTCGTTCGTTCTGATCTGAAAGACAGCCTGGCAACTATGGCAAGCGAGCTCTCCCGATTCTGGGAGCCAATCAGAGGGCGGGGAGGGGTGGCAAGACGGTGACGCGTACTACGTGACAAACGGAAGCTTGTAGTTTGAACTGACAACTGACATGATTGGCTATGGGCTACGTATACGCCAAATGATAAACATTCGTAACGCCCAATAAACGGCCATTGGCGATCGTAAACCACACCTCCGGTACGAGATATTTCAAAGGTGGCTTCCAGACCATATCTCACTTATGATATGGTCTGGTGTAAACCAGGCAAACAATTACCCAAAGCGCATATCCAAATCGTGCAAGAACTATTTAGAGAAGAAGCAGGCAGCTGGTATTCTATCTGTAATGGAGTGACCAGCGCAGTCACCAGATCTAAACCTACTGAGCTGTTGTGGGAGCAGCTTGATCGTATGGTATGCAAGAAGTGCCTATCCAGCCAATCCAACTTGTGGGAGAGGCTTCTGGAAGCGTGCGGTGAAATTTCTCCAGATTACCTCAACAAATTAACAGCTAGAATGCCAAAGGTTTGCAATGCTGTAATTGCTGCAAATGGAAGATTCTTTGACGAAAGCAAAGGGAAAAAAATATTATTTTTGTGTGTGTATATATGTGTGTGTGTGTATATATATATATATATTGATATTCATAGCCTTGTGTGTTTTTGTACAGTGATGTGGTACATTCCCTTTTGACAAACTGGCACTAACATAATTTATGTTGCCTTAAAGTTTCTCATGAGACACCTTATTTTGCAACATGATGAGTTCTGCATATGGCCAAGTAGAGATATATATGTCCTCTTAAATGACTACAGCTATCTTAACGCAGCACGTCATATTGCGTAATTAAGATTTATTGCACTTATGTCCACATGACTTCTTCGTCCTTAAAATAAGTTTTAGCGTCAAATGTCTTCTCTCTCAGTTAAGATGTATGCACAGTGTTATGCCTATTCACTTTGTTTTGTATTGAGGAGAACTCTAAAAATGCAGGGATATTCAAAATAAACATCTGTAAGTGCCATGAAGAACTTGATAAGGTAAATTGCATAAGTAGACATGAAATATCGTAATGCTGTTGTTTATACTACCTGAATAAAGTTTGTTTTTAAACAAACATTAATTATCTTTTTGTGTATTTGTATTTTGTGTATTTGTCAAAGTCACTCAAAGTCACAGCCCAGAAGTTCAATCCTCATGGTGATGGTGTTCTTCCAACTTTTGGGGATTATTCTGATAAAGCGTGAGAAAATGGGTGGATCGATATAGTTCTTCACATGGTCGGAGTTGTTTGTGTTTGCAATAAAGGTCTGTGGAGAGGAGAGAGAGAAGCATTGTGCGTTCAAGCATCTTTTAAATAGATTTCAATGATTGAAATAAAGCATTAAAGTGTAACGTACCTTGGATAAGATGACCTCATCATCTGTGTAGTCAGTCCAGTGCAGTCCATCGTTGCTGTACTGCAGAGAAAAGGAGATCACGTACATCTCTTTTCCGAAAGCCTTGGCTCCCTGTGTTACAATGCCTGTGATCTTCTTTATCTGAGTCAGCTCCACTTGAAGCCATTGGTGCAGGTCATTTGTCTGTTGAACACAGGAAAGGGCATTTTGTCTGAGGATATTCTTTTAAATGTATTATTATTTTTAAATTAAACATTACCCTGGCTTGCCATGCGTTGACGATTCCTTGTTTGTTGAGGCGTGCAAAAGAAGCTCGCCATGGTCCACCGTACCAGCTGTGAGCGAAAGAGCTAGCTGATATCTGATGGTCCTGTATCCGTCTACTTTCCATCCCCAAAGGCACAGAGCAACCTTAGGCCACAGATATAATGCGCGTTAAATAATAAGTACTTGTAATATGTATGTCTACTTATTTTATCTGTGTGACTTAACACATTTAACACTGTTACCATCAAGCTCACAGCCGTAGTACTCCATGCGCACTGTAGGTTTGTCGTACCACTCAACCGGATGGAGGCGAATGAACCGACCAATTATAGGTGGAAAGAAGGTGTTGGTCTTGGTCTCATAAGCTTCCCGGTTCCCAAGAAAAATCTAGTGAAGAGTGTGGACTATTTAGGTTTGTTTTGTATGTAAATTTAAAGTTTATTTTAGCTGTTTGCACCTTTCTGAAACTCTTACTGTCACCCTTGTAGAATGTCCACTTCCGTCTGTCATAACTGTATGAAATGGCATACTTGCTCACATATTGTGAATAAAATCTCTGTTTGGCACCTTGTGTGGATATCCGACTTATCACCACAGGGCGCTGGAAGTCAACCTGGGAGAGCGCACATGTAAAAATGAAAACAAAATCGCTGTGCAATGTACTTTTTACCAGTTATTTGTGTAAAAGCACACCTGAATCCAACTGTTGTCTTTATCAGTGCTCCATGCATTGTATTGTCCTGCATTGTTCAGTCTGGCAAGATGTGGTTTCCAGTATCCTTTAAAACAACATACAAATATAATATTACATCAGTAAAATTACATTTGCTAATCATTATAGATTTTATGATGGTTAGCCCTGATGACATATGCTTTGTACCTCTGGAGTCTTTAGCTGTAATCTGAAAGTCTGTCACACTGCCTGACTCCAGTCCAAGTGGATGGTAGCAATCTAAAAACAGACACGACAAAAGAAGTTCAGTGAAACAAAACACATCTAATAAAAAAAACAATAAATAAATTCTGTTCTGTATTTTACCAGCATCCAAAAGGAGGAAGAGAGTCTGCATGCCCTTTTGTTGGATGCTCCCAACCTCACTCTCCAGTTGCCATAGTCCTGGCTTAGATGGAATCATCTCTAAAGTAGCAAAGGTTCCTAAAATAAAATTAATACAAATATAAAAGCCCATTGCAGAAGTAACAATTGAGTTATTATCAAACATCTAGGGGTACCTGGCAATAGTGGGTAAACGGCCTGTTTATAACTATTGATTTTCTTGTGAAAAAAGGTTTGACCATGAAAATGAACACTCTGGAAGTCTTTTGGAGAGCCCATGTTGATTAGATGCCAGCGAACCAACTGACTGGTATACATCCTTAGACCCTTAAGGCTGTGAATAATGCCATTGATTGCTAAAATAAGAGAACAACAAAACATGTAGTCATATTTTTGTACTCAGTAGTTTGATTTTAAAGTCACTCACTGTGGAATTGTAGGTTTTCTTTCAGAAACATGCTCAAACTCTTCCTTCGTGTTTTTCTTTGAATTGTCTGTAGATTCTCCTCAAAGTACCAGCTCTGAGACTCATCAAAAGTCATGAAAAGCAGCGTGAACTCCCATGTGTTTGTCATTGAGCTGTTAACGGTTCCTTCACGGCACACCAACAGGGGTCCGATCAGGCCAGACTGGATGTCCCTCTCCTAAAAGACAACAATGATCTCTTTGTTATATATTCACAATACTTATTTTTTAACTAACTGAAAGTAATACTTACAGGATTAACACCAGAATAGTAAGCCCAAGTCCTGCAGTCGGACTCGCCCTTTGCTGGTCCGACTGTGGAAGGGACCGTCCATAAATAAGTGAAGCTTTTGCCGGGTTGGACCTCATTGTCATACTTATGCCAGTATTTAGAGCCATCTTCATAGCTTAACCCCTCAGTCTGTTTAGTGTAAACAACCCCATTGGGATGTAAAGAGTAAGGGCGGCTTGCATTGTTTTTAAACACAATCTAAAGACAAGATAGACACCAGAATTAATTACTGTAAATAAAATTCATTAGTGTGAAACATTTAGGATTTTGTCTTACCACAATATCCTGCCCAACCTCTGCCTTGATAAGAGGTCCAAGAATTCCCAAGTGCTCATCTATCTCTCCCCGGATGTCTGGTGTAGTGAAGGTACTGTCAATGTATTCTCGGAAAACCACTTTTTTAAACTTTGTCTCACGGCTATTTAATTCTGATCTCTCTTGTCTCCTGTAATAAAATACAACAACAAATTAGCTGACTTTTAAGCTACATTTACCCACATTACATAACAAAATATACATAGTCATTTTGCAATTCCATACATTTTTGCCATTAGTGTATCAGTACTTTGGAGCTCATGTCATCAACATTCCCTGAGGGAGTGATGCTAACTTTGAGGACTGCTCTTTCTGAGGCTTGTTAGACTTTAATCTGAGCTTTATTTAGCACAGTTTTTCAGTTTTGTATTTTTTCTTGAGACATTTTCTTCAGATATTCTTAAAACTTTTTTGGTTGTGTTTGCTCCATGGTATAGTTGTTGCGTACTATGAAGTCAGTCAGTCAATGCCTTTATAAATCAAGAGATCATACAAAGCCAGGGCTAACTTTCAGAAAAAAACCCTCAGAAATACTAAAATATCTTGATGATAACTAAAATGTATAAATGCCTGTTGTATAAACAAAAATCGTACCTGCGCCCATAGCCAGCATAGTCCCACTCCACCTCTTCGGCGGCGATAAAATATAACTTAGTATTTTTTCCAATATTTTTTAGGTAATATTTGGTGGCATCATCCAGGCTAAAATGCTTCATGTTTTCATTGCTGCTGTAGGGATCTTTATAGGACACATATTCATACTCCTCCTCTCTCACATTTTTGAGTTCATCCCAGTCCAGGTGGTCCGGTTCATCCCCAGGTATGTACAGTTCATAGTCACTGAAGTCTGGTCTGGGCAAACCTATCACTATGGGTTTGTTGATGAGATGATCTTCCTCAGTCACTGGTTTGGGTGCGACTGGTCTGGACCCCCTCGGAGACATCCCGGGATTAAATCCACGGGGGGAGAAGGGTAAACCGCTCCGAGCTTGAGGTACATAGTCTTTCCTCTTTTTGGTCTTCATACCTTGTCCTTTATGTGGCCAGTGTCGCATTGTTACCTTTTTAACCGTCTTTTTGGGGGGGACTGGTTTACTGATGTATTTCTCAATGTGATCAGGGATTTCCATTGGGACAGTTTCGTGTTTTACATCATAAGTCCAATTTTGTGCTGGATTTTTGATTGGTTTTGTTTTAATTGCTTGTGTAGTGTTTTCTTGAAGGTAAATAACTATTTCCTCACTGCTTACAGAGGAACCTAATTCTTCAGAGCTACCCACAATATAAGAATTACTTTTAGATGGTTTTGTTTCCATTGAGACATTTTTCACAGCGGTGGTATTTTCATCTGCCCAAGTCTTATTCTCTGTCATATCATAATTGATTTCCATAGATGCATTTAGTTTGAAAAAATCACCAGTTGTATTTTGAACTTTTGAGACATTGTCATAACTTTCAATTGATTCTGTAGAGTAAGGTGCACTTACAAAAGCAGTTTCAATCTCAGATGAGTTCAATTTAGTTACATTGTCCAGTGGTGTTTTCAGTAAACTTGTAAAATAGGTCAATATGGTTTCCAAAAAAGTTTGATTTGCTGAGTTTTCAAAAGTAGTTTCCAAAAATGTAGAGGCGTTTTGTAAATTTGTTGCATTAAGAGACAAATTGGAGGCTTTTAAACTGGATGGTACTGATTCGAAGTCAGTGTTGTCATTGTTCCCATTATTGAGAAGTTCTTCCAGGGTGATAGAGCTGTTCACCAAATTAACTGCATCCAGGGAGAAATTGTCAGTTTTGTTCATGAATGACATGTGATTGGTTAAATAGTCCATATCAAGGGAAGAATTAAAAGTTGTAATATTTCCAGTAAGTCTGACAATATCTGTATTATTCACAGTCACAGTAGAATTTATTAAAGTGGAATTTGTTGACGTGGATTCCTTAGATGCATTAGTGGAGTTGTTAGATATGTCACTAGTCACATTCAAATAAGCACTTCTGATGACATCTTCTGTTGCATTATCGAATGTGATATTATATTCTGTCTCCTGCGGCTCATTTGATGCATTCTCAGTGTTCACATTATGGTCATATGCATCGATTTCTGAGTCATCGGGTATATTTTGTCGCACATCGTAGGAGAATATGTCCCCTCGTGTAAAAATCTCCTCTGAACTATCCGCCACAAAATCACTCAGATAAGTGAAGTTTACTGTGTATAATTTTCTTACATCTGAAGAGGGGTCACTGCTGGTGTTGGTTACATTTGCAGTGGTGAGTGGTCTGGTCTTGTTCTTGATCTCAGAGTTATTGTCAAAAACAGTGAGATTCAAACTATCTATTTCCAAACTGTTTTTTCCATTTGACAAGATTTCTGTATTGTCACTGTGTCCCCTTGTATTTTTTTCAACCTTCTCAGTAATATTAGCCTCTGCATTAGCGCCTGTTTTATTCGTAACAATTTGCCCATTTGTACTTAGTGTATCTACATGTCCGTCTGGCACATCGTAGTTCATATCGTGGTTCAGAACAGACTCCAAATCCAGTTGTTCCATATCTGTAGACTGGTTTTTCAAAGACCTTAAACCCCATTCCGCAGCAAACATCTCTGTGTATTCATCCACTTCTACTGTTTTTTCTTTCTTCTTTTCCTCCTGCTTCTTCTCCTTTTCTTCTTGCTCTTTCTTGATCTCCTCCAAACTGTCAGGATTCCACACTGTGAATTCATTTGAATCGTCCTCTTCGTCAACCTCGTAGTCTCGGAAGCACTCCACATCTTGGAACTTGACGCGGACACCCTTAGTGCTTCCATGGGTGTTAAGGGATGCCAATAGCCATACACCTAGAAATTAGACCAAGATTAATAAGTCCAGTGGTTGATAGAAATGATTTCATTAGCATTTTTAAGTGAGAACACGTGGGGTCTGGAGCTTTTCCCTATTATAAATGAGAAAAGTGCTGGCTAGTATAGGCTAGTTTGTGTCATCCCTCAGTCTTTGCTATGGCGAGAAACATAATTCTACTGCTGTGAACATTTTAATTGTGATTACAATTATTGCTCCTGTCCATTACAAAAGACGTGTCATTGAAAAAAACATTACATTCTGAATTATATAAATGTTCCTTCAGCCCACAAATCTGGAATCAAATAAATAAATAAATAAATAAATAAATAAATATCAAGTAAATAATAGTAAGACTACTTTATAGCATTATGGTATAGTTTATCCTATACTCCTATAAATAACACTGGTCTACAAGCAAATGCTTACAAAACAAAATTAGTGACATTTTTCTTGGTTTAGGTCACTAATAAAGAAAAAGTAAGTCAGAAGTGCTGATTGGCTATAGTTTCCAAGATATCGTATTGGGCCAAAATAGGAAATTTATGCAAAAACGGTAGTTTATCAGAAGGTACAGTGTGTCTACAAGCAACCAGTTCTATCTAGAGTCTAGAGTTAGCATATAACATATGCTATTAACATATATCAATATATATTTAAGCTTAAGCCTTTATTGGTCTCACACACAATGACACACAGTGACACACGGGAGAAATTTGACTTCTGCATTTGACCCATCCTTTTCAGGAGCAGTGAGCAGCCATCTTTTTCGGCGCCCGGGGGGCAGTGCCGTGAAGGGTCTTGCCCAAGGACCCACACTGGTTAGCTCATTGCCCGGGAGGGATATGAACCCACAACCCCCAGGGGGAAAGTCCATGACTAGTCCATATAATATGTCCATCCATTTTCTTCCGCTTATCTGGGGCCAGGTCGCGGGGGCAACAGTCTAAGCACGGACGCCCAGACTTCCTTCACCCGAGACACTTTCTCCAGCTCCTCCGGGGGGACTCCAAGGCGTTCCCAGGCCAGCCGGGAGACATAGTCCCTCCAGCATGTTCTGGGTCTTCCCCGGGGCCTCCTCCCGGTGGGACATGCCCAGAACACCTCTCGAGGGAGGAACAGATGCCCGAGCCACCTCAGCTGGCTCCTCTCGACGTGGAGGAGCAGCGGCTCTACTCCGAGCCCCTCCCGTGTGACTGAGCTCCTCACCCTATCTCTAAGGGTGTGCCCAGCCACTCTGCGGAGGAAACTCATTTCAGGTGCGATCTTGTCCTTTCGGTCATTACCCAGAGCTCCTGACCATATATACTGTATATATATATATATTATATAAAATAATATAATATTTTATATATATATATATATATATATATATATATATATATATATATATATATAATCATTAAATATCTTGAATACATTAGCTAACCAGCACAGTTATCAATTGATTTTCAGTTCATCTTATCAATATAAATGAGATTTAGCTACTTTTATCTCGGAAGACGATCGAGTCCAAAAATTTGTAGACCAGTGTAATTGTTTTAAAATGTGTCATCTCAGTTATGAACCAAATAAACATGACATGGATTTTTCCTCCATAATCAAGCAGTCTTACATTCATTTACAATGTAATATTGAAAGTCACTACTACTGTATATGTTCAGACGTTTGGCTGATATGGGATAACCTACAATAACAACCACGACGACTGAATCCACAATCATTTCACACCATTTCAGCTTTTACCATAAGAAATATAAAATAAAACCTCGTACCAATATTGTCCATGTTCATATTGATGGTTTCTCCAGTCATGGGGTAAAGGCTGAGGATGTCCTCGGTGCGCTCGTTCATCTCAAAAGGATGTCCATAAAACGTTGCAGTCTGAATAAAATCCTGGGCTCCAATACTTGACACATGCCATGTAGCAACTTCACCATTACAGAAACCAAGGTCTGGCCCACTCTCAAATGTGTATCCATTGATAGCTGAAATAAAAATATACAATTTAACTGTTTGGCCTGTGATGCTAATATACTAAATAATCAGAAACTCACTGTGCATGACATTAGACTTATAGAACTCAGGATCATCTTTATTGACCCTGGACTGGTCACAGTTTGTGTTTATGTTTTCATCCAAGTACCAGCTTTTGTTTTCATCAAATACAGCAAAGACGGCATGCTGCTCCTTGTCTGCTTTGAGCTACAAAGTCAAAAAAAGCTACCATAAAAATTCCACCAATGTTTTTTTTTTTTTTTTGTTGACAATGTAAATCTTCTATTTCTATTTTCTATTATCCTGAACTGGGATTCTGCCAAAAGAGTACACTGACTTATGCCCTCTCTGTGATGGAAAGCATTAAACCTTATATAAATAACAAAACATATTATACTGTAGAAAATAGAATAAGATAAGTCCTTTCCTGTATTTCCTACAGCACAATTTTATTCAGCCATTTAACAATCTGCAAAATGAATATGCAAATGACCATAAGAAAGAAATGTGTGAAAGTGGCAATCCCAAAAGAACTTATTCTAACAAGTTTATAACCACAACATAAAAGACATATAGTAGTATTACCTGTACATTCCTGACATTGAGCGACTGACTTTTACAGATGAGGATTGGCCCTATGAGCCCAGATGCGATGTCCCGGGGAGTGTCCACTGCACTGTGATACATCCGAGTGAGACAGCGTGAGTCTGCGTCCAGTGGCTCGTCCTGCTCAATCACATGCCACAGATATGTATGTGTCTCCCCAGGCTGCACTCCATGAGACTGGTTACCTATAGCAACACCATGTTAACAAACTGTAGCGATAGGATTATTATGAATAGAAACGTAACAATTTGATGATTACAAAGCCATAATCATCGCCATGTATTTGCATTTGTATTTAATTTGACCTCCATTAGCTGTGGAAGTACAACTATTCTTCCTGGGGTCATTGTCTTTTATGGGGCATTTACATACATAATTAACATCATTTTATTTTTATTTTTTATTTGTGTTATTGTATTTATTTATTTAAATTATGAAAATGGATATTAATCAACATGTCAGCAGAGAGCTTCAATGTAAATATGCCGGAGTTAGCACAATAGCTCATTTACATCCGTAGTCCTAAGGCAGGTAAGAACAAAACACATTCACGCAAACAGAGAAAACACAATAGACATTTCACCAAGAGCATGTAGTTGCAATAGACCCATCTCCAAAAGTCGGAATAATCTACATGTGTCTCATCAGTGGGACCTCTGCCACTGCTAATACATAACAATATAACATAACAATAAAAAACAACGTATTGTAAACAATAGTTTTGAAGATTTTATGTATATTGTGAAGTTGTTTTTTTTTTTAGTTATTTATCTCTCCATTCTCATCCTGCTGTCCATGAGCATTGTGTTTTAACTCTAATTTCCCCATTGTGGGACAAATAAAGGTTTATCTTATCTTATACTGTACACAAATATTTATATGACCAAACAACAGTGACATCTGTAATCAGTATTTCTCTAAAATGTAGAATGGAGTACAGATTTAATCATGAAATTACGTAATTTGTTTCATTAAATTGATACTACATTGTACATAGACATCTGATAAAAGTGAATTACCTCCTGCTGGATAGTTGACTCCTTCCTGTGACTTTTCTATGGTTAGTCCATGTGGGTATATGCTGTAAGGCCTTGATGCCATATTCTTAAAGACAATCTGAAATGAAAATGAATATGACAGAAGATATTTTCAACCTAGAATATATTGTCAACTAGTGACAATGAATGCATACCAACCACACACCTTGACAACATCTCTGATTTGAGCTCTTATAACTGGCCCCAAAATTCCAAGTTCATTTCTGCGTTGCTTAGTTTCTGATTTTTCAGTGAAGGACTCATTTTTATACAGCGTAAATACTGCCTTCTTGTACTTTTGGCCAATGCGTACTTCAGAATTGGTCAGATACTTCAACTTGAAATTTCTTTTTGGGGAAACAACATTAGTCAGCACATCATTCAGCTCACACAGAAATCAACAGCAGTTATCTGAACAAAAAGTTAAGATTGCAAAACCTACTCATCAGCATAGTCTGGCATGTTGGGTGCGTAGTCCCAAATGACTTCTTCAGCAGCGATGTAATATGTCCACACTTTGCTCTGACGTTTTTGAGCAAAAGTCATTGTTCTCTGAGGTGCATTAAAATCTGCACATTTCTTCACCTCAACAAAAGCATGCATGCCAGCTGCAGAGGGGGAGATTGAGAGATGAAATACGCAAACAAAATACATTAATTACATTGAGATATATAAATACAAGTTGCAGACTAAAATTAGCAGATTTTGCACCTTCCATGTGCTTGATGATATGTGAGGACAGGAGCCAGCGCCCGGGGTGAACTGCGACCATGCTAGCAGTAGCAGAGGTCCCACTGATGAGGCCCACAGAGGAGACTTTGTGACCGTCCTGCAGCAGCACCTGTCCATTCATGTGCACTGAGAACACCTCAGGATCAGAACTCATGCCCAGGAAATGCAGGCTAACAGTGGTATGGGCACAAATGTTCACATCTGAAAAGAAGTAAGTAAAGGATTAGAAGAATCAATATGTCGCCAAAGCATAACTAAATAACATAATAACAAAAGTCATTTCTCATTCTACTCTCCAGATCCTGTTGCATCTATAGATGTCACTGGCTATGTGTTTGCCAATCATAAAGATTTTTACAGAAAATATATGCAGTAATGTATACATAATTCACAAATAAAAATAATAATGTATTTTAACTTTAAAGGTCCCATGGCATGAAATTTTCACTTTCTGAGGTTTTTGACCGTTAATGTGAGCTCCCCTACCCTGTTTAGGGCCCCCCCATGGCTAAAAGTTGCGAAATGTCTAAACTGAGCATTTGCGGTCCTTTTCTGCGTTAGGAAAAAACACAGCTCAAACGGGCGATTCTGAACAAGGCAACTATGTGACGTCACATCGAAAAAAGCAGCTCCACCCCCCGTCTGGATGTCTACCCACCGTCTCTGTAAATCACGCCCAGAGAGTTTGGACCGCGAATGAGCTACGCAATGCGAACTGCGTTTTTTTATTTGCCTGGAGGCACGTGCGAGTGTTTCTAGGCTCGGAAGTCCTTTATCTGAGCCTGTGGACATCTGAAACAGCAGTGGTTTAATTTTATTTTCTGTGAAAATGTGTTTTTTTCCATTGAAATGCCTCTCCTTTCTTCCTCCGCGCTTACACACACGGAAGTGGGTCACAGAGCACAGCGGAGCGCTAATCCAGGAAAGAGCGGAGAGTTTGCCCCCCCACGTATCTCTGTCCTTCTCATTTGCATTCAAGCCCAGAATGAGGTGTTCAGAGAGTTATTTTTTGACTCTGACTGTGTACATGTGTCTTTCTCATGCACTGAGTGTTGATTTTGAAGAAGGATTCATTTACAGTATTAGGGAACCATTAAGGCACCATATAAAAGCATCAAGAAGTACCATGTATTGGGACCTTTAACTTACCAGGCAATGTCCCATCTGTGTATCCATTTATTGTGTACTTGACATGGTCATCATCAGCATTTTGTTTGGGCATATGTTTGCTCTCTTTTTCATTAAAAACCCCAAACAGAAATATCAATTCGTGATGGATGCCAGTCTGCTGTCCTGATGCATCCAAAATACCTATGAATAACAGATGTAATATTAACACACACCTATTTTGCTGTTTGTCTATTTTCTCCAATCTCCAGCTCAAATGATATAGTCTTACCAGGTTTGCAGATAAGCAGTGCCCCGATGAGGCCTGAGTTGTAGTCCTCCACTACATTCCTGTGGGAGACGTAAGAGTAGGTGAGGCAAGATGGGTCATTCCTCTGAGGGGCCACCTCTGGAGTCACCTCCCAGTAGTAGACATATTCTTCATTAGCCCTGATGATATCGTCCTTTTTCTCTTTGTGGGAAGTGTTGTCAAAGTAGTAAGTTCCTGCAAAACAAGGTTTTTGTGACAACTTAGTGTAATTACATTCTTCCAAGTACAATTTTAATTTAGATCATTCTTAATCTTCAATGATCAGTTTGTGTCTTTTTAATGGAAAGATCTACAAACTTTTGTTTACTCTGTCAGTAAAAGGATGTGGTTTGGAGCAGAGTTCAGAATTAGAAAGAACAAATTAGACTTTTTGTCATGTTTGTTCAGGAAATGTATACAGGACAAAATAATAATAATAATAATAATAATAATAATAATAATAATAATAATAATAATAATAATAATAATAATAATAATAATAAATTAATAAAATCACAATCAGATGCCCTCCCTGGCTGGTTTATAATCTACTGTGACTGGTCTTAAAACATCATGTTTCTTCATGTTTCCTATAAACTTGTTAGGGCCCGAGCACTGAAGGTGCGTAGGACCCTATTGTTGTTGCTCCGTTTCCGTATTATTCTTGTTCACACATGCTGGGGCAATTTTGAGCATGTTCCCATGCTTCAAAACGAATGTAACTTTGCACGGGCATCACAAAGTGCGGCCAGTACGACCACAAAAAGACCCGTCCCCCGGTGACCCCCAGGAGCTCGATAGCGCCCCCTAGTGCGTTGTCTTTCGGGGCTGGCATACCGTTTAAGATAGGCGCACGAAATTCGGTAGGGACGTGTATCTCAATAAGACGAACAAACGCCCCACTGCAATGTCATGGCCACGCCCAACAGGAAGTGACATAATTGGCCTTTTGTGTGATTTTGTGGTATTTGACATACAATGGAATTTGAAACACTTCTCCTACACCGTACCTCAGATGGGCTTAAATTTTGGTGAACATAATCTTAAGCCGTTGGAGATGTTAAATTACGAAGGATTTTCAAATAGGCGGTAATATGACGATACGGCGGATCGATAAAGTTAGCTATTTATTGAATGGGAGTTATGAGTTATGAATGGGAGGTATTTATTGCTAGGCAACGCCCTGATCAAAGATCTTTGATCTTTATGTACCTTTGATCTGATATAGCTGCAAGTAGCAATGTGGGGCCCAGCACCGAAGGTTCATGTAGGCCTCAGCATGTAGGCCACATGCAGGGTCTGACAGAGTCTAACAGAGTCTGACAGGGTCTAACAGGGTCTACCAGGGTCTAACAGGGTCTGACAGGGTCTGACAGGGTCTAAGAGAGTCTGACAGGGTCTGACAGGGTCTGTTCTGACAGGGTTAGACCCTGAAAGAACAGACACATCAAAGACAGATCAAAGGTTGCTAGGTGCGTTGCTAGGCAATTGACAGCATGTGCACAACAATTTTTTGGAATAAATACACTTTCTTTTCATAATCCACTGCCTCCTCTTTATTTCTATCTTTTCAGCACACTCAGCGCCATCTTGTGTTAGGCAGGTGAACTGTAAGAAATGTACAGCAAATGAGCCCCCTAACCGTAAATTGGTTCAGGTTCATACCGCTTTAGCCGGCCACACGAAGTTTGGGGTAGGTTTGCATATGCTGAGAGGAAACATTTTTATGCAAATGAATTGCCCGTATGTCATAGCGCCACCATGTGGTAGACAAGGGAACTGTAAAATATGCACGGAAGCTGCTATCGCGCTTTCTATTAACATGACATTTTGTGCAGCTGAAAATACCTTGTATGCAGGCGTGGAGAATACCCCCCACCCACCATTGGAATGCACTGAAACTGCTACTGTGCTTTAGATTGACATGACATCTTGTGCGGCTGAAAATACTTTGTATTGCTGGCATGGAGCATGCCCCCCCACTAGAGGTAAGATCTTAAGCCCGAGCCCGACCCGAAATTCGGGTCGGGTCGGGCTTAAAAATGTCAATCATTGCTTCGGGTCGGGTCAGGCCGGGCTTCTCTCTCCCTGACTTTTTAAAAATAAATATATGTTTATAAAACGATGTGTGGATACTAAACTGAATACTTTGTCTCTCTGCTTCTCTCTCTTAAAGTGCCGCGCTAGATTCTTAAGGACGTACTGCTGCTGTGGTTTATGGCCCAATTTTCAACCCGTCAAAATGACGGACGGCCTTAAATTTTTCCCGTCAACTCTTAAAAAAATCCGTCAATGATGGAAAATTGTCGGTTAATGTACCCTCTGCAGAAACAAATATAAAAGATGTAAATGTTTATACAGTCTTGTTTAACTTAGATTTTGTTACAAAAGACAGGCTTTAATTTGTTATCATAAATCACCCCTCCTCCTCCCGAGTCCTCACAAATAAAATATGAAATTTCGGGTTTGCTTCGGGCTCGGGCCTGCAAATCAAGTTAATTGGTCGGGTTTGGGCTGGGTCGGGCTTTAATACCCGCGGGCCGGGTCGGGTCGGGCTGGATTTTTTAGGCCCGATCTTACCTCTACCCCCCACCCCCATAGGCCGCAGGTGCGAGGGCCCGTCAACGCCGCTTGCGGCTTTAATTTTTACCCTGCTCTTTTAATTAGATTTCCTAAGTTTCTATTTCCTGTGGCATTAATGTCTTGCTGTATGTGATGATGCAGATAGTTTCCCAAAGCCAATTGTTGGACTTCAGAACCGGCTACTTTGAATCTGAGTGTTCGGGTTAATATTTCAAAAAAAGACAAACAATCGTATTTGTTTAGTTGCTTAACGCTGGGCAAAAAAGGATGAGAACTCATTGTAACTCAATGTGTGTGTAGGTTTGAGTGTGTGTAGGTTGACCACAGCTGTCTCTGAATCTCCATCTGTACCCACCTTCTGACTGCTTCCCATAAGCGATCCCATGTGGGTGGATGCTATATTCTCCATTTGCCATGTTCCTGAAAGTGACGACAAGTGTCTCGCCTTCCTGAGCCCTCAGAGTTGGTCCCATTAAACCTGGACACAGACACAAACTTGTTTTGAGACGTCAAGATGATACACTGGGAAAAGTGATGTCAGTTCCTTTTGATTCAGTTTTGTGGTTTGAGATGTTTTTGTTCTGTTCTTGGAAGAAAAGATGGTTTAGTCTGTACTGTACAGAAGGAAATGTTCATGTGATTTACACAGCAACTTTCTTTGGAACAACAATGCAAATACAGGAAAAATACAGATTAACTCGACATTAGTTTCATTTAGTTTTGTTTTCCCTCTAAAGTGGCATGGCATTTAATTAAATCTTTAAAAAGTCTTTCAGTTTAATACACACAATAATTATTCATTAAATAATATCCATTTATGTTTGAAGAAGCTCAAAAAGCACCCTGGCAGTGGCTTGTGACAAACATAAAATTATATTGCAATTTTGAAGCATTCCATGTACCGTAATAGTTTTTATTTGAAGACGAATTTTGAACTTTTCTTTGTCTATTGGCCATGTATGTATTATCTAAATATTTTTAATTAAAATATTGAAAACATGTCTATATTTGGACTTCATGTCACAGCAGTAAGAACATGTTTATTAAAAAAAAAAACAGCTTGTTTGTGCATTTACCTAACCAAGAGGGATGTGCCTTAGCCCGTGTGAAGCCTTCCTCATACTCTCGAAACACCACTTTTTTATATGTCTGACCAAGCCTGAGCAAAAGAGTGGAAAAATACAAAATGTGAATAACAAAATAGATACAGCAAGATATTTTTCCTATGTTCAAATCAAGATATTCAGACACATTTATAAAATGAAAATAGAAATAGAAATAGTCATACCCCTTTGTTCCAGAATAATTCCAATCTATTTCCACAGCAGCAATATAATAGCGTCTCTCCTTGGGTCCACGTTGCTCTGCTTTTACACACAGCACAGTTAAGACCAGGACCTGGAGACACAGGTCTCCATGTAGCCTCATATTGAACAATTCTTCAGTCAGGTGGATTCTTTAGGTTCCAAGATGTTGTCTGTCTGAGTGAAGTTTGCAGTTTGCTCTTTATATGTCAGTGGCACAAAAGCACACATGCGCATTGTAAACATTATGTCCCTGGCCAATGAACTGTGTCACTGTCTGTTTTCTCTGGTCCCTCTTTAATTGGAAACGTGTGTGTTTCACTCTGAGTCACCTTTGAGTGTGTGTGTGTGTGTGTGTGTGTCCATCAAAGCTTTGTAACTATTTTCTTTAGAATAGGGACCACACCACACATTTACAATACAAAAAAGTAAAATATATTGCTTTCAAAGTAAAGTCTGTATAGTAAAGCAAAATAAATAAATAAATAAATAAATAAATAAATAAATAATAATAAGATAAGATAAGATAAGATAAGACTTTATTGATCTCACACAGGAGAAATTTACTTGTCACAGTAGCTCCAGGTAGGGACAGTTTGAACAAGAAGATAATAATAAAAATAAAAATGAGTTAATTAATAAAAAAAAATACAACAAATCACTGTTGTATATTTAACTGTAGCAAAAAGGTGGTGGAAAGCTACTACTTACATTTAATTTAAACACAATTTACAAAGTGAAAAGGTTAGGTTAATTTAATCATGCTGATCAAGTTATCTCTTCAGAAGTCAAACTCCCTAGTTATCCCTTGTTATAAATGATTTCCCTAGATTATACTCAAGCCTTTGGTTAGGAATATTCAAGATGAATCCAATCTCAGTAAAATTAATTTGAGTAAGGTCTAAACTAATAGGGTAACTAGGGTCAACAAAGTTAGTTAGACAGAATTCAATCTATTCTCCACAATAAAATAGCATTTGACCATTTACCTTTAGCGCGGCATTTTATAACTCTCGAATCGATATTTTTCTTTTAATCAGGCTATATTTGTGCGCATGCGCAGAGCAACGCGGAAGAGCCGTCGTTCGCTGTGGTGAGTTCCACAAGAATCAACGATTTATGTGATATTCTGGGTTTAATTATGTACTGGGCACGGATACACTAAAAGGTATGCTTTCCGATTGTTTCAATATGGTAATTTATTCCTATTTTAACGTAGGCATATGCATAATTTTGATCAAATTGGTCCATAATTAGTTTTACAGGAACAGATGGCAGAGAGGCATATGTGCTAATATTTAAAGATGTATTATGTGCTAATATTTAGGTTTACATTATGATCCTGCTGCTCTCGCACATCGTATTCGTCGTTGTCGTTGTCGTTGTTCTGAATTGTGCTTAAAGAGTCTTCTCATAGAAATGATAAGATAATGTGTTTTAATGCATAGAAATGATAAGATAATGTGTTTTAATGCAGATCATGTGCAAAGGAACAATGGTGACGTTGTTATTGTTGTCTGTATCTTCCCTGGAGACGAAGATATTACTAATAAAATACTTTCTGCTTCATTCTCTATATCTGACCCAGTATTCACGCTATTTTGTTATGTGTTGTTATTTCAGTGTGAGCAATGGCATGTTGCAGGAGGCTGTGCTCTCGCTCCTCAGTCTACACTCTGGCTCTGGGGCTCTGCTTTGTGACTTTGGGGACCAGTCGCATCCTGCTGCTCAAGTTCTCTGCCAATGCCGGTGAGAAACGTATGCTTAACAAAGTCATTAAGTATTTATACCAATATCCTTATCTAGTCTAATATTTCATGTCAGATAACAAGTATGACTTCCACCCTGCCTCTGTTAATCTCCTCGCTGAAGCGCTCAAGCTGGTCTTCTGTCTGATCATGTCTCTACGGGTCATAGTCCGAGGTACAGCACAGTTCTGAGCACACATATGCAATGTGTAATTCTGTGTATTAACATAGGTGTTTTTTTTTTTTCTTTCAGAGGGACGGTCGTGTAGTGAACTGGGATTTTCTTCAACTACCTCTCTCCTTCTTTCTTTTAAATGGGCCATTCCTGCCTTTCTATATTTTCTTGACAACATTATAATTTTTTATGTGATGACATATCTGCAGCCTGTGGGTATTTGATAATGTTCTTATTTACCTTCTTATTTACCGTAATATAACATATTATTTCTTTTTAGGCTATGGCAGTTTTGTTCTCCAACTTTGTAATCCTGACCACAGCTGTACTATTTAGAATTGTTCTGAAGTAAGCAACACTTTTTTTATTTCTTGTTAAACATTATCTAACAATACTAAAGGAGCACATAAAAAATTACCTCACACAATGTTTTTATCTTCAGGAGACGATTGTCCTGGATCCAGTGGGCATCTCTGGTTATTTTGTTTCTTGCCATTGTTTCCTTGACAACAGGTTCTGGGGGTAACCAGCATCCCATCTCTGTCCCTGGTGCGATTCACGCAAACCCCCTCTCTTCTCCCTCCAACTCTTGCCTTCTCTACACTCAGCTCTTGGAGCAAATGAGGAACAGCAGGTAACCTAGACTATAATTATGTAATTTTGATTTTATTACATGTGAGCAATTTGTACTAGTATAATGTACAGCAGCTTTTGATCATGCCAGCACAACTGGCAAAAAACATTCAGCTTTTCTATGTATATATACACTCGACAAAAATATAAACGCAACACTTTAGTTTTTGCTCCCATTTTTCATGAGATGGACTTAAAGATCTAAACTTCATTCCAGATACACAATATTACCATTTCTCTCAAACATTGTTCACAAATCTGTCTAAATGTGTGATAGTGAGCACTTCTGCTTTGCTGAGATAATCCATCCCACCTCAAAGGTGTGCCACATCAAGATGCTGATCTGACATCATGATTACTGCACAGGTGTACCTTATTCTGCCCACAATAAAAGGCCACTCTGAAATGTGCAGTTTTGTCTCACAGCAAAATGCCACAGATGTCACAAGCATTGAGGGAACGTGCAATTGGCATGCTGACAGCAGGAATGTCAACCAGATCTGTTGCTCGTGAATTGAATGTTAATTTCTCCACCATAAGCCGTCTCTGAAGGCGTTTCAGAGAATATGGCATTACATCCAACCGGCCTCACAACCGCAGACCACGTGTAACCACACCAGCCCAGGACCTCCACATCCAGCAGGTTCACCTCCAAGATCGTCTGAGACCAGCCACTCGGACAGCTGCTGAAACAATTGGTTTGCATAACCAAACAATTTCTGCACAAACTGTCAGAAACCGTCTCAGGGAAGCTCAACTGCATGCTCGTCGTCCTCATCGGGGTCTTTACCTGACTCCAGATCGTCGCCGTAACAGACTTGAGTGGGCAAATGCTCACATTCGATGGCGTCTGGCACGTTGGAGAGGTGTTCTCTTCATGGCTGAATCTCGGTTTACATTGTTCAGGGCAGATGGCAGACAGCGTGTGTGGCGTCGTGTGGGTGAGCGCTTTGCTGATGTCAATGTTGTGGATCGAGTGGCCCATGGTGGTGGTGGGGTTATGGTATGGGCAGGCATCTGTTATGGACGAAGAACACAGGTGCATTTTATTGATGGCCTTTTGAATGCACAGAGATACCGTGATGAGATCCTGAGGCCCATTGTTGTGCCATACATCCATGAACATCACCTCGTGTTTCAGCAAGATAATGCACGGCCCCATGTTGCAAGGATCTGTACACAATTCTTGGAAGCTGAAAATGTCCCAGTTCTTGCATGGCCAGCATACTCACCGGACATGTCACCCATTGAGCATGTTTGGGATGTGCTTGACCGGCGTATACGACAGCGTGTACCAGCTCCCACTAATATCCAGCAACTTCGCACAGCCATTGAAGAGGAGTGGACCAACATTCCACAGGCCACAATTGACAATCTGATAAACTCTATGCGAAGAAGATGTATTGCACTGCATGAGGCAAATGGTGGTCACACCAGATACTGACTGGTTCTGAGTCCCCAGACCCCCAATAAAGCAAAAAAAAAAAAGCACATTTCAGGGTGGCCTTTTATTGTGGGCAGTCTAAGGCACACTGTGCACTAATCATGATGTCAGATCAGCATCTTGATGTGGCACACCTGTGAGGTGGGATGGATTATCTCAGCAAAGCAGAAGTGCTCACTATCACACATTTAGACAGATTTGTGAACAATGTTTGAGAGAAATGGTAATATTGTGTATCTGGAATGAATTTTAGATCTTTAAGTCCATCTCATGAAAAATGGGAGCAAAAACAAAAGTGTTGCGTTTATATTTTTGTTGCGTATATATATAAAATAATAATAGTCTCTGAATGTAAAAAATATGTTTTGTGGTTCAGCGACAAAGTGATATTTGCAAAATAGCTACCACCTGATCAGACTGTGAGGGATGCTATTGTGCTCAATAATGATCATTTTTACTTTTTTCTAAGTGTAAGTGAGTCATGGGCGTCAGTGTTGCCTGCTCAAGAGTGGAGGAACAAAATGGTAGAGAAGCTGCGGACTTTTGGAGTAGGTCATATCCTGCTCATTCTCCAGTGCTTCATCTCTGCTATGGCCAACATTTATAATGAAAAGATCCTGAAGGAAGGGGACCAGCTCACAGAGAGCATCTTTATTCAGAACAGTAAACTGTAGGAAAATAACCCATTACTAATATGTAATTTGAAGTTGTCTTTCTCTCATGTGGCTATATCTGTGTTGTAGCTATGTTTTTGGACTTATTTTCAATGGTTTAACACTTGGACTTGGGAGTGAGGCACGAGGCATAACTATTCACTGTGGCCTTCTTCACGGACACAACATTTTCTCCTTAGGCCTGGTGCTGGTCACTGGTCAGTAATAATAGAGCTACATTTTAAATTCAAATTGCAGTGACATTATGTTGACACATCTTTAACCAATGCTTAATGTTGGCTGTTTTTACATTCTTTTTTAGCTGCCCTTGGTTTATCTGTGGCCTTTATTCTGAAATTTCGGGACAACATGTTCCACGTACTGACAGGCCAGATCACCACTGTCCTGGTCACAGCCCTCTCCCTGTTCCTCTTTGATTTTCGACCGTCAATGGACTTCTTCCTTCAGGCTCCCATGGTTCTTCTCGCTATATTTATCTACAATGCCAGTCGGCCCAAAGACCTCGAGTACACTCTGCAAAAGGAAAAGCTTCGGGTCATTAATGGAGAGGTGTTTGAGAGATCTAGAGGGGTAAGTAAAAAACAAGGTTCACCAACATATACTTTAAAACGAACACACATTCTGAATTCTGGGTGTGAAAGTAAAATGGATCACAGTGCAATGGAGAAATTTGGATTATAATCAAGGTGGCTTTGGCAATTGACTACTCGGCTACATAAGTACTATCAGCATTTGGTTAGAAATCATTAGCAAATGTATTTGCCATTTTAGATCTTATACACTCTTAACATGTTTGCTGTAGGTTATTTGTTAATTAACAATTAATAGTTAATTATAATTGGGGGGTTGAAAACAACCAGTATGTTACAATTAAGATTAGGGGAAGTAACAACAAAACAAGATGTTGAAAGGTAAATTAAAGTACTAATTTAATTAATAGGAATGTAAATGGTAAATTAACCAAAGTGGTCTAAAATATATATATACAAAAAATGTATAACCAAAATAACCTAAACTAACATACCAAAAGAACAGAATTAACAAATAACAAGAAGAAACTGGTTATGTAGGTCTATAAAAACGAAGGACAAACATAAGGGACACTTGACACAAAAACAAACCATGAGTGTCCCAAAAGAACACAAGTTACATAAACCTACAAACCGAATTGAGACAACTAAAAATCAGGGGCATCAATCAGGGGCCAGTGAAGAGCAGCCAACCAGAGGCAGACAGGAAAAGAGTCCTCCGATCCACAGCAAGGGCTCACACAACCAGGAATACATGAGAAAGGGGGACAGGATTCAACCACAAACCCAAACTTTACACATTAATGACAAAAAGGGAAGAGCTAATGGCCTGGGGCTGTAACAAGTATATATCGCGTCTTTTTCAGAGAAGCAAACTAATTGCAATTTTAATATTGAAAATTCAAACTTTTAGCCATTCTTAAGTACCAAAATCATCAGCATTTAGTTTTTATGTGAGTTAATCATAGAAATGTATAGTGGTCTACTTCACTTTTGTCTCCAGTTGCTGCCATTCTGAAACTGTAAACATTTCTATGACACAGTATATTAAAGTGTCTATAAGGCACATTTAATTATGACTTAGTGTATTAAAATGGGAGCAAGTGAAATGTTTTGTCTTCAATGTTTATGTGTAAAGTTCCAAAAATGGATAAGCAGAATTTACAGCTCAAGTGGTTTGTACCATGGCCAAATTATGATGACTTTAAAATGACCACTGTATTGGAGATGAGGGCGGTTCAATAATTATAGTCTCCAGGGAAATGCCAACTGGTCCCATCTGGTCTCATTAAAACAAGGAAAGCCACAAACTTCTGAAAAACATTATGCTAGTTCTGATAGTATGGGAGCAGAATTGACAGTTTTGCCTGCATGCTATATCATCTCCTACCACATCCCATTTCCTTTATATACTAAATTTGATTATCACTTTCCTCTAAACTAATTTGTTTTATTTGCAAAAGAATGACTATTGGATTACTACTGTGAAATTTAATTAGAGGATTAGATCAAGTCAGTCAGATGTTTGAGAGATTTGACATTGTGTTTTTACTTTTTCCCTTACATTACAGGATGGAGAAGAGCTGGAGCTGTTAACCAAACCCAACACGGACAGCGAAACAGAAGATGACTCCTTGTAGCACAATGTATTTCTTAAAGCAGTAGAAAGAAGAACTACAGGGATCATTTATACTGTACTTAGGGATTATGGGTGAATACCACTGACTTTTTTGCACGTTTTGTTTTTTAATAATTGTGCCTGACTGTCAAAGATTGCTGTTTTTGCTATACCACTAAATGAAGGAATGTATAGAGCAGCTTAACAAATTCAAAAAATTCAAAAGTACAATGTGAGAAAAGTATGTAACTATTATTATAATGAGTCTCTCATACTGTTTTGTGCAATGTATTGATTGCGGTAATGTTACATAAGAATTCATTTTATGTATGCAGCTATAAACAAAAAAAAAATGCTGCTAGTTTTTGGATACCTGTAAATAGAGATAATACTTTTATGTTTTTTATTTTATTGTTTTCTATCCACTAGGTGGAGATATATCCTAAATCATGTGCAGTTCTCAAGGCCAGCTCCATTATCCCCTGTTGCAGTTCTACTGTGTGCAAATAACGATAACCAAGGCAACACAAAGTAACATTTTTTTTATTTGTCATATACAATATACAGTATAAATAAAAGACTATATAGAAAAACACATTTTACAACACTGAAAAATCCATAGTCTTTTCGGAGTGATCTGTGCCTTTTTAATGCATCACTTCAGTTCTACAATAGAGTTTGACTGAAAATATGACGTGATAAACAAAGTTAATAAAACCATGTATAAAGAAGAGCACTCAATGAACATGCCCTCTCGTGATGCTTCCAAGCTATCTGTCAATTATTGCATTATGTTGTAAACTGAGGTGAAAGCATTCATGGCCTCCACTAAGTGCTACAAAACCTTCATAAACCATCCAGAAATATTGATCTCAAAATAAAAAACAACTGTTCGCTTGAAAAGTATTCTCAGATCATTAAGTTCATCATTGGTACATTACAAAAATATAGGTAGTCTATTTGTAGCCATAGCCCTGGTGGTATCCATCTTGGTATCCGTGTTCATATCCATGCTGGTGGTATCCATACCCTCCATACTCATCCTCAGGGCAACGCATGCCCAGAGACTGCTGGATGGCCATTTCCTGTCTGCGCAACTGCATAGAATCCACCAGGTCATAGATAATGGCCATAGACCACATGGGCGAGGGGTACCATGACTTTACATTGCCGTCCTTTCCCACCAAGAGCATAGAAAAGTACTCAGGGCTGATCTGGAAATAGTTCCTCATGTCTTTCACTAGAGTGCCTGACAGGCTCTCACGCTCCACTGTGGCTGTGCCTGGACAAAAAGCAGAAATGCACTTAATGTTCTTCCTCATTAAACAGTCTGGCTTTTACATGACTTTTAAATGCCGGCCATGAGTCACACTAGCTTAGCACTATAGCCCTATTTAATTGGAACTAGATTTTTTTTCTTTCTTTCTGAGATCATTAAATGCTCCATTCAGTGCTTTATTTTACACCAGGTTCACTTCTAAGACAGAAATCCCTTTATTATATGTCCATGTTGTGAATTTTGTTAGGGCGTTTACATTTTACTTTTACTGTAAATAAAATGTAAATAAGCCAAAAACTGACTTCTCAATTAATGAAGCTTCTGTATGGTAGAAATGTAGAAAAATTAAGCTTTTTTAAGGTGGGCTTCTATATGCGAGCGAGGAGGGAAAGTTTGAGTAAAAGAAGCCAGTGTGTGCAGAAATAGAGGTGCTATGTTTGACTAAGCAACTCAGTGTTTACCATAGACATGCCTCACCTGCACTCACATACACGCTGTTATATGAGGAAGTTCTACTCACCATTGATAGGATAGAGCTCCAAAACTCCACCCATGTCCGGAGCCTCTGTGCCAACCAGCTTCAGGATGGCAATGTGCCTCAAACCTGGAGTAATCACAGTATTGTATATGAATGAATCAGGTTTTATTGTCAATTTATTTTTATACATATTATATAAAAACTATGTTACAGGAAGGGGCAAATCAGATGCCAGCATAAACTCAAATTCAGAAGCAGTTCAAGTCAAGCATGCAATATACAGCTCTGGAAAAAAAATAAGAGACCACTGTATTTTTTTCTGCAACCAGCATCTCTACATGTACTATATATAATTATGAAACAAGATCAAATTCATTTAAAACAACATAATACTAATGTTTACACTTAAGAAGAGTTCAGAAATCAATATTTGGTGCAATAACTCTTATTTTAATCACAGCTTTCACGCGTCTTGGGCAGTGTTGGGCAAGTTACTCAAAAACTGTAATGAACTACTTATTACTTGTTACTGTCATTTTAAAGTAATGCCTTACATTACAATATTACTCTAAATAAAAAGTAAGGCATTACACTACTTTTGCATTACTTTAGTTACTCTCGCCAAAATGACTGGAAATAAGGATTTGGCAATCTACAGTGCAAATCTGTCATGTGTCATGACTTTCACCTGCCATCCAGGAGGTTTTGGGAGCCTGCAGACTGAAAACCAACATGTTCAGTCATTGCTTCTTACCCGCTTACAATTCCAAAAGATAAATCGTCCTTTCCCTTCTTGCCACACCTTACCATGCACTCCAGCACCTGTTCACTGCCATCCTCTTCAATTCTGTAGCAAATGGCATTTTCACATTTGGTATACACATCTGTGAATATAGCCCATATGTATAGTTATTAAGATGGTTCCAGCTGTATTGCCCTCTAGGAGCTAGCACTATCCGATTCTTCTGGTTCTGTCATCCTTTGTCAGTCTGCCAGTTCGAGACGAAGTAAAAGGAAATGGAATGGTCTGCACGGACTTTTATATCACTAGCTGATCTCGCGGAACTTTGTATGAAATGTAATGTTCTGCGCGCACTTATCAGATTCAGTAGCTGATCTCGCGGTGATCCGCGAACTTTGTATGAAGAAAACACAAAACCCACAAAAACAAAGCAGGTTAAAAATGCATTGTAATGTGCATTACTGGCATTGTAATGAGTAATATATTACCGATTTTCTTCCCTGTAATGCGTTACATTACTGCGTTACACCAAAAAGTAATGCATTACAGTAATTAATTTTGTAACGAGTTACTCCCAACACTGGTCTTGGGTGACTTTATTCCACTCTTGGTGCAAGAACTGAAGTAGCTCAACTTTGTGTTTGTGTTGGAATTCAACAGATGCTGAAATGGAAAGGCTGTAATACATGTAGAGATGCTGATTTCAGAAAAAAAAGCAGTGGTCACTTATTTTTTTCCAGAGCTGTATATGCTGACTCACCCTTGTGTCTATTATTTTGCATTGTTTCATATTAAACTATACAATTATCTAAATACCGAATCTCTTTGTTTATATAATACTGACAGTATATTGAGAAACCCTACATGACATTCACCATTCAATGAGTATTTAAAAGTATCTCCACAGGAATAAGAAAATGCTGACTTCTTGTTACCTATCCACTATTTCATTCCAGTATTTATTATCTAATCCCTCTTAGAGCTGGTTTCTAGGTAAAGCAGGCAGAACGTGGTGGTCCAACAAATCCATCCAACAAGCTGTTTCCTCTGAGGCGAGAAAGCCCTCTTTAAACACACAAGAGCTTATGTTTTTCTTATGAAGCCAAGTGCTGAATAATGACATCAAACATCTCAAGCCTTCAGCCCAGTCAGCAGCAGCAACAGAGCAGGGCAGCCAAAAGAAACAGACACAAGGAGAAAGAGCTCACCAAACTGACTCACAATGATAAAGCAGGGTATTGTCTTTTAACGTGAACAATACACTCATATTGGGCACGTTTAATTATACAAATCAAACTGGACTAGGAAAAACAGGCTAAGGCAAAAAGTATCAAATTAAATATTGTAGACAATTATTTGAGAATGTTCTGATTTTTAAAAAGTTTAGTCTATTTATACTCAACAAAAATACAAACGCAACACTTTTGTTTTTGCTCCCATTTTTCCTGAGATGGACCCAAAGATCCAAAATTCACTCCAGATACACTGACCATAGCGCCATCTTGCTCTGACCATAGCGCCATCTTGCTGTTGCCTGCATACAAACAAAGGCTGAAACTGGAAAAACCGGTTCCCAGACAAATACACAAATGGAGCAGTATGTCTGATGAGGTGCTACAGGACTGCTTTGAAACAACAGACTGGCAGATGTTTGCAGACGCAGCGGATGGCGACATTAATGCGTACACAGACTCTGTCGTAGGCTACATAGGGAAGTGCATTGAGGACACGGCGCCCAAAATCTCCATCTGCACTTACCCTAATCAGAAACCCTGGGCGGGACCGGAGGTGCGTGCTAAGCTGAAAGCTCGCACCGCCGCCTTCAACTCAGGAGACCCCGAAGCCTACAAAGCAGCCAAGTACGACCTCAGAAAGACCATCAGGACTTCCCAGAGGGACTACAGGGAGAGAGTGGAGTCTGCCCAGCAGAGCAATGACCCGAGACGAGTGTGGCATGGGCTACGCTGCATCACTGACTACAAGGGGAGGAGCGGGCCCGTGGAACTGTCCAGCGCATCATTTCCGGACGAACTCAACACCTTCTACGCCCGGTTTGATGCAGATAACACCACGCCTGTCACCAGACCCCACGTGGACAGTGAGGACGCTGTACTTTGTATAGACACTGCTACAGTGAGACGGGCGTTCAAGGGAGTGAATCCCCGCAAAGCACCAGGACCCGACGGTATCCCCGGACGGGTGCTGAGGGCTTGTGCTGACCAACTCGCCAGGGTGTTCACCAACATCTTCAACCTGTCTCTGAACCAGTCTATCGTGCCCACCATCTTCAAGACCTCCACTGTAGTCCCCATCCCAAAGACCCCCACAGCATCCTGTCCTAATGACTATCGGCCCATAGCACTCACATCTGTCATCATGAAGTGCTTTGAACGAATCATTAAGAGACACATCTGTGACTCCCTCCCCGACACCCTGGACCCCCTGCAGTTTGCATATAGAGCAAAGAGGTCTACAGACGACGCTATTGCTCTAGCAGTCCACACCTCTCTCAGTCATCTGGAGAGAGGAAACACGTGAGAATGCTCTTCATCGACTACAGCTCGGCATTCAATACCATAATCCCCCCCAAACTGGTCTCTAAGCTCACCGCCCTGGGCCTGGGGACGTCCATCTGCTGCTGGATATGGGACTTCCTCACCAACAGGCCACAGGCGGTGAGGATCGGCAGCCACGTCTCCTCCACACGTGTCCTCAGCACTGGGGCACCCCAGGGCTGTGTTCTCAGCCCTCTCCTGTACTCCCTGTTCACCTACGACTGTACCGCCAGGCACAGCTCCAACACCATCCTCAAGTTTGCTGACGACACCACCATCCTAGGCCTCATCACCAACAACGATGAGAGTGCCTACAGAGACGAGGTGAAATCACTGACCAGCTGGTGTCAGGAAAATAACCTCTCTCTGAATGTCAGCAAAACTAAGGAAATGACCGTGGACTTCAGGAGACAGCGTGTAGACCAGCATCCCCCCATCTCCATTAACAACGCTGAAGTGGAGCAGGTCAGCAGTTTGAGGATCTGTCCTGGACACTACATACAGACACTGTGGTTAAGAAAGCCCGACAAAGACTGAGGAAGTTTGGTATGAACACCAGCATCCTCACAAACTTCTACAGGTGCACCAGCGAGAGCCTGTTGACGGGCTGCATCACAGTGTGGTATGGGAACTGCACCGCTCAGAGCCGCAAAGCACTACAGAGGGTGGTGCGAGCGGCAGAGGACATCACTGGCAGCAGTCTCCCCTCCATCCAAGCTGTCAGACTACTGAACTCTGGGTAATACTCTAAATAATACTGAACTCTCAATAATACTGCACTAAACTACCTTTCATTATGCATAATATGTTTACTGCTGCTGCTCTGTATGAATGTATCATGTCTGTCACTACCTGTATGAATGTATCATGTCTGCCACTACCTCACTGTAAATTACTGTTACCTGTGCAATAATCAGTGCAATAACCTATGTGCAATATTTATACCATACTATGTGCAATACGAAATCCACATGCAACACCTACACCACACCATATTATGTGCAATCTGTGAAATACTTACACCTTATTTGATCTTTGATTTAACCCTACTTGCACCTTGTACATTGTACCTTGTATTTTTTTTTTTTTTTTTTACATTTTATTACATATTTTATTATATTGTTTATTATATTGTTTACTTCTTCCCCTGCACTTTTGCAACACTTTTTTTTACCATGTACTATTATTGCATGTTATTAGTACTTCTTGACTATCTTAGCGAGTCAACGGTTCTTCTGATCCTAAGCATTTCATTGCATTGTTGACCTTGTGTTGATTCTGCATATGACAAATAAACAATCTTGAATCTTGAATCTTGAACAACACTACCATTTCTCTCAAACATTGTTCACAAATCTGTCCAAATGTGTGACAGCGAGCACCTCTGCCCCGCCGAGACAATACACCCCACCTCACAGGTGCCACCTCACAGGTGCGCCACATCAAGATGCCGATCCGACATCATGACCAGTGCACAGGTGCGCCCCAGACTGCCCACAATAAAAGGCCACCCCGAAATGTGCATTTGTTTTGCTTTATTGGGGGTCTGGGGACTCAGAACCAGTCAGTATCTGGTGTGACCATCATTTGCCTCATGCAGTGCAACACATCTTCTTCGCATAGAGTTTATCAGATTGTCAATTGTGGCCTGTGGAATGTTGGACCACTCCTCTTCAATGGCTGTGCGAAGTTGCTGGATATTAGTGGGAGCTGGTACACGCTGTCGTATACGCCGGTCAAGCACATCCCAAACATGCTCAATGGGTGACATGTCCGGTGAGTATGCTGGCCATGCAAGAACTGGGACATTTTCAGCTTCCAAGAATTGTGTACAGATCCTTGCAACATGGGGCCGTGCATTATCTTGCTGAAACATGAGGTGATGTTCATGGATGTATGGCACAACAATGGGCCTCAGGATCTCATCACGGTATCTCTGTGCATTCAAAATGCCATCAATAAAATGCACCTGTGTTCTTCGTCCATAACAGCCTTTGAAGAGGAATGGACCAACATTCCACAGGCCACAACTGACAATCTGATAAACTCTATGCGAAGAAGATGTTGCACTGCATGAAGCAAATGGTGGTCATACCAGATACTGACTGGTTCTGAGTCCCCAGACCCCCAATAAAGCAAAAAAAAAAAATGTGCACATTTCGGGGTGGCCTTTTATTGTGGGCAGTCTGGGGCGCACCTGTGCACTGGTCATGATGTCGGATCGGCATCTTGATGTGGCGCACCTGTGAGGTGGGGTGGATTGTCTCGGCGGGGCAGAGGTGCTCGCTGTCACACATTTGGACAGATTTGTGAACAATGTTTGAGAGAAATGGTAGTGTTGTGTATCTGGAGTGAATTTTGGATCTTTGGGTCCATCTCAGGAAAAATGGGAGCAAAAACAAAAGTGTTGCGTTTATATTTTTGTTGAGTGTAATAATAGTGGACTAAACCTTGATGTGAAATGAAAAGTGGAATCATATTATATAATTTCTAATAAATATTCATTTTCTGACATGAAAATGGTTCCACAGTAGGCTATTACTTATGCTCATTGAAAAAGTCCAACTTTTAACCCTGTTTCCATGTATAGTGTGTCAGAAGTAATACTGATATTATTGGTGCTTTTGATAGGACTTACCCAGATTACAGGCCTGGCTGGACAGAGCATAGAGCTGCTGCTGGTAGGACCACTCTTCATCGCTGGGGGCTGAGATGATGAAGAGTCGGCGTCTCCAGCGGAACCTTCAATCAGACCAAATTTCAGTCTGGCTTTTTTAAACTGCACTTTGGGAGAAGCAGTGAAAGCAGCTCTCTCCACAGACCAGCACTTTAGTGATTGCACGCTAACATGTTCCCATGCTATTACTGCCAAGAGATGACAACCCTGAATTATGGTCAAAAACGTGCTACATCTGCGCGCTGAGATCAGGGGCTTGAATTCTGGTCTCCATGGTAACAGAGGTTCAGGCGTCTCAGGGAAACTATGTGGCTGCAGCGATTCAGCTTTTAGGAGCTGGGATTGGGGTGTGCACAACATCTATAGACGGAACAGTCAAAGGTTTCCCAAATCTGCCAAAACATACTGTGTTGGGGTTTGTTGATTACTATGACAAGGCACAGATGCTTGATATAAACAGATGGGACCACCCAAAGTGATTTAAAAAGAAAAAAAAAAAAAAAGGCATTTCATCAAGATGTTTATTGATATTTTCACACTGGGCCATTACCATTCATTATAAATCTGTGTTTTTGTGTGATTGTTTGTTGTTATAAAGAATATACTGTATATATATATCAGAAGTGCTGATTGGCTATAGTTTCCAAGATACGGTGGTACCTCACCTTACGAAAGACTCTACAAACGAAAAATCCAAGTTACGAAACGCCGTCGCGTTAAATTTTGGTCTCTAGATACGAAAAAAAATTCAAGTTACGAAACGCGAAATCTCAAAAATTCAATTAATACGCGCTCAGATGCATGCCCCGAAACGTAAATACACTTTATCAACACACACGGGGTTAGGTTCCAGAGGTGGCCCGCGGTGGGAGAGGTCCACGAGGTACGACAACTTTGTATTTTGCAATTGTTCTACATGTTTTAGGGCTGTAAATGCCTCACCACACACATTCTACGCTTTTCTCAGACTGGAGTTGGGCTTTTCTCGCATTTCTCTTTCGTTTGAACACTCGAACTTTCATAGATTTTCAACGGAATGTGTTGATAGTGAAGCGTGGGAGGGGGGGGGCACGGCTCAATATACGCGCGAGGGGAGCGTAGACACAACAACACATCATCAATAGGGTAAAACTCACCTGTCTCACGACGGTCTAAACCCCGCTCACGTTCCCTTAGTGAGTGAACAATCCAACGCTTGGTGAATTCTGCTTCACAATGATAGGAAGAGCCGACATCGAAGGATCAAAAAGTGGCGTCGACACGGCGCAAGGCCGCGGACACGGGATGGAGCCGCGGGCGCGGGCTGTGCCTCCCCCTCGGGGCCGAGCACGTGCGGGCCGAGCACGCACGGGCGAGCGCAGGAGCCGCGCGAGGCCAGCGGAAAGCCGCACGGGGTGATTTAATCCTGGTCTGGTCCTGGTTTGGTCCGGGTCTGGACCTGGTCCGGTCCTGGTTTAGTCCAGGTCCAGTCCAGGTCTAGACCTGGTTTATTCCACGTTTAATCCTGGCTCTACAGTCTCTTAGCCAATCAGGAAGCAGAACACAATGTTACACTATAAAAAAAATGTTACACTATAAAAAAAAAACAACCTTGGAACGGATCAGACCTTTTCCATTGAAATAGCTACTCAACTTACGAAAAATTCACGTTACGAAACCACTTCTGGAACGAATTAATTTCGTAAGGTGAGGTACCACTGTATTGTATTGGGTCAAAATAGGAAATGTATGTAAAATAAGGCAAAAACGGTAGTTTATCAAAAGGTACAGTGTGTCTACAAGCAACCAGTTCTATCTGAAAGCCTGTCTGCACATTCACATACATTAATTTTAATATGTCTAGAGTTTTAACATAAAATATTTTTTGATTTCACATAAGAGAGATGCCTCGAAATTGTGTGCACCTGATGTCTTATGATATTTCTTGTTTATTTCTTAATGGATAAAGAAGGGCAAGTTAAATATTTTCAAAATATAAATATTTATATTTGTAAGCAAAAATGCCTAAATCTATTGTATAAACAGATGCGATTTTGATGTAAAACAATATCATTAAATATCTTGAATACCTTAGCTAACCAGCACAGTTATCAATTGATTTTCAGTTCATCTTATCAATATAAATGAGATTTAGCCACTTTTATCTCAGAAGCAGATCGAGTAAAAAAATGTGTAGACCAGTGTTATCCACCCAAAAAGTAATTCATTTGTTGGGATTTTTTTAAGACCTTTTTTCCATCATGGTTTACCTTAGTGAACAAGTAGTGTGGTGATTTAAAGCTATACTTTGCTATAGCTATACTTTGTTTTAATATTCACACTATAGTCCCATATTTAGCACATGTTTAATGCGTTAATGCATTTGAAAGCACATACCTGGAGAGGAAGTTCTCCAGTGAACGGGGTTTGTCCTCTTTCTTACAGGCCACTCCGTCTCTCTTCTGCTGCTCCATTTCTCTGATCCGAGTCGAGAACGTGTCAATGTAACTGAACACGGCCTTCATAGCAATAGGGACTTCATAGGTTTGCTGGGGGAAAAACACATCTTATTCTAGTTACACAGCCCATGTTGATTTGAACAGCCACAGAATCACATCAATATGACGGTGGAGAAGTCTGGATTTTGCTCAGAGGCTGTGAAATATTTGGGCAATGCCGTAATAAATAGGGTTTTGAGCATGTCTTTTATTTGATTTTCTGCATTTTTGAGAACACTGCAAGCACAAATCCAATTTCAGAGTCCAATCTCTATACTCAAGCCATGTTTTGTACTTCTGAGAATCATGTACAGAAATAAACAAGTTCTACTTATATAAACGTATTTGTACATATGTATATTTCGACTGTATATACAAAAGAACATAGTTAACCCGCTAGCCCCCTGTGTTCCAAATAGAAAGTGTTCATGGGGGCTCTTCCGGCTCTATCGACTGGCTCCAAATTACTTTACACTGAAAAATAGTCACCCCTCTCTCTGTAATTGCTGCAGTGAACCTCGTCATTTTGGCCTTCTACATTATCCTGGTGTTTTTATTAAATAAATTCCTATTCCTAATATGGAACTCTCCTGCAAATTTGCTCATATAACTACAGAGTGAGCTTCATTTGACTGGAGCCGAACGCTGTGGGTGAGAGTGATGTCCACTCTCCCTTAGTTCACTTTTTTATACAGTCTATGGTTCAGTAACACTTGCTGTTTCATACCCTTTAATGGTTGACACACCTGCTAACTCCTAATCACCTCAAATGAAAAATACTAACAGTAAAAAGCAACAATTTCCCTTTACACAACTAAAATAATTGATTACATATAGCTGGATGTTGTAGCCACAACTCCAAGTCTACCACAGTCAGCAAGACATGAACAGTGAGCTCTTTAACAAATCTGCCCCAGAACAGCTCTCTGGTTTACCCTGGCACACACACACTCAGCTTCAATCTCCTGTTGAAGTGAATCGTTGTTTTCATCAAGGCACCCACATGGGATAAAAGTGGCAGGTAGTTGGTTGGCCTTTAAATAGCTGTCCAGACAAGTCAAAGATTAAACAGGAAAGGTATTTGGACTCTGTAATTGTACCATATTTATAGTGTGGTGTCTCAGCTACTGTCCACTGTCAACTACAGTAAGTGAGGTGTTCCAACAGGTAGTTTTAGTGCTGCTATAATTATGTCTCATAACAAGTTTAGGATACAAAGAACATTGAGGTGCAGCATGTGAGGTGTTATTATTGTTAAAGGCCCTATATTACACAAAATAGATTGGTGTGAGCTTTAAGCCATGTTATAATGCCGGCTGGGTAGCTCAACTGGTAAGTCACTTGACTTTCACCTGGGGGACCTGGGTTCAAATCCTCCCCAGCAATGAGCAAGCCAGTGGGTAAGACCCTTCACGGTACTGCCCCCCGGGCGCCGGAAAGACGAGCTGCCCACTGCAGCCCACTTGTGTTACTGTGTGCGAGATCAATAAAGTCTAATCTAATGCTGTTACCGCACCAAAACATACCTGCAGTTTTGTTTCATTCACCCATATTTGAGTAATCCTTTATTATTAGTCTGTCTAGGGCTCCAAAGCTCAAAATGCTCTGTTCTGCCTTGTGATGTCAAGAAGCAGTAGTTTTGAAGTTAACAGCTCCTTTTATCGTTTGTTCGGCAGAGACTTGACAATTTGCAGTGTTGAAATCATCCAAATGATTCTAGGTGTATGGTGAAAAGTAGAGCACTTCCCTCTATTACCACATGACATCTCAAGGTGAAACACTGTGAGTGTTTTCTATTTCAGAGAAAAACCCTAAATATGCAGGGTTTGTGCGTTGTGAGTGAATGAAACGAAGCACAACCCGGCTATGTTTTTGACGAGGAAACAACATTATAACATAGATCAGAGAATAATTTAATCTTAATTCTTCCTTTGAGCGGGGTTGCCCCTCCAAAGATCTGATCTGTATCTTGGCCCGAGGGCATCCCTGTTTGTCTCCATGCCTGGATAAGCTTACTGTAAATAATGTGGGACATTCCAGGCAAGAGACAAGCAAGTGGCGGAGCAGAAAAGCGACATAGTGTACTTTTAAATGACTTGAGACAGAGCAGCAATCTGGATTTGAGTAGTTTTGACACACTGAATTTCATTAGATTTTAAGATTCTGACTGGTTAGCAGACAATTCAGCTTGAATAAAGAAAATAAGTTTGCAGTTTTCTTAAATAAACTGACTCATAATAAGATGTGATGTAATGAAACAAGCACAATAAAACAATTTAGGTCTATCAGGTAAATAAAACTTCGTCAAAACAATAAAATGAATTCAAGAGATATTTTGACTCAGTGCTTATTATTATTGCTTGCAGTGCACCCACGAAATGTAGTGTGAATGCTGTACCTTGACTCTCATGTCAGTGTCAGTGAGGATCATGTAGAAGTCCTCGTACATCATGTTGAACTCTCTCCTCAGCTCAGTGATCAGCTCCTGGTTCACCAGGTCCTCCTGACGCAGGCCTTTCATCGGTTTGTCATTGTCTGAAAAAAAAAAAAAAAACACAAATGAAATGGGAAGTAACATTAACACATACTCTCCTTGAACTTGGACCACTCTGGTGTAGCAACACAACCTACTGTATAATTAACTATTATATAACTATAATAAACCCTTGAAATACAAGATTGTTTCTACAACTGGCACTCACACCGCTTTATAAGGTTGACCTTACATGCCGCGGCTGAGTATAAAACCTTCACTTGAAAATAAATAATAAGCTGCAAAGATGTAACATTCAAATGAAGTTTCTGGGGTGTATTTTCTTTGTATTTGTAGACTTTTGACATGTTTCTTTAAGAAAAAAGAAACCGAGAGAATAAACCAGGGGCCTTCTTGCTGTGAGTGTAAGACACAGTGCAGCCTTTTTAGTAGTTACCAAAATAATTTGGAGTGAGAGGAAGATCTGACATGATGTTAACAGCTGTATAACTGTAAGTATTTCAATGTTATTTATACTCTGTTATTGAATAAATTGAACTAGTTACAATGAAAGTGCAGTTGACATCTCAAGAAGCTATGATGTCACCTCAGACCGAGGGAGGGGTTGCTGTAGAATAATCATTTATTTGTACACATTCACTTAAACTGGGCCTTGGGCTGGAACGTGAGGGCGGGACACATGACCTCACTAAAACAGCATTTTCCAATATTTCCAACTGAATAAAACCATTTACAGACTAAAGTCCTTCTTTTCCAAGCATCAATGCTCAATTAACTTGAATTAACATCAATGGGTAATGCTAACACAGTAGAGTTGGATATGTCAGTGACCATAAACCTTATAATTCACAGTGCTGTCAGAATGAAGTGTCTCCGTGTTGTGCAAGTGTGAGTGTTGGTATTTCTCCCTCCCCCTGCTCTGATACATGTGGGAGTTTGTGTAAACACTACTGTATTTAGACAGGTCCTGGACTCCACATGAAAATATTTAAAAGATTGTCTTCCAAGTATTTGGTAACCTCAGTACTACTACTAATACTACTACTAGTGTAGTAGTAGTACTAGTAGTAGTAATAGTAGTAGTAGTAGTAGTAGTAGTAGTAGTAGTAGTATTGGTAGTAGTGAAAGTACAGTAGGAAAGGAAACAGGAAACAGTAGGAACGTGAATTTGATGCCTTTGTTAAATAATAATGAAACTGAGCAAACTAATCAAACTTTTGACAGCCTCTTCATAATTACATGCATACACTTATTTATATGAGAGCTGATGTCTTTTATACCAAAGTCAGTGAATCTAGTATTACCTGCAGTAAACGTTCCACAGGACTGTGGTTTTGGCTCAGTGAAACTGTACTGTATATTTAGAACATTTTTTTGGACCAGAGAAGAGGAGAAAAGCATCTGACATGATGTGAAAGGAAGATAAAACAAGAATAGAACACAAACGTGGCAGATGACAGTTTGACAAAGGAGGTTTTGTGTGTGTGTGTGTGTGTGTGTGTGTGTGTGTGTGTGTGTGTGTGTATGCGTGTGTGTGTGTGTGTAGTAACCAAAAGATAATGTTTTTTTTCCTGAGGCAGATCTACATCAATCAACAATAACTTTTCCAACACAGTGTAAACAAATTCAAAAGGATTGGACTACATGAAGATAAAAATGTAATTGTGATCTAATCTCCGTGACAACATGCTTATTTGTTTATATTGTCATTGATAATGTTATTGATACTGTTATTCAATGCTTTTCTTTTTTAATGCTTAGAGACAGACAATTTTCCTCACCCAGTCCTCCTACTGGTCCTCACACAAGTATGAGTAACCCTTTATTATTAGGCTGTCTGCGTTCCCAAAGCTGTAAATGCTCTGTTCCACCTTGTGATGTCATGTAGTGGTACTTTTTAAGTTAACAGCTACCTTTTACCTTGATTGGCATTTACAAGGCTGAAATCATCCAAATGATTCTAGTGAAGGTATACGAAGTGTTAAAACACAGCTGAGCACTCACTGTATTACCATGTGACATCACAAGGTCAAACAGAGTGCTGAGAGAAGAACTCAGGCTAAATATGCAGGTTTGTGCGTGCAATACGTGCAATACTTATACTATATACTTTATATTCTTTATATTATCATACAGGGTCTATATTAGCCTATAACTCTATAAAATGATACAAAACAAAACATTACTTTTTACAAACCTAGCTGGTAGTGGTCAATCTTCATGGTAGAGTTTGTGAAAGTGCCAAAGATGGTGATAATTGAGACTTTCCTGATGGCCATGTCGCACACAGACTCCAGGTATTCGTCCCTTTGTTGTACATACATACTGTTGTCTTCACTGGGCGTTGTGATGAGCTGGAGGAGCAGAGACACAGAGTTTTGCGTTAACCTGCAAAAGACAAGGCAATCTCCCTGTCCGGCCCATACCACCACTGTGATAAGAATCTATAGCAGCTGGAGCAGAGACACACAGTCTGTTAGCATGCTGCTCTGATGCCCCAACTGAGGCTGCCTGACATTTTGAGACAGTTTGAGAAGAAAGATTTTTGGCACCATAGTCAAATTCATTTGTTTAACTGTTGTCAAATACACATGTAACTGAACAGTCTTGTTACCGTTCCAGATGTTTCCTGACCTTTCATTTGGAGAAAAAGGTCTATTAAGTTGATTAAGTTGATTTCCTTCCTGGGTTCCACATTTTACAGTGCATCTTAAAATGTGGAACCCAGGAAGGCAATCAAGTATTGAAAAATTCTTCCTTAGGCATCTATCGCACATGTTTTTGATGAGGGAAACCAGTGCACACACAAATACAAACTCCAAACAAATTACAAATTTTTCAACTAAAATGTAAAAATTACCAAATTTAGAGTAGATTTAGAGTCTAGTACGCAGCCCTTTTATATTCAAGCTACTTAAAGGTGCACTGTCTGCTACCTGGCCATATTAAAGGTCAGGACTATAGAGAGGCTACCCCACACACAGAAATTAGGAATAAAATCATCTGTATCTGAATAAATGCTAGATAGATAGATTTAATGCCATACTGTGAAATATCTCAGTGACAAACCCTACTAGAAAAGTTACACAGTGCACATTTAATGTAACTGTTAATTCGATTTTGATAAACCATATTTCTGTTAACAGTACATTCTTGTGCATAGATTTTCTGCATAGTTTCACCTCTCACTACTAATATACCTCACTCATCTTGTGTATGTAGAATCTGTTGAAACATTTTCCATATTTTCAGAGTTATACACCGAAGGCCGTGTTGTTGAAGTGCTGTGCTGTTATTTCATGCTCTTACCAGCAGCCTTCTCCTGTTCTCAAAGTAATCCAGGAACGTGGACAGGGAGCTCTTCGGCGGGGGCGTAGGTCTCTTTGTCATCTTTGGATATTCATCTATTTCAGTATACTTTGACAGTTTCTTTCCATTTTTCTTGCCTCCACTCTTGCCCTCCTTTCCTCCTCTCCTCTCTGATTTCTTGGCAGCCTTGTCAGTCCTCTTCTTCTTCTTGTCAGCTTTGTCTTGCTTCACTTTGACCTTTTTGGTGGGGCTTGTTTCAGAGAGAGTTTCCTCAAGGTCACTGTCCGTTGGCCGGCTGGGTTCAAACTTGTCTTCATACTCATTGGTTAAGACCTAAGAAGATAAAAGAAAGCTTTTATGAATGTACATTTTACTGCCAGATAAATACTTCAATGAATAGTGAATACTTTTCTTATCGCTACACTAACCACACTAGACATGCAGGTAATCTATCCACAATTAATCTGCAAAAATAAAAATGTCTAAAATGAAAATACTGTTGAGTAATTTGCCACTCAACACCAAACAGTAAATGCGATGTAAAAAGTTATAATTTATGTATATATTTATTTATTTCACAGTACTTCAGAGTTATAGTATTATGTGGGTCCAATTAATGTTTTCAAAATTATTACTGAATCCACAATTTTACAACAAGCTGTAACCATGAAAGTTAATAAAAATGTGCCGCCAATATAGGTTCTGTAATCTACGTACCTTTTCCGTTGGCGTTTTCTTCTTGGTTGGCTTGACTCTTGTTGGTTTATGCGTAGAGGGCACCTGCTTGCGCCCATGAGGGTCTCTGTTGTCTGTGCGGTTGTCTCCTGCTGGGGTAGTTCTGGTCCTGTCTCTCCTGTTGTAGTATTCTTCGGGGTCGGAGGTGGTCCGGGGCAGGGGGAGCCACAGGGCAGTGGTATGAGCTCTGGTGGTCCTCTGCGTAGTCGTGGTGGTGGGGCGTCTTGTGGTAGTTGTGGTACGTCTGGTTGTAGTAGTTGTAGCTCTTGTTGTAGTAGTAGTAGTAGTAGTAGTAGCTCTAGTAGTAGTAGTAGTTGTTGTTGGTCTTGTAGTAGTCGTCGCTTTGGTAGTTGTGGTTGTAGGTTTGGTTGTTGTGGTGGTGGAGCGTGGGGTCGTCATGGTGACAGTAGTTGTGGTCGTAGTTGATGTTGGCTTTCTCCGTTTTGGTGGTTTTCTGTCTTCTGGTGTATCACCAGCTAAAAACATAACACTTTTATTCAATTAAATACAACCAAAACAAATAAAAGTGTGCACATTTTAAACCACATGGCCCATACTTTTGTAGATATCAGTTTAAATTATACTTTTAATGCATTTACTTTCAACTAATTACTTACTGCAGGAAAAAAATATGCTGGCAAAAAAAAGACAAAATGCATCCAAAAGGCCCAAACCCAACACCATTTTAGAAGGGGTCAGGTGTGTGACTCTTTGTGAATACAGGTTTTAAACACGAGTCTTTTGTACCTGTGAATGTGCCCTGCTCCACTTGGCCCTCGACTCCAGCTCCTTTACACTTCTGGACAAATCCTTTCTGTCTCATCTTCTCCAGCCTCCGCACCGGTGACTGATCGATCACCTCGTACACGGCCTCCAGCCTCACAGGGTACGGGTACCTCTCCTCCACCTGCAAGGTCTTCCTCAGCAACACCATCCCAAACTTTCCTGCACACACACACACACACACACACACACAAACACACAGAAATCATTGTAGAAATACACAGGTCTAATATTACAAAAAAAAAAAAAAAGGTTTTAATCATTAAGAAGCATTAGCAAAGTTCCAAGCCAGGCACAGAATAGAGAACCACACGGTTACGGGACTAGACATGCGTCAGAAGGGCGGTTTAAAATTCCAAAGGCAAATACACATTTTCTCCAACACACCTTTATCTATAGAGCAATAAAAGGATGGAACATTTTGCCATTGAGGCTCATTGAAACAGTACAGAAGTTGGACTTTAAAAGAAAACTAAAAAATTACATCAGGATTGGCTACTTGTAACATGAATTGTTGTGGAATATTTTGCTGTCTTTTTTTTAGAGATTTTTATAGAAATTAAATGTATTAATATGTGATATTTATTGAAACGTATTGATGTGTGTTTTGTACCTTTTTTACTTTGTGCTTTTTAACAAGGACCCCAGGAAGACTAGTAAAGCACTGATAATGGGGATCCTAATAATAAACTAAACTAAACTAAACCAAACTAAACTAAACGCAGGGCACTTTGACCAATCAGGGTGGACTGAACATCTACGATGGGCGGGGCTAATATCGATCATGTTTTAACCTTTATAATAACCAATAAGTGAGCAGAACTTAAAGACAGAAGTGAGACAATAATAGCAGTGTCAGGAAAGGTCAATCTGGATGCACTACATCAACTGTAAAAACAAATTATAAAATAAAAATAGCCTAAAGATAAAATATTCAGCTTCCCCCACCAAAATGTCACGATTTAAACATGCCTGGTACTCGGTGATAGCATGCTTTACCTTTCTCCATTTTGAGGAAGCTCATGAGCCTGGGGATGAGCGCAGTGTCCAGCGGCTCCTCTATGACCTTGCCCTCCGTCGTGATCCTCCGCACTTTGCCTCCCAGCTCTCCCTCCTGATGAAACATGATGATCTGGTGCACGTGCCGCTCGGCCAGCTCACAGTACACGTCCGGTTTGAGGAGTGACATCATCAGGCGATAATAGCCGTCCGAGTCGTGGGGTGCAGTGATCACAAGCACCCTGTTCTTACCGGCGAAACTGGCCAGCAGGTTTGGGGAGCCCGCCCCGGTGGGCATACGGGCCACTCTGGGCCTGGCCTCATCTCGGAGCATGCCGCTCCTTGGCACCGTTCTCCTAAACACAGGGGGCCCTTCATCAGCCTGAACATCCTCCGCTTTACTGGGGCTCTGGGCTGAGAGGTCAGAGGGAACCCTGGGGTGTCCAATCAGACGCAGCTTATTGTTAAAGGCGCTCTCCAAATGTCCTTCTCTCTCTCGTCTGGACAGTTGAACACGGTGAAGGCGCGTTGGCTTATCCGTGAGCCCTGTCCAGCTCAGCGCATATATAAGCATCAAACTCAACACAAAGGACCTGTGCATTCTGTAAGTAGTTCAAGTACTCACTGTAAAAAGTTATGATCCGGGATGGACCGTAAATCCTGACGCGTCCTAGCGCATTGGAAGGAATTCAATCCAGATGACGCCACACATGAGATTTGTTGTGACGGAAAGACATTCAAATCGCTCAATAGTGTTTATTACACAAACAGGTTAGATAAAAAAATGACCGTGCGTAATGATCCAAACCTTCATGGCAGAAACGTCTAATTAGAATTGCAATCCCTGAAGAGCATGGCAATGTAATATTCCGCTTTGATTTTTCCCTCAAAAAAGTTGTCAGAATAACAAAATGCACAAAATAACTTTTCATGAGTCAGCTATCTTTCATTCTCCTTTTGCGCGCACTGGAACACGAGAATCTTCCAGACAATGAAGCCCAACTTACGTCCAGTTATTTATTTTCCATGAAGTCGACATACAACGAAAAATGTGTTGATTCGACCCTGTTCAGAAAAGAAAAACAGAAGAGCGCACGGGAGGCTTTCCCAGAAACACAACCTCAGCGTCCGGACAGTTGGCGACGCAATGGCAGGCCGGGTCCCAGGACTGTGGTCTGCCAGAGGGTCTGCCAGAGCTACTCCCCCTTTCACCACGGATGACTCTGCAGCAAAGCCTCTGCTCCTCCAGCTGCGCACCCAAATCAATCACAGAAGTACAGCAGACTCCAGAGAAGTTTGAAACATGGAGCTAAGTAACTGGATCTGCCCCCTGCTGAAGAATCACCACATCAGGCTTAGTGTCAAGTTCCTCCTCAACACAGATACGCCCCCAGGCTTATCCCCATCCCTCACTACTCACTGCATATCATCTTATAGCTCCAGGAAAAGGGACAGTTTTAAAATAAACACTCCACTTTTGGAAAAGAACAACATCGTTATGTGGCAAAATATTTCGAGGTGTATAGCACAAGTCTTTCTTCTGATCTTTTTATGCAACGTTTTCACTTAGATTTTCCAAGTTCAGCTTGTAATTACAGTTGAACTGAAGAAAAGTGAACTTGTGGCTTAAAACCACATCCACTCTGAAGAGGAAAACACACATGGTACACTACAGTCATTGTGTGAAGAACAGTAATGCCAGTTATTACAGATAAAAAGAGTGGTTTCAATGTCTTGCCCATGGATACAACAGCTGTGTTCACATGTCTCCCACCGCTTCCTAAAACACAACACTTGAAAACAATTAATCAGTTCATTTGAAACAACAGATATCTCTGTTTTGAAATGGTGTCACAAAGATTGATAGCATAACCTACACACATTATTCAGTCTAGTTGAGAGAATTTGCTCAGTAGGGATGGGATAATACAGTGGTACCTCACCTTACGAATGACCCAACAAACGAAAATTTCAAGTTACGAAACGCCTTCACGGGACATTTTTGTCTCTAGATACAAATGAAATTTCAAGTTACGAAACGCAAAATCTCAAAAATTCAAATAATGCGCGCTCAGCCACACACATTATATGCTTTTCTCAGACTGGATTTAAACTTTTCTCACATTTGTCTCTGTGTAAACACTCAAACTTTCATAGATTTTCAACAAAACGTATCAATATTGAAGTGTGGGGGGAAGCGGGAGGGGGGAGAAGACTGCGTGGTCACGTGTGCGCAGCATGACCCGGCGCGGGGCTGACAGCAGGTCTAGACCAAGATCTAAACCTGGACTGGACCAGGACTAAACCAGGACTAAACCAGGACTAAACCAGGACTAGACCAGGACTAAACCTGGACTGGACCAGGACTAAACCAGGACTAAACCAGGACTAAACCAGGACTAAACCTGGACTAGACCAGGTGGATTAAAGTGCCGCGCGTGGGTCTATTTCCTGGTTTTGTTTCGAGTCACAGCTGAGGCGAGCAGCTGCTCGCATGCAAGAGCCGCGGTCTAGACCTGCTCTCCAGGGCCCCTCCAGGCGCGGAGCCCCAGACATCCAGGGACCCAGGGGGACACTGCCAGCCCACCTTAAGAGCTCCCTAAGCGGGCATGGGTCCGGGGATTGTCCCGGTCACCGGCCTGGAGGTCTTGAAGAGGCCAACCTCACAGTTCTGTCCATGCCGCTCTGTGAGCACCTTACGCGGGCAGGTCTAGAGCAGCGGCTCGCCTCAGCTGTGACTCGAAACGAAACCAGGAAATAGACCCACGCATGGCGCTTTAATCAACCTGGTCTAGTCCTGGTTTAGTCCTGGTTTAGTCCTGGTTTAGTCCTGGTTTAGTCCTGGTTTAGACCTTGGTCTAGACCTGCTGTCAGCTCCGCGCCGGAACCAGGAAATAGACCCACGCGCGGCGCTTTAATCCACCTGGTCTAGTCCTGGTTTAGTCCTGGTTTAGTCCTGGTTTAGTCCTGGTTTAGACCTTGGTCTAGACCTGGTTTAGACCTTGGTCTAGACCTGCTGTCAGCTCCGCGCCGGGTCATGTGCGCTATCACACGTGTCAGAGCGCACTCTTCTCCCCTGTCCTCCTTCCCCCCACACGCTTCACTATTAATAATTTTGTTGAAAATCTATGAAAGTTTGAGTGTTTAAACGAGAGACAAATGTGAGAAAAGGACGCAGGACGCAGAACACAATGTTACACTATAAAAAAAGTTACACTATAAAAATAAAAACTTGGATCGGGGCCTTGGAACGAATCAGGCTTTTTCCATTGAAATAGCTACTCAACTTACGAATTTTTCACGTTACGAAACCACTTCTGGAATGAATTAATTTCGCAAGGTGAGGTACCACTGTATAGTATAGCAATAAATACATTCAGCTTTTAAAAACACCGTTAGATAAAGAGGAGGCCTGCTGTAATCCTTTGACCCTGATCTGTTTTACTAGTGAATTTCTGTATATATTAACATGGTTTGATAATTGGCAAAGGAGACCGGGCATTAGGTTGATACTTGGGAAGACAATCACCTGCTGTGTTAAGTTGTATACAGTGAGGTTAAAGTGGTTTAAAGGTCCTATATTACACATAATTAACTCTTGTGAGCTTTAAGCAACATTAGAATGCTGTTACCTCCTCAAAAACATACCTGGAGTTGTTATTATTAGTCTCTCTACATCTCCAAAGCTCTAAATGCTCTGTTCCACCTTGTGATGTCATGAAGCAGTAGTTTTCATGTTAACAGCTACCTTTTACCTTTTGGTCAGTAGAGACTGACAATTCCAGGGCTGAAATCATCCAAATGATGGAACAGAGTACTTCCTGTTTGAAACAAAAAACAACCCTGGGTATGTTTTTGATGAGGAAACAACAGTGATCAGAACACAGTGTAATATGGGCCCTTAAAGCGTTTGTTCTCACAGTCCAGAATACAAAAACAATAGGAGTCTCCAGTACATTTGACCAAAACAAAATATATTTTTACAGTTGAGCCTAATACAAATACTCTTCATTGTTTTTTACTCTACCAGGGAAGGAAACTGCCTGAATCACCAGGAAACTGTAAAAAGTTCATTTTTTCCTGCACCACCCTTCTACTGTTAAACCAGTCTGTACCACATCACACACAGCGCCATCTGTGTCTCATATGTCCTCGTCAAAGACCTTCAGCATGTCTGTAACTGTAGCGCTGCAGATTGGACCAGAGATTTAGAGCTCAAAGTGTTGGGATAATCCTCAAATGTGCCATAAAGCAGCTGCAGGTGTCTGAGAGACTGAGCCGCCACCAGTGAGTAAAGAAATATGACTGGATTTGATGAGATCATTTGAGGGTAAATTAGCCTACTGTATTTGTATTAATCTGTTAAGAATTATAGTAAACTACTATCGTTACCCCCAATAGTTTAGACTATCTGCACCATTGCCCCTCTGAGCACCACCAATCACTCATATACAAAACACATTAGCACTGGTGGAACATAACAAAGTTAAAAAATAAACCCTCAGACTTTTCAGCAGGTCTCGCATGATAAAAAATACTTTTACTTTTCAGTCCTATTCAAAAATGTAGGAGTAGAAAATACAGACACATTAAAATCTACCTAAGTAAAGTACAGATACCTATTATTATTATTATTATTATTGTTGTTGTTGTTGTTGTTGTTGTTGTTGTTGTTGTTGTTGTTGTTATTAATAACACTAATACTAATACTAGGTGGCACATTGGTATGGCTGTAAGATTCGGGTCGCCCGTCTTTCTGTGTGGAGTTTGCATGTTCTCCCTGTGTCTGGGTGGGTTTCCTCCGGGCACTCCGGTTTCCCCCATTAACCCATAGGTAAAATCCTTCAGCTTAGGTCCTGACCAAGCCTAAGCAATAAGATCATGGAGATGGTCCACTGCCCACTGCTCCTGAAGGATGGGTCAAATGCAGAGAAATAATTTCCCTACAGGGATAAATCAAGGATAATTAAAATAATAATAATAATAATATAATAATAATGATAATATTTTTTTTACGTTTGTAATCCGAACAACCAAAAGTATCAAAACAGTTCATCAACATAATTTCAGTAGTTTCTGCTAATCAAAATTCAGCACAAGTCTTTATCAAAATGATTACATTTGAAGTTCAAAGTTCAAAGTCAGCTTTATTGTCGATTCTGCCATATGTGTTCAACATACAGTGAATCGAAATTTCGTTTCTCAGTGCAAAAAACAATATATAGACAAACAAAAACTTCTAAGACAAAAATCTAAAATCTAAAAGCAGTGCAAAAAAAATAAAAAAATAAATATTTACAGATGCCTAAATACCTAAATACCTATTTACAGATGTCTAAAATGTGCAGTGTGCATCAAAAATGTGCAATGGAAGATGCAGCATTGAATTGTGCAGTAATGTTCAATAGAATGTGCAATGAAAGTAAAGATAAAAATAAATGTGCAACAGTAGTAATTCCAGTACAGCAACCGTAGTAAACAACAGTACAACAGTAGTAAGATTTATTAGATCTGAAAATCTGCACAAAATACTTTTACTGTTTACTCTTTAAGTACATTTTTAAAGAGGCACTTTAATACTTTTACTTAAGACTTTTTCATGTGATACTTTTACTTTAGTATATTTTTCCAGTATGTGCACTTTTACTTAAGTAACAAAATTGAGTACTTCCACGATTGATTACAGAGCAAGGTTGGTGAAGTGTTTTTGTCCTGTCAGGTCAGTGCAAATGGTAAAATACATTTGTTTTGGGATGTTGTCGCCTTTACTTCACAGTGACATCCTGACCCTAATGAAAGTTGTTGACACAGCACAATCCAGCTGAGGTTAGCGTTCATAAACAGTGTAACCTTTGACCCCCTCTACTGACCTCAACCTTTCCTTTTTGTGGGTGTCACCATGGTAACAATTCGTCAGAGATAGGTGCATTTTTTTGTTTGTAGTTTCATATATATTTTTTCAAATTGTTATTAAAGAGCCCATATTTTGCTGTTTTCTGATCTTTGTTATGTTTTTCCTTCATCAAAAACATACCTGGAGTTGTTTTGTTTCATTCACATAATTTCAGCCCTCGATTGCCAATCTCTACGGAACAAAAGGTAAAAGTTAGGCTGTTAACAACTACCACTACATGACATCAGAAGGTGGAACAGAGCATTTTGAGCTTTAGATGTAGACAGACTAATAATGCAGGATTACTCAAACGAGTGAATGAAACAAAACACAACTCCAGGTATGTTTTTCATGAGGTAACAGCACAAGAGTCAATTTTAAGTAACATAGGACCTTTAAACATTAATTATTGACCTAAATAACATGGAAAAAGTGCTGACCTAAGTTGAAGTTCTTTATTAGGCATCCAGATGTTTGTTTTTACATGCTTGGGTTTACCATCCTCTGTCCATTCCCTACTTGAAAGAAACCATAATAAAATGCCATTCTAATATAGTCAGTCTGGTCTAATAATATTCATATGCCATTATTAGTGGATCTAGTGGTCTGGCTGCAGCTTTAGCATTAAGACCGACTCTTGACTTTTGTAATAATATTATTTGAATGTTTTCTGTTAACTGGGTAACTAAAGAGAAAGTTAGTACAGGGATAGCATTTACCAGGGCTGCAGATCGTATGAACACTGGTGATGGGACTTCTGGCTCCTTTGTGGGACTTGAATCTTTTGGGTCCGTTCATTTCAAAGAGCCGTTCAAAGGACTGGCTCTTTTTATATTTATTTATATGTCAGAAACCAATGTGAGGACTCATTTAGACTTAGATTTAGACAAAATTTATTGATCCGCAAGGGAAATTTAATCTACAAACTAATCACAGAAAGAATTGACCAAGGCTCAGATCTGTTTAAAATGGTTCAATCTAAGAGTGGGAGTGTGTTTACACTTTGAAATTATGCATACTCTAAATAAAAAGTTGCACTACAATAAATAAACACATAAATTAAAAAAAAATGTAATAATAATAATAATAATAATAATAATAATAATAATAATAATAATAATAATAATAATAATAATAATAATAATAATAATAATAATAATAATAATAAGACAAAGGTCACTTGTGTTACCCACTCTGCTTCTGTGCTTAGTTTTGTGTTGGTTCAGGCAGAGACTGTATACTAATACACAGCTCTGGAAAAAAATAAGAGACCACTGCATTTTTTTCCTGAAATCAGCATCTCTACATGTATTACAGCCATTCCATTCCAGCGTCTGTTGAATTCCAACACAAACACAAAGCTGAGCTACTTCAGTTCTTGCGCCAGGAGTGGAATAAAGTCACTCAAGAACAATGTGAAAGACTTGTGGAGAGCATGCCAAGACACATGAAAGCTGTGATTAAAAATAAGGGTTATTGCACCAAATATTGATTTCTGAACTCTTAAGTGTAAACATTAGTATTATGTTGTTTTAAAATGAATTTGATCTTGTTTATTTGCATTTTTTGAGGCCTGAAAACATGTATCTTTTTGGTTATTTTGATCATTTGTCATTTTCTGCAAATAAATGCTCTAAACGATAATATTTTATTTGGAATTTGGGGGAAATGTTGTCAGTAGTTCATAGACTCAAACAAAACATGTTCCTTTTGCCCAAACACATTAGTCTGGTTAACACCTGACCATATCACAAGTGAGATATGGGTCTGGAAACTCGCTTCGAAAAATCCCGTAGCGGAGGTGTGGTTAGCGATTGCCAACGGCCGTTTATTGGGCGTTATGAATGTCTATCATTGAGCGTATAAGTCCATAGCCAATCATGTCAGTTGTCAGTTCAAACTACAAGCTTCCGTTTGTCATGTGGTACGCGTCACCGTCTTGCCACACCTCCCCCGCTCTCTGATTGGGGCCCTAAATCTGGGACTCTCGCTTGGACGAGTTTCAAACGAACGGAAGCGGCCTGGGAATTCCCAGGCTACAAACACATACCTATAAGTAGTAAAATCAGAAAAACTGATAATTTTGCAGTGGTCTCTTATCTCTTATTTTTTTTCCAGAGCTGTATACAGTGTATGATTCAGGGTTAATCAGGATAAATTTTTAAAAAGATTTTCTCATTTTTAATCAGGGGTTATGAACATACTGCCTGACCAAATCCAGTATAACTCTGGCCTCATAAACGCCTTTATTTAGATCCATTAACAACATTCCCATTGAGTTGTGTTCTTAAATGAAGTTAAGCGCATATGGGTGGATATTTGAACCATTATACATCTCTGTAAACTGAGCGCAGACCCATAACCACCTCAGCATGACTGGGTTTTACCAAGTCTATTCATGATGTCAATAGGCACTTTTTCCTTCAGGGGTAAACCATCACAGGGACACACGATGACTCAATGACCACCTGAGCGGCCCTGACCACAGCCGCTCAAATGACCTCAACATGTGTTATACTCATTACTGATAGTCTTACTAGCTTTCCATGTAATTCTGCACGCTTACAACCAGTAAGTGGAATAATACATTTTATGAATGAACACAGTCTGTAGTGGACTAATGAAGCTCACGAGGCTTGAAGTTATAGGAGTGACATAGAGCCGAGTTCCATATTAGGAATAGGAATTTATTTACAGCAAAATAAAAACACCAGGATTATGCAGAGTGGGTTAATACAAATATTTTAAGACCAAATGAAGAGGTTCACTGTTACAGAGAGAAGAGTGGCAATTTTTCAATGTCAAGTCAATTGGAGCCAGAGCTGATGAAGCCGAAGCCCCATGAACGCTTCCTATATAGAACGCTACGGCAGGCAGGTTAGCTATGTCCATTTATACAGCTCTGGAAAAAATAAGAGACCACTGCAAAATTATCAGTTTTTCTGATTTTACTACTTATAGGTATAAACTACTGACAACATTTCCCCCAAATTCCCAAATAAAATATTATTGTTTAGAGCATTTATTTGCAGAAAATACAAATGGTCAATACAACCAAAAAGATACATGTTTTCAGACCTCAAACAATGCAAAGAAACAAAATCAAATTCATTTTAAAACAAAATAAAACTAATGTTTACACTTAAGAAGAGTTCAGAAATCAATATTTGGTGCAATAACCCTTATTTTTAATCACAGCTTTCATGCGTCTTGGCATGCTCTCCACAAGTCTTTCACATTGTTCTTGGGTGACTTTATCCCACTCCTGGTGCAAGAACTGAAGTAGCTCAGCTTTGTGTTTGTGTTGGAATTCAACAGACGCTGGAATGGAATGGCTGTAATACATGTAGAGATGCTGATTTCAGGGGGGAAAAAAATGCAGTGGTCTCT